>JAWWMP010000002.1:1319617-1394780 GCA_035047865.1 Dendrocincla tyrannina
CTGCTTTGCCCGTGGTATTAATCAAAGCTCCTCTTTCGGTTGTTATCTCTAGCTGTAAATTCCTGCTGGTTTTTTTTTTCCCTTCCCTCTGGAAGGCAAAGGGGGGAGGAAAGGCCTTGAAGGGGTTTTGCTGGACATCAGGCATTTATCCAGGGTCAAACCACCACAGGAAACTAAAAAAGAGTCAAGTAGTGCACAACCTCGCAGAAAGCTGAACACATATATATAATTTCAGCACAAAAAAAATGTTACATCAATTATTCAGAAAAATAAATAGCATATTCAGAAAAATAAATAGCATATTTTCATCATGTGAACTACAAAACTGCAGGGTAGCTGTAAAAAAGCTGTTGATGACTGGGTCTAACTTAACTTTAGATCACTTTGGACATTTTGGTGTGTAAGATCAGCACAAAAACATTCTCCAACCGTTATTCAGACCAAAATGTCTCTGTGGATTTATTCCTAAAAGGTACCTCTTAAAGGGAGACTCTCACTTCCCGTGGTGTCATGTGGATTCTGATGATGTGATAGGAGCTTTTGTTGATTATTTCATTTCCAATACGTTGTCACTGTTGGCAGAATAAAACCAATTTTCCACTGAAGTCATCTTAGATACTCCTATTGCCTTCCTAAGAGCTTAAAAATAACAAGGTAACAATTTATATGTTTGAAGTGTCATTTCTGTCATTTATGAACATTAATAACAATATTAACTCAAAATTTCAAATAATATATATATGTCAAGGTCTGTATGTACGTATTTCTATGTATGAAATTCACTGACCTTACAAGGGTGAATGACTAAAATGACCCAGATCCATATGCAATCATATAGACCTCAGACAAATAGGCATAGTTTTCCTCCATAGTTAGAACACTGAAATGCAATAAATCCATTTATAATCATCTTCCAAGCACAAGAAAAGTTTCCCATAAATGTTGTCATTTGACCTTTTCAGAAAAGGGCACCAAAAGGCCATTGATCTCTCATTGGATTTCGATTACACACACTTTGAACCAAGGATCTTTACATTTACTGCTCTCATTTATCACAGAATGTTGATTACAGGAAACATCCAAATTCTGACATTTCAAAGGTCAGTTTGCAATTTTTAAAAATTCCTCTCCATTATTCATTTTACTGCCTGCTCTGCTCCACAAGTAATCCATTAGAAACACAAGTTTACTTCTTGATCTAAACAATTTGTATCAGAAGCTCAGATATGAGTGGAATTAAAAACAACTAAAATTAAAGACAAATTATTATGAAGGTTATTCATCAGGGAAAAACATTTTGCTCAAGGTAAACATCTTTGAGTTTATACAGATGTAGGGATGGTTGATTGTTTTTTGGAAGTGGAGAGGGAAGGTTGCTGTTGGTTCTACTAATTGTACTCTAGGTAAAAGGTGAGACACCAAACTTGAAAACAAGTGGTGTGTATAGTTTTAATTTCTGAGTTACTACATTGCCAGGTACAATGTCGGTAGCATTACAACTCATCAAATTCCCTGATGTCTTCAAGTTCACGTCTAGGTGATGTAGCAGGCGTGTCTAATCAGCTCCTACATACTGTTTCAACATTTCAGTGAAACACATTCTCTTTTTAAATGCTCATAAAATACATGTCTTCTCCCATACATTTGAGTCATTTGAACACTAATAAATGTAATAGATTATTTGTCATTACATATAAATAAAGAATTTGTCCAAAATCTTGATTTGGTGCTCTGTTGCAATAATAAAGTGAAATAAATCTTCATAGTTTTGAGCATTAATGCGATGCTCAGTTTCTTAGAAAAAGGGAATTCATCTGTGATTTGTTTATTTTTTCATGAGACACAAAGGTACTTGCTTTCCTTACTGGTAGTTGTTCTGGATTCTTGACAGGAATATGTTTCTATTTGAACTTGAAAACCCCACAGATGTACATCTTCATATACACAGCTACTGGGATGACTAGTAAAAGGATATTACAACATGAATGGCCTTTTATATTCTTTATCAACTATTTGAAATATGCAAATACCATTAAGTACATTTGCAAGACTACCTCCAAATGCATAACATGGGTATGCTCAGGAGAGGTGTTATGACTTTTTGTGTAGAAAACAGTTTCTATCTCAGCATTTCACACTAGCTGCCATTCTGAAAGCTATTATTTGATGGCAAAACACATACGTGAGGTCCAGAATCACTAAAATATTAAATGTGATTTTAACACCATAGAAGATGGCAAGAAGCATGAAGTGCCATGACCAAAAGGTGTATCAACAACTCCTTCTGAACATATGGACTCACAGATGCAGGATCAGAACTTTGATATGCCCACATAGCTCATCTACCTGCAAGGCACAGAATAAATCTTCCTGAATTCGTAAATTCTTACATGGTAAAGATAAAAATTAAATGAAAGGGAAAAAAAAGTGCTTTTTATGCCCACCCCAAACTTTTTTGATTTCTATTTTCTGAAGAGCTACAGCATGTCAGATGGCTGCTCTTGTTTAAACCATGAGTTGAATCCCTCAGGCACTTCAGATTTGAGAAATGAAAGAAACACTTCTAAATTACTTCCTTCTCCATCACTTCTATGCTCTGCTCTGATTATGGGGTTTCCTGCTTCTAATTCAAATGAAAGAAGGGAGAATTCTAAGCCACAGCTGGCAGGATATCACACTCCATTTCATTAGTCTTTTTAATAGAGATCAATAATATTCTCTCCTGTTTTGATGGGATATCACACTTCTTTATGCATCATGAGAAGCACTTTCACTGGACTAAATTTCAGCAAGTGCCATATGATCATTCAGGAAAAGCTATTACAAATTCTTTTATTTCTCTATGCTTATTTCTCTGCTGTGCATAAACAGAAAAAAAAATCTAAAAAATTTTGAAAGAAGTTACATTTTCCACTTGTAGATAACATTTTATCCACACAGATTATCCAGGGTGTACTTTACAGGTAATATTTTCCCAATCCTCGTTCTGAAATATTTGGGATTTTGTAGTGTTTGCAATGTTGCTTAGATTGTTTATATTGCTAAGATTAACAGCAAAGTCAGGCAAACCCTAACAAGCTATACCTTCATTATGGTGCACATTTGATTAATGGATTTATTCAGAGCTTTACAGCTCTTCATTATTCACTAGACTGAGTAGCCTGGATTTACTAGCAGCACCTATGAAAAGTCAACTTTAGGATTGAATGCCTGAACTTATTTGACATGTTAAATGTATTTAAGCAACAGGAACATTTCCTGCATCTCATATTCTAAGGAGGATTAAAAGTGCAAACTACCTGAAAGGGCTGTTTTGTACTCACCACAGCAGCCTAATGTATTTCTTTTTATTTTCCTGTACTCAGTCCACTTCATAAAGTGCATTACTCTGTGCTTTAGCTATATCAATCATCTTGCATTGCATTCTACATGAAAACTGTGATTGTTGACTAAGCAATACTTTCTTTTATGTACTGAGCTGCTTTTGAGGTGTTTTCATTAACACGTTTGATAAGTCCTGACTTTGATCTCAAATGTCTACATCAGGAGGAGTTCTTTGGCACACCACACCTCAGAAGACGTATTCCAGACTAAAGCAGGACACACAAGTGTCAGCTCTGAAGGAGAGAAAGGAAAGCATGCAAGTGCTGTAAAAAGAATGAAATGCCCCAAAATTGCCATGCTGTCTGAGCTATCTGAGCTCCTTGTTTTGTTTCATGCAGTTCTATTTGACCATTATTACAATTAATTGAGGTAGGACAATTTTAAAGATACACAGCTGTAAGACACAGCCAACTACAGATGGGGTAAAAATCCCGGTTCACCAAATAGATATAGCACAGGTCTCAGCTGAGTACAAGCCATAAAAGTCACAAGAATAAAGCTCAAGTCTGAGTTCAACTGAACAATGCAATGCCTGAAACTTGACCTAATTTCTGAAAGTCAAAATTATCTTCATTTCCCTCCACTGCAGAATCAGGCCGTGAAACTCACTACACTGAACAATGACTGTACAAAAAAGCATATATTCTCATTCAGTGGGGTGGCTCCCATTTATGTAATCAGAACAGAATTTATGGTGACTTATGAAAACCATATCTTATGTAAGTAAATCAGGTCCACTGAGATAATGTACTGAGAAAGGAGGAATGGGCTAGACCCTCAGGAACATAATTTATCTTTATTATTTTCAAAACTCTTGGTGGTCTAATAAAATCCCTGTATTTAAGCATAAGTATAAAAGCAGATACATCAGTAAGGTTCTTTACAATCCATGATGAGCCAAAGCTCAGGAAACCTTCAGTTCCTGATACAAGCAGAGAATTTGGACTAAGGTTATCACAAAAAGGAATTCACTATGAACTATTCAGTATTGTCAAAACTGCTGGCAGTTTATAAACAAATCCCATATATTGTAATCACAGGGTTGTTTTGTTTTGAAAAAAGTCTAACTTCTTAAAATCACCCCAACTGATTGTATTCCTTTCACAACAGCATTTATGTAAAATAGCACAACAAAATATGAGAAGAAAAACCGTTCTCATTTATAAAATTCCTCTTTGCCATAAACAAAGTCTGCATAAGAACTTTCTGATCCAGAATCATATGCTTAAAATCCATTCTTCACAGCCAGAAGGCTGTATACAATTCTCTAATTGCATTTAGGCACTGCTTCAGGACATGCCAGGCATATGCTGCAGTTGTATTCAGCAGAACTCCTGCGTGCCGCTTGGGTTCAGTTCAGAATTTTTTATTTTTTTTAATTTGAGAATAGGAACTTCTTGAACTGGTTCAATATTTCTTGTGTGAAGAAGCATTTCTGAGGCTGGTACATCTCACTACCACTCTGGCCCACTGCTCTATGTACAATAGAGAACCCATGTTTAACAGAACTTGCCAACTATCAGTTTATCCAAGATGTTTGAACTGTTTATACCAGTGAACACTCAGTGTCAGTATTAGATACAGCACTTAAGAGATTATTGTGGAGCAGAGTCTTTCACAATGCTAAAAGCAGAAAGATTAAAAGATAGAGCATGTCTCAAATTCAACCACTGTATGACTGTGCTTATCCATCCTGCACTCTCCTTCTGCACTTTCTCTCACAGCTTCTCATCTTGTGCAGCAGACAGGAAAACTTTGGGGAAAAAAAGAATCAAGCTGAGGCCAAAGGTGGCTGAGCTTTGAAAGATGAGAAGATTTTGGTTCCAGTAGCATAATACCAAAATTGTCTTTAACAAGTCTATTATTTCAGAATTTAACTTCCGAAGACACTGGGGACACCCATGGATTTCATTTGAACTTAAGGGTGGCATTTGAATGTGTGCTGGAAATTATTTTGATAACAGAACCTATCTTCCCTCATACATCTTATTAATGATAAACATTGTCAGAATTGTCCCTTAGTGATCCTTAGGAAATTATTACTTCAATAAAATTTCAAGTTCCTAGGCACAAGGGGTCCAAGTGTTAATTCAGCTGACTGGTGCTCACTGAGTGACTCGATTTTAGCATCTAACCAGAAAAACCACAATTGCTCTGTCACTGAGATAGGGTTTACTTCTGAAAGACCAGCAAGTGTTTCATACCCAGCATACCCAATTTCAGAAAGAAAAGACTACAAAGAAAAATATCAGACTGTGCATCAAAACTAGGTTGCCAACAAGATTCATAAGCTTTATGTCTTTGTTAAGTGAGAGGACAAGAGAAAGGAACTCCAGCACAGAAAATTACATGATCATGCAACACCATCATAAGATTACAGACTTGCAGGTTTGCAGCAGGACCTGTGCTCCACGTCTGCCCCTTGATACCAGTGTCATTTTTAAATGAGAGCTGTGAAGAATTGCTCAACAGCAGGTTAATCTCGTGTATTCTTATGCAGCCTGCTATTGTAAAGGAAGAGCAGCAGGCCTGAAATCAGGAGCATGAGTTAAATTGACTGCTTTTTATGCGTTTTTGGGGGGTTTTGTTCGTTTTTTTTCTGACTGAAGAGTATCGTGTTTCTGGTAGTTCAACCTGGTTACACTCTTCACTGAATGCTGAATTCTATATTCAGATACCCCATGAACAAGGCGTATCGTGCACTTCTATCATAAGGCCGTCTCTGATACACAGGGTCTATATACCGTGGCTCTTCATTCTACTAAAGTTGATAATAAACAACCTCTGTAACAGCCCCTCATGGTGGGAAGAAAATTACTGAGCTCAGCAGAGCAGTTTTTGGGAGATGATGTGTGTACTCCAGCCAGCAGTGCTGAGCACAGCGCCTCCTGCGTGTGCAGCTCTTGATTATTTCAAGGGTACTTACAGGTTGCAGCACCACTGTGTTCCATTTTCACTCAAGTAATTGACACAAGAATAGATTCATGTTGTGCCACTTGCTGTTCTCACAGCCTTTGTCTGAAAAATCAAGACTCAAGAGCACAGTATCTCATTTTTCAGGAAATCAGTAGAAAGGCAGAGTACTTTCAGCTTTTCCCACACTCCATAGTTTAATTCTCATCAGTTTTGAGGGTTTGGGATTTTTCTAAGGCTACCAAGAGAAGAGAAACAGTAATCAGAAGGAAATAAAGATCTCACGCCACATAATACCATGCACATGAATGAATTACAGTGGTCACAAACATGAAGATTGCTCCGATAGACAGTGGGGAAAAATGAACCACAGTACTTCTCCCTTGTCTAATAATTTTCTCCCTAATCAGCTTCCTTAAAGATAGTCTCTTCGCCAAAATTAAGCCCATTCTGTTCTCACAGAATCTCACTCTAAAACCATCATTTACATTCAAGAGTCCTTGCTCAGTTCTTACATGCTACCAAAACAAGATAGGAATGTTGTCCATTAACTTCATGAATTAGTAGTATAACAAAGACCAAAATACAATCAACTAACATTCAAAATTATAGCCAATATATTTTTAAGCATTTTATGCTATACACATCCAAGAAAAAAAATGATTAAAATTTACTCAGATTCATGCCCTAAATGAACCAAACTTGAAGGTCAGATGACATAAGTTGCTCATGGACCAAGACCACACAGGCAAACTTTAGCCAAAAGAGATTGGAGGCATTCGTTACACAAAAGAGGGATTTTGGATGGGAAGATGGACAAGGCCTTAGGACATTGACACTGCAACAAGTAAAGATCAATATGACACTGATGGTACCAAATTCTAACAGGGCACACAGTAGCAGTAGTCAAAATTAAACCCTTTGTAGGATGAATCAGAGTATCCAGTGGGCTCATTTACGCACTTGAATTTTAATTGCGTTGCAGGAATTGTTTCTGACTGGCATTAAACATTTGCTCTTGCGGAATGCCAGAGTGAAAGAGCAAGAAGCTGGCAACACTTCTGTTTCCCCATTTTATCCAAAAGCCCCACTAGGGTCTCTAAGACCCAAAGCTTTCATTTTAAAGGAGCAGATGTAAAATCCCTACACCAGCTCACCTGGAATCCATAAAACTGACTGCACCTGCCTTCACCATTCCTTAGTCATTCCCTTTGCTTGCTTGTCTCTTACTGTATATATTTTTTGTTTTCTTTCTTCACTGGCTCTCAGAATAGTCAAGAATGTATGGCAGCCTTCACATGTATTTGCTTTCAAAGTAACCTTGAAGAGGGGAGAAAAAAAAAGGCACTGACATTTTTTAGACAAAGACACTTTTAAAACTTTCAACAATAGTTTGCATTGAGCTTACTGAATCCACTCTTTCATGTGATTGACTCATTATTTCCCATCAGTTCCATCAGTGAGAATGATTGCCAATGTTTTTCAGAAAAAAATACAATGTCAGTAGAGCGCAGTCAAACACAATGGCTGTGAGTAGCTCAATAGAGTGAATTACTCTTGCATAATTCTCCTTGCCCTGCAAAGAGACAAGATTCTGCAGCATCAATTAGATTCAGCAAACATTTGGTTTAAAGTCAAGAGCTGGAAGAATAACGAGTTTCTTCAAAGTATGATGACAGCAAAAGTAACAGTGCAACTAGAAAGAAAGAAATACTCTGGAAAACTCATTTACATAAGAAATTGTATCATGTGACCTTCTATTAGATCTGATCTTGTGAGAGCTATCACTACATGAATTCATCATTCTGCAAGCAATTCCTCATTTGAATAAAAATTATTTGCAGCAAATTATTGCACTGGGCTCAGTGACCTCCTGTAAAGGGTCAGTGAAAAGAGAAATGATAAATACAATAGACAAGTACAGAGTACTCATGTCCAGTGAATTTCACACCCTATTTATATTTACTGTTAATTTGCTGCAAAAGGAAATATCTGAATGCTAATGGATTTACATGAGTCGGTCTCTGTGTCTTTAGCAGATTTGGGGTTTCATTTTGTACAAAGATATCAAATATATTACTAAATTGTAGATGTATACATATATAATCATATATTTCTGGTTCTTACAGTTGTCACAGGAGTCTCAAACAAGGATTTTTATGAGGGGCATTGATGTACAGCTTTCCAAGAAAATTTAATTTGGGAGATGATGGAGACAGTAACAAATATGTACATGCAAGGTTGGCATTGGCAGTCTTTGGCTTATGGGAGGAATAGAACAGAGATACACAAAGAAACAAAGGTGGATAAATTGGGAAGAAAATTAAGGGGAAATCATGAGCTGAAGAGAGAAGGCATGGAAGCAACAAAGAACAATTTGATACAATGATGCAAAATGGATGCCTTGAAGTTACCGAAGAACAGCAGCACGTGGCTACAGTACAACAGAAATACTTTATTTCTGAGATTGCAAAAATATACTTTTTGCAACCATTTGCTTGTGGGTATTTAGTATGTCATGTTGCAACATGTGCGGATATTTCTTCTGGGATTTCACTGCCACTCACAGTAGCCTTTCAACAAAATTATTTTCTCTTCACAATAGCATCATTCAGTGACTGTGCCAACAACTTCAGCCGAAAAGAGTTCTCCAGACACTGCCAAATCCAAAATACCATTGTCAATAAAGGATGAAACCAGCTAGCACTGATTTGTTTCTCCAAGAAACATCAAAGGGCTTCCTAGCATATGTGCCAACTTTTGAGAAAAATAAATTTCCGTTATTCAAAACAATTGCACATTAAAAACTTACCTTTTTTCCAATCAACTTATATTATTTTGACAATTAATCATAGTAATTAATGAGTATTTTTTAAAAAAAAATAAATAAACCTATGAGCTTGTGTTTATAACACATACAGATAGATAAATAAAAATATTTGCTCTTGTTTTTAATTTTCAGATTACAGAACATTTTGTAATAGAAAACATTAGTATTGCAGACCTTCTTGCTCTGCTGCTTGAGGGATGTTTTCATTCTGTCTTACTTTCTGGGAAACTGTGTGTAAAACTTTATTTGGCTTTTCTGTGCGGAAGGAGAGAGTGAAGAAAGTTTTGCTCCAACAGGAATAAAAGCACTTTTGTATCATGGTTCCAGCATGGAATAGTGATAAGTAAGATGAGTCTTAGTTTCATGGAGGTGCAGTATTGATTTCTTATATTTACAATTCAGTCTTCTTTCTAAACATCATGATGGTAATTTGTCAGTAATTTTTAGTTCAACTGTATGACTGTCTAAATTATCACTAATGATTTTCCACCCCATCCTGTGACTTTCTACATTAAATAAAGCAATTTGGCTTGCCCCTACTAAAAGAACCTGCAGATCCAGATATTATTATTATTATTATCATCAACATTATCATTAATTAATGTTTAATAACAAAAATAAGTTCATTTCTATGTATTATACATTCACACTCAGGTGTCTTTTTCAGCATTCAAATGAAAACCTAAGTGGCAGATGAGTTATCCTGCAAATCATTCAGACCAGTTTTCTGATTCCAACAGCACCCAATTTGGCCACAACCAACAGGGGCAAACTATTCCTTAATGAAGTAATAACTCAAGCACCACTCTTGAAAGCATCTCCTGCAGCCAGCTTTATATAACATCCCTGCACTGACAGAAAAAGAATAAAATTACTATGATGTTTGAAAGAAGATGCTATTGAATATATCTGACCAACTCATATCCTGCCACTTACCTCTGACAAATTCAAGTGCTCAAATCCTGATCCAAATCCAGATCCTGTGACAGTCGAAATGTCTATGTATCCTAGACCCGGATAAAGTCAATGATCCATCAAATTCACAGTTAAGGATACCCAGAGGTATCAGAAACTTGGGTTTGAGGGTAAATTGGTGAGAAATAAAGTAATTAAAGACCAAGAGTGGTCAGAAATATTTAATTTCCTAAAGCTGTGGGTTTAGGAACTTGAAAACTTCAGAATGTTTGGATAAATATTCAGATCTACCTTACAAAAAAGAGTTAAATTGGCAACCTGAGTATACATACACACATATACATATATGTATATACACACACATGCATGACTTACAGCTTCTTGAACTAAAGGCAGAGCATTGAATCCTACAATCATATGGACCAGCACTGTTATTCCAGCCGGTGGAATAAGACACAGGCATAAGTCCACGCTTTGGCTACAGTTTCCATTAATAAATTGCTCCCAGTGCAGATGCCAGAGTGAACGGAGTGCTCAGAGCTGTTAATAAATACACTGAATTAGAAAATGTCTCTATACGAACAATGCATCTGAGCAAGCCAGATTAGAGGATTAAATTTCCCACTGCAGTAGTTCATATTATGGTGGCACAGAAATGTCAAGGATAACAGAAGTCGCTGCTGAGGTATTTAAAAAACTGAAATTAAAAACCATGACTTTAAAGCAAAAAAAAAAAAAAATCACAAATCAAATTAAGCAAGACACTGCAAAAGTAAATAAACCCTGAATAGAAATTATAGAAATTATTCAACTCCTTTGAAAAAACTCATTAAAAGTTCTGGTCTCAGACAATTCTTTGTGACACACCAAAGCCAGGGGATCCATTTTCTAACCTGCAGAAAGGGGCATTTAGGATAAATTTAATCAGTTCACGTATTAGAATTCAAAGCTTTCTGGAAGTATACCTGCATCTAGCAAAAATTGCAGACTGTTTGTGAGGAAACTTCATCTTGTTTTCAAAAGCCTGAAGTTGGGGTGGATGGGGTGTTCCTCAGAGAGAAGATCCTCATGAAAAACAAACTACATTGTCTAAACAGAGAAACATCTTGTTTTAAAGCCTTATCTCGTTTCCTAAAGCTATGTTTCTGTTTGTTTCTATTGTTGTTATGGTAGAACTAGTACTTGTTCCATCTTGCAATTATTTTTAGTAATAACTACACAATAAATTGCACATTAAATAACCACATCACCAATAAAGAAGCCTCCTGTTTTCCCAGTGTCATCTGTATCATGGAAAGGAAATCCTGCATGGATTATTCTCCTCATTGGTAATCGCAAATGTAGGGCTGGGGGAGCAGAGAGAAACATTTGTGACCTTCAGGACACTACAAATACTTCAAAACAAACACAGAAAAAAAGTAAATTTGTGGCTGGTGTGGGAAAATAGATGAAAAATTGCAGTTAATGGAGTTGATCCCTCCTGAATCTGTCCCTTTGCACTTCATTAATGTTATTCTGTCAGGTAAAAGAATGAGCTTTCATCTGCAGTAGATCAAGAGCTGCCTGTTACCGTCTTTAGGGTCGAGTGTTTTGCTTCTGTTTGTATGGGCAAGTTGCAAAGAGCTTTTCATTTTAAATGCATATGTGCAGCCTGTCTTCTGCACCACCAGCGCAGGCTGGGTGCTTGCCTTGCCAGCTGAAGGTATGGCACCCTCTCTCAGGAGCCCCCCTCCAAAATTCAGAGCATAGCTCCAAAACTGAGGGTTTGCCATCAACATTTTACATTACTTTTGGGAATTACATCCCTCAAGAAAATAAAATATAAATATAGCCTCTATCACCTCCTGCAATGAAGCCAAATGACACAAATACTTTCTTGCCATCTTTTTTGCACATATAAACAGATTGGAGTTCACAACCGGTTCCAGTTCTCTTTTGACACAGGCAGTGACTGAGACCCAACAGGCATAATTCTGCCAGACCTCTGAACTGTGCCTCCTTCTAGCTTGGTGAGTCAGTACCTGTTATTAAAGGTAAAGAATTGCACAAGAGGTTATTTTCTTCTAAGCCCAAAAGGAACAATAGGAAATTTAGCATCTGCCCCTAGAACTGATGTCTCTGACCTCCCTTGGTCTCCCTGGTCTTTTTGCTTATTTGTCTTTGATTAAAGAGTATGTGCAGCATCAGATAAGAAAGTGGAGAAGAGAACTGACAAAAGTTGAAACTTTTCCCAGAAAATCCAATAAACAGGCATTTAGAATGCAGACATTTCTGAGCCACCTTGTTGACCAACATTAAATTCACCTTTATGCTGCAAATCCACCATAACAAACCAGTTTGAGACATGCCAGCAAACTGAACCACAACAGTTGCTGTCAACATACCCAAGCCTTGGAAACCTGGCCTAGTGACTGTTACTTGTGTTTTAAATCTCTGGCAGACATAAACCAAACTTACTCCATGTAATTAATGCAAATGTGCTATCAAACACTGGTGCCTTTCAGATTTCAAGGCACTTATTTTCTTGTGCTGTTTTCCACATAATCTAGCCTCAAATAAAGGCATCAGTAATTTTGACTTGATTACACTATAATTATTTAAATATCTTTAATTTCATACACTGGACTAATTCCCATATCCGTTGTTATCACTAGAGGAGATTGCTATAGATAATAGATCTCATGAATTGGAAATTGCAGTTCTTGAACAAATTGAAAAATACAGTTTTTGAACAATTACGGTTGTGAAAACAACTACAATCTTGTTTAAAGGTCCCTATGGCATTACAGCTGGAATTACCACAAACAAACTGTGGCAAGTCACCACAATTAATGGCAGAGCTGAAGGACAAGCTGCTGACAGTTAACTTCATCCTTTTTCCCTGGTTTCTCTTACTTCACCAGGATCCAACAGACAACATTGGGACTTTGTCAGGGAGCCCCCAATGCTTAGTATTTATAAAACACTATAAAATCCAGGCTGCATCCCAAGTAAATTCAGTGTAGTTGCCTTGTACAGAAGACTCTCCAGAACCAGGTCCTCCAGCAGGACCTTCAGCAATTGATGACATCCAGCACAGCCCTGAGTCATGCTGCAGCATCAGAATCACAGCATGGGTCATCTGGGCCAACCTCCCTGCTCAAGCTGGATCATCCCAGAGTACATGGCACAAGATTGTATCCAGGTGGTTCTGCAATATCTCCAGTGAAGAAGACCATACTCTCTGGGCAGCCTGCTCCTGTGCTTAGTTACAGAACCATCCTCTGAAACCTCTCTGCAGATACTGACAGATATTGATGAGGATCCCTCTCAGTCATCTCTTGTTGAGACTGAACAGGCCCAGCTCCCTCAGCCTTTCGTTGGGAAAGGGATGCTCCTGTCCCTTAATCATCTCCATAGCCCTCTGCTGGGTCTGCTCCAGGAGCTCCATGTCTCTCCTGCCATGGAGAGCCCAGAACTGGACACAGCACTGCAGATGCACCTCACTAGGGCTGAGTAGATGGGCAGGATCATCTTCCTTGACCTGCTGGCAAAGCTCTTTCTAATGCAATGTAATCATCTTTTCTGTTGAAAGGTGTGCTTTCCCCAAAAGACTTCTTGTTGGCAGATTCTTGCTGGACATGGAAAGTGAGGAGGGGTAGAAGAATTCACCAGAAAAAGTGCAACAGGACAAAGGAAGACAGGAGTTGCTTCTACCCAGACTTCCCCCAAAACTGCAAAGAGAACTAAGAGGGAAAATGTCAGACAAAAGGAGTCCATGCAAAACGTAAGAGAACTGTGAGAAAGGTTTAAAAATGGAGACACAGACAATAGAAGAAGTTTCAGAAAAGGAGAGAAGAAAATTAAGGAAGGGGAATGTTAACTGCGAGAGAAGAAACCGCTGCTGAGGAGACAAAAACCAAACTATAGTCAGACATAAGAGAGATGCATGAACTGCATATTTGCCAAGCACCATCACAGCTCTGAGGAAGAGGTTCAGACGCCATGTACCAGAATAAAAGAGAGGACAGAAATACCAGATGAAATTATGAACAGTGTGAATATAGAGTGGCATCAAGATTGAAAGCTCCTTGGGGAAGGATTGCCTTTTTATTGTGTGCTTTTGCAGAAGTCAGGAGGATTTTTAGCATAACTCTTTTCTCCAAGTGCTACTTCAGTACAAATAATTAATAACAATAACAGTCAAAATAATTCATAAGACTAATGACTTTACAAATGATCTTGTGCAGTTCTCAAGGGTAAGTGCTCCTTTCCCTCTACTCACTACACAAAATTCACCAGTGAATGTAGCTGCTTTCCTTGACAGCTCATCTTATCTTTCTCCTTTCCTTATTTCAGCTTGAATTATAGACCAATTAATATACTTTCTACCTTATAAGTGGAGACACAGTTAACTCCATGCTGAAGCTGACTGCATGTTGTGCTGAATTTGTAATGAACACCCTTCTGCTGGCACTCAGCACTGCTTTTTCAAAGACCAGCATTCTGGATACGTAAATAACAAATGCTGGATTTGTCAGATCTTTGGAACATTGGCATTTCACCATGGATATCGCAGTGTCTGATACAGTGCTAATATCTCTTTTTAAATGTATCCTCTTAAGAAAATGAGTTTCCCTAGAATTGCATTTGATCATTAACTTATACTTACAAGTATAAGTGGTTATACTTACAAGTATGGACCAGTTCCAGCACAGCCTACTCACTCTTCCTTCGTGCTGATGTTCTTCTCTTCTGACACACATATTGGGCTGATATTTTAGCAAGAACAAAGACAGAGAATGAAAGCCCAGAGGGCGTTATCTGGTCTGGTTCCAGATGCAAGCCGTGCTCTGAGTTGTCTGTATGTGCATCCACTCCAGCCTGGATGTGGATTTCCGGACATCCAACAGTGCTACCTTCATCAGACATCCAGCACCTGAAGTGGTGCACCAAGGTCCACCTGGGAACACTGCTTTTCTGGCAGTGAGCTGACAGCGGAAGCAGGGAATGATTCCATACAACTGTTATCCGTAGTTTGTCCATGTCTCAGCTATCCAACAGCACTGCATGTTGTGAGTAAAGGGAGACTTGGATAACTTTAGCATTGGAAGCCTTCTGTTATCTTCTGCAAGCTCCTTCTAGTTTCTTATTATCTTGATTTCTAAGTAAAAATATTCTTCAGATGTAATTTCTCAGAAGAAGAAAACCAAAGCACTAAACACCAGAGCCTATAATCACCTTCCCTTACAGTCCTTTTGAAGTAAAGTAAGTGGACTAGCACGGATTTCTCTACTGTGCATGTGAATGACTGTCTTCCTGAAAGCCAGTTGTCAGATAGCACTGTTGTATTTCATAGGTGCAATTTTCATTTCCTTTGATGAAATAATTGTAATTGAAATAGAATCAATGCAGATTAAAAGGCAAGCAGGCTGACCTTCTCCAGGATCCTTCTCCATAACTCTCTCCACCTTCTTCTGTTGTTACCTATTGACTAAGATGGAAGATTTGAGGGGAAAAGTGGACATTAGTGGAGATTAGTATCTCCAAAAATAAACTATTTTGTTTGCCTGGCATTTTCTAACATTGCAGCCTCTCAATTCTTGAAAAACAGGTAGACATAGTTTAAGAGAACCTGGGAAGGAAAACTAATTCATGTATCTTTGTACTGGTCTGCTACTATTCCAACTTCCTCCTAACTGTGACATCAGCACATAGATATCGTAGAAGGCTTGGGTTGTGGGCTTTTTAGAGGTAAAAGAGGGCATAATATTTCACCATCTCTGTTTATCAGCAGAAGCAGCAGACAGGCCACACGTCTGTAGACAGAGCTTCCTTAATAGAAGTGACATAGAAGTGACTTGAAGAGAGAGGGAATGTCGCTGTGCTGAAGGTCTGTTGCCACCTCTGCTGTTCTGAGGCCACTGCTACCCCAAGTGGATTTTGGAACTTAATGCATGTGCTTTTATTGTCACAGATTCACTCAGTAAACCCTCACCACCATCTCTAATGAATTCATTTTTGTGCTAGCAGCAGCTTCACTGCAATACTATTAACTTTTACTAGTGTGCAAACTGATCCTGTCTCAGCATATTTGAATGAGCAAGGCTCCCCTATAATTGTAGTTTTGTTATAAATCTAATAAATAATAATGCAATGTGAAATTACATTTGCTCTTTATGCTGTCATATCACATCAAATTTACACAGAATTATTTTTCTGCTCTCAAAGGCAATGACCCTTCAAGCTGCTCTCCAGTTTTTCCCTTCTGTGCATCTAAGTAGTATTCCCTAATACTGTGGGAAGAGCTAAAAATGAGCAGGGGGTGGGGGCAGTGTGTTGTCTAGGAGGAAAATTATCCCAAATGTTCATAAAAATAAGTGAAAACAACAAATCTCCATCAACTTTCCTGAAATAACAGCAGAGACACAATAGCAGGCAGTACAATGTGCTCACAGAGAGAGCTGGGCCTTGGTGGAATAAGAGGAGAAAGAGGCAAAGACCGAAATCCCATCCATGAGCACTGACGCAGTTTATTTTGTACATTGTACATCCCTAAACAGCTCCTACAATGCAGGACACAGCTTTAGACAACCTTGTGTTAGAAAAATATTTCCTATATCGAGAGAAACATGACTTGTAGCAGTTCCTGGCAGTACTAACATGAGTTGGTACCACTTCTATCCGACAAGTAACGAACAGCTAAGCTGGACTGACACTTCAAGGAGAACAGATCAGTTTGAGGAATATTCTTAAATAGATCTGCTTCCTCACTTTCTAAACTGCCTTCTGATGCAAACCTCCAGTGCATGATTGATCTGACACTAGGTCCCAGCTGTCCTTGACAGCCTCCCACATCTACTGTAGGCAGTGAGCAGCCTGTGTCTGCTCTTCAGAGGTTCAGCAATTAACAATTCATTTTATCATGCAATATTAACAGCTGTAATAACAAAAGTAACCCAAGTAGCAACAACGTGAATAATAACAAAGGGAAAAGCAAAAATTGCAACACTCAGAAGACAATTCAAAGGAGCCTGGTTTCTTCAGAAAAGTGGAAGTTCATTAGTCAAGAATGAAAAGAGGGAGAAGGAAATAGGCTGGAGCCAGAAAAGCTGCCTCCCCACATTAGTTTGGTGTTGAGAAGATGCAACTGGTCCAACTTATTTGAAACCAAACACCAAAACACCTTTACATTCAAGGCCAGGACAGCTGCACATACTAATCCTGCAGCTCCACATACACATCACATCACCCATCCAGGGTGAAGGGAGACACAGAGCAATACAGAGACCACCACTTTTACCCACCTCCGCAGCTGCCTTACTGGCCGAAAGGTTGCTGAAGAGACCTGTTTGGCGAAAACATACAGCAGGAGTAAAAGAGCTTGGCCAGTTGGCTCACTAGAAGGGATGACTCGCATATCCAAAGAAGAGCAGCAGAGCTGGGGAAGGGTCTGGAGCACAAGTCAGATGAAGAGCAGCTGAGGGAATCAGGGGTTTTTATCCTGGAGAAGAGGAACTCAGGGGGACCTTATCACTCTCTACAACTGCCTGAAAGCAGGTTGTAGTGAGGAGGGGGTTGGTCTCTGAGGTGACAAGAAATAGGACAAGAGAAAGCAGCCTTGCACCAGGGATGTTTAGATTGGATATTAGGAAAAATTTCTTCACTGAAAGAGTGGTCAGGCATTGGAACAGGCTGCCCAGGGAGGTGGTGGAGTGGCCATCCTTGGAAGTGTTCAATAACATGTGAATATGGCACCTGGGGACATAGATTAGTGATAGCCATGGCAGTGCTGGGTTAACAGTTGGACTCAATGATCTTAGAAGTCTTTTCCAGTGTTATTGGGTTCATGACTCCATCATTCTATCCTATGACCCTTAAGGAAAAATCACAAGAATGAAGGGACTAAACATGCCAAAGATGGTCATAAAAGTTTCACCTACCCCTTGGTTTCTAATGCAACTACATTAACATTTTCCCTTCTGAGTCTGGCAAAGGTTTTAATAAACTATTGATCAAGTAGAATGTTTGTGGTATTTATCTCTTCAGGCTGAAACAGCCAGATGCCTGTGGGAAGCAGTGACTGACACCCCCCCTCCCTCCAAACCAACAAACACTAGCAACAGGTTCCACACCTCAGTGGAACAAAGGGCACAAATACAATTTTTACCTATAGATATACATATAGAATCATTGCAGGTACAGAAGTGACCTTTTTCAAAATACAGATGCCCAATTCCCTCAGCCCACTGTAGAGCTCTGCAGGCATTCTCGTTTTTTTCACATCCTGAACTCCTACTGGAAATTATCCATGCACAAGTGTTCTGCATTGCAGATAATGGAGGTGACAGGCACGTTTGAGAAGAAAATGTTTAACTGATTGGTTAAATCAGTCAACTTAAATACTTCTCTCCAAAGATTCTATGATTTACTCCTGTTGATATTTGCATGATGATAGCTGGGTTTTAAGCTCCCATCTGTTTGAATTAAAGTGAATAAATTGGGTGATAAATCTTCAAAAATCAAGCTGCAACTCCTATCTCACCAATTTTATCTCTCCTTCAGGACTCAATGTTATTTTGGTTAGATACTTGCCCTTTTCTCTGTATCCCACAGTATACCAAATTGATTATGATGATTGCTATAACCTGTGTAGCCCTAACTCTAAGAGCTTTCTCAATAAATCTCTTCTGCTTTGTTTCTGCCAGGTTCTGTAGTGACAACAGGACACACAGGAGAGGACATTCTCAAGCAAGACTCAGCCTGTGAAATGATTTTGCCTATCACATCCCTGTTCCACTTCTGGTGGAGTCAAGGAACCACATTATCACTCATGGTGAAGGCCACAAGAATGACAGAAAGGAAAAGGCCCAGAAACAAAGGGTTGACAACCATGTGAAAACCCTACAGAGATCCTTAATAACTTACTGTTCTAAGATGCCAGTTTCCTGTTGCCTGGGAAGGAAGGAAAAGGGAGGAGGAATTTGAGAATACAGTAGATATTTCAGTTGATAGAAATCAGATATATAAAAAATATGGAGTTTTAGAATGGGAAATATGAGAATATTTACCCTGAAAATGTTCGTTCAGATTTATTTAACTTAATGAGACAGAAGGAGTCCTACTTAGCCCTGCAGCATTGCTGCTTAGCCAGAGCATTCAAAATTCAAATATACCATTAAAAGTGAAAAGATAAAAAATAATGCACAGTGATGACTTCTGTTCATTGCTTTCAGCTTTGTTCTACAGATATAAAACATACTTAAAACCCTGGTACTCCATTATGTCTTAAATTACTTCTTATTTATAATGGATATGCTTTCCTAACCATAACTGGAATGTGGTAAGAAGTTGAACTTGAGTGACAATGACAGGCTTATGAGATGCTGTGTATACAACCAGTACATACATTTTATCAGGTAACAGTAGGCTCTGCACACCTCTGTCTCTCTCGCTATCAACAGATATAACAGCTGTGCTATTCCTAAACATGAAAATCAAATAGGTAAATAATCTGTATAATTTAGTAATGCCTGATGCTTTAATTTGTGAGATTAGAAGACTTGATTTCTGAGTATTAGGAGAATATCTAATAAGTAGCACAACCCAGTAAGCCTCTGACTTGGTTTTACTCTTCCTGACTAACTTGGATCAATTGCTGCAGTCACTGATCCATGCTAGTTGCACTGTGGGTAAATCAGCAAGTGCCATTTGCCTTGTTGCAGAGTGTAGGGAGAGGAAAAGAACCTGTGCAGCAGAGGAACCCCTAAAACATTTAGCAGGCTTAAAAAGCAGAGACACCTGCTGCAATCACACTGGATTAGTTGAAAAGCAGGGCTCTGGAACTGACTACCCCAAATGTAGTGTGACCAAATTTCCAGGAGAAGCATGAAATAAAACAATTCCTCAAATAATCATTCACAAGAGAATTCCAAACCATCTGCAGAAATTCCATTTCACAGCCATGGAGGCACAATGCTGTCCCAGAAGAGAAATATGGGGACTGCCAGACAAGGAGCAAAATGGCAAGACTTGTCTCTCAAGGAACAAATAAGGATTGAAGGCAGACTCATTCACACACTGGACAGCCATTTATGCTTACATGCACTGAACCCGAAAGTGCCCGTCACTGTATTAAGCCATGTTAGTTTGTGCAGGGTGAGGGAAGATTCTCATGTGCTTAAATACTACTAAAGCTCCTACTGTACTGAATACCTACTTGCAGGTCTTGCAAAGAATGAGAAACCATGTGCTTGGCAGAAGAGAGCACTTCTCTCTGCTCATGAAGGTTGCACAGACAGGCCACATGTCATTCCAGTTGACATATATTCTACTGTTGGCACTAGTCTAGGGCACAAAATAGAAGGAAAGAAAATGGTGACATCTTTTATTAAAGAAGGACTAGCTTAAGACTTTTCAGGTTTTGTTCCCTAGGGGCATTAGATATTCTACTTTTATGCAGACAAGGTTTCAGGATTTAACTCAGTAAGAATTACGTATGGAGAAGTGCATTTGCTGAGTTTTTAAAGTATTTTCATAGTTTTGTAAGAATCTCAGCATGATGCCTCTTGGCCACAACTGTGGGAGAGCTTGTCATAAAAAAAAAAAAAAAAAAAAAAAAAACCAACCAAAACCCCAACATCTCCAATCACCAGTCAGAGCATCACCAACCAGTCAACAAAGGTGATTGTCCTGCTCTGCTCTGGGGCAGCCTCACCTTGAATACTGTGTGAAGTTTGGGGCACCAAAACACAAAAAAGATACTGAGCTATTCGAGAGCATCCAAAAGAGGGCAACAAGGATGGTGAAGGGCCTTGAGAGGAAGATGTATGAAGAGCAGCTGAGGTCACTTGGGCTGTTCAGCCTGGAGAAGAGTAGTCTGAACAGAGACCTCATTGCAGCCTACAAACTCCTCGTGAGGGGAAGATGGGCAGGCACTCATCTTTTCTATGTGGTGACCAGTGACAGGACCCAAGGGAGTGGCCTGAAGTTGTGTCAGGAGAGGTGTGCTGGTTTGAAGGTAAACCGGCAGGAGAACTGAACCCAGCTCAAGAGAGATTATAAGTCAGAGCTACAATTCACTAAAAAGGTTAAAATATATACAACGATACGGAGAAGAAATTGGTTTTAACGCAAAAAAATACAGACGTATAACCCACTATCCTGGGGCACAAACAGAATGATATTCATTAGTCCCTGTACTGAGCACCACGTGGTCCCCCTGACTACAAAGTAAAAGGAAAGGAAAAATCTGTTGGTGAGGATGATGGTCACAGTCCTGTTGAGAGTGGCAGCTTCAGTCCCACTGAAGCTCTGGTCCTCCCCTGGATCTGACAAGTGGTACCCCAAGTCCCAGAACCTGAGGATTATATATGCTCCTTTAATCAAGTTCAGGTGGGAATGCCCAGTACCTCCCCCAGGGTGAGGAGTTTCACAGTGAATTCCACATTTCTGGAATTTTTGATGGCCCATGAGCAGACATGACCCCTCAGGCTGGGTGTGAAGATGCTGATGCCTCCCTGGAGGGGAGTTATCACACCTGAGTCATTGGTGTGAATACTGGAACACTTCCCTATCTCAAAGAGTTCTCTAACACCCAGCCTGAGGTGTCAGGGGTGCCCTGGGGCAGCTGCTGCTGCGATCCATTATTAACTGTTCATCAGAAATGGCATAGACAGTGTAGAATACACAGTTTTGGTTATACCCACACAGTGATAAGCTGGTCTCAGCCACTGTAACTAGGACAGGAGGTTTAGATTGTATGTTGGAAAGGGGTTCTTCCCCCAGAGGGTGGTTGGGAACTGAACAGGCTCCCCAGGGAAGTGGTTACACCACCAAGCCTTACAGAGCTCAAGAAGCTGATACTCTCAGACATATGGTGTGACTCTTGGGGATGGTCCCGTGCAGGGCAAAGAGTTGGACTTGATGATCCTTGTGGGTCCCTTTCACACAGAGTCACAGAATATGCTGAGTTGGATCAAAAATTCATTCAGCTGCATCACTGTAGCAATCTGCCTCTCACCAAGGATGATTAGTTTAGAAAAACCCTGGTGCTAATGCAACTACGGAGTTTCCAGTTGAGACCAAGTCTGCATCTGAAGGCCAAAAATGCAAGCAGAACAACCTGAAAAAACAGACCATAGAGGTACTAAAGGTGCCACACATGTAAATTAGTTATAAAAAAAAAAAAACACCTCAAGTAGGGAGGACAAATTTTTCTTTTACCTTCATATATTTTATTAATTAGGACCAGTTTAGCAGGAAAGCACTTTCAGAAAGCACATCAGTCAGCAAATCTGACACTGCCTCTCAGTGAAAGGCCAGTTGATGTTATGCTGCAAATTAATCCCCTGCATGGCAACTAAGAAACTCTCTAACTCAAAAATAGTCAAAGTATTAAAGGTTGAAGAGTAGTTCAAAACCTAATGACATCACACATTCTGAACCAGCCCACAAGATGCAGCAGATGTCCTGCTCTCCTCCTTCATGTGACACAATGAGACTTTCCAGGTAAGACACATCATACTGAGTGATTTGTCACTCAACCAGAGGGGTAGCATCAGTGCCTGCTAAAGTAAAAAATATCAAAAAAAACAGAAGTGTTATGTTTCCTCCTTCAAGAACTAGGCCCGCTGCATCTTCCCTGCTTCCATCCCACAGCAGCCTAAAGAAGTTAGTGTTTGAACTCTGTATGAGAACTTGGATTCCAGTGCTCACATTTATTAAAATAAACCCTAAGTGGCCCACGGCCGATTTACCACCAAAATCCAGCAGCAGGCACAAGAATGTAGGTAGGCTGATATTAAATTGGATTTGATTGCATTTCCCTGGGTTTTCCTGAAGCATTTCTTTCACATTAATGCTGCATTCATAATCCAACAAAAGGGAGAGTTCAAAACACAATTTTAAGAGATTTAAAATATTTACAGACTATGGTTTCACAATTACAATAAAATCCACTGCATTTTTGGGACATGTCTATTGTTCAGGTATTCAAGTTCTATGAGGACTTTTCCATTATTAACAGAAGGTTGGCAAGTAATTTAATGGTTCTTTTAAACACTAAGAGCAAATTGTTGAAGAGAGCCTGTGAAACCCTGGAAGGAATTTGTGCATCCTCTTCTAGATATAGTTTGAGTCTTGTGTCTGAAGGCAACGCATTTTTCTCCTTACTCATGACTTCTGGCTCTAAAGCTTAATTTGTGTTGCTTACTCAGAAATGGAGTAAAACAGAACACAGAAGCAGCATCTGACACAAAGGATTCTGGTCTCTGTAGAGCTGTACAACTTCTCTCCATTCCTCAACATGCATTTTTCAACATTGCAGCCTCACAGAAGCTTGGACAAATTGGTGGGCACAATTTTAAGAGAATCAGGGGAGGAAAACTAATTTATATCATCTTTGCATTGCTCTGCTAGTAAGGCTTTTTGTTATTGTGATTTCTGTTAATTGTGACCGAACACATACATATACATAGGGATTATTTGTTTCTTTTTTTCTTTAGGGGTTTTTGCCTAGGAGTTGTAAAGGGGATCTAACCAATGTAACCAATTTTCATACCTGGAATTGGTATCTCAACCTATTCTGTACAAAGTTGGCCAGCTTTGCATTAGTCAGCATTTTGCCCTGCAATTACCAGCACCGAATGAACCCTTTGATTTGTATGAGGAGACCAGCACCAAAAACAAACAGGCCAACTCTTTATCTATCAGTGCAAAAAGCAGTCTTCTAACTAATTGCAATTAATCATTATTAAGTGAAAATACAGACATGTCTGCCACTGATAACTAACATCAGGAAATTACTATTTGGGGTAGAAATTATCTGCTTTTAAACTACTAAATGGTCTTAAAATTCAAACATGCTTTACTAGGAACTGATTTGCCTCCTATAGAGGAAGCATTAAGCAATTTTTGTTTCTCACATGAGGCAAAGGTGTTAAACCCCACTGTATCAAAAGCTGCAATAGCCATGGGTGACAATGCAATTCTCCACATACAGGGATTAAGCAAAGTCACGGCTTTCCGAAAAGGTTGGTTTTCAGAAGCATTTTTAAGGACAGGGGAGGTATTTGAGAAATGTGTATCAAATCCAGTTGCTTTCAGCAGCAAAAGCACACATTACCTGTACAATTAGTTTTAAAATTCATTTTTTCAAAATGTTAGTTTCCAATCAGAGCATACAAAATTATTTCATTTCAACCCAAAGGAAATCTCCAGATTTCAGCCTTCCTGTAGCCAAACCCAACACCATGGCACCATCTTCTGGGCACTTTACAAAGCAAGTTCTGGAAAAGCCAACACTGTCCACAGGTACAGGCTGCTTGTTCCACCCCTGAGCTCATGCAGAAGCCCTGTGTCAAAATGTATAGGTTTTAAAATCTGAAATTGTTCAAATCCAGATGTGTATGGAATTAATTTTACAAGTTCATCATCAGATTTAGGAGAATTTCTACAAATTTTTCATATGCTTCTGTCACAAAAAAAATCCTTGGTCCTAAAAAAAAAAAATAAAAAATAAGGAATCTAATCTTCAAGCCCTGCAGGTGACATGAGTCCCTACAGCATCCTCAGTTCCTCAGTGTGGAACCTAAATGTGCTGTATGGATATACATTCTGACTCCAGAAGTAAAACCCATTCTGTCATGGAGGTGAGTTTTTTGTTTTACCACAAAAAAAATCACCTAATTTCTAGTCCATTCTTTGGTGTTGGGTTTAATCACAAAAACCATACACAGCTTGAAACTCCAAGTCCTGACACAGAGACACAGTGTCACAATCCACTAAAAATGCCCAAACGCCTTATTTTCACAAGGACAGCAGGGAAGAAGGAAAAGAGCAATATTACACTTCCACATTTAAATTTATCTAGCTCTTACATTTTGGTTAGCAGTTTCTTTCAGACACAACTTTTCAGCTGACAGAAGCAATGATTGCACTTTGAATTCCATAAAAACATGCCTATCACCTGCCTGCTCATTTTATGCCTTCTCTGTCCCTGAATGCTTTGTCAGCAAGTCTGCAAAGCATGAGGAAAGTAATTACTGTATTCACAGGTTTTACATTTAAATTTGGACTTTTGAGAAGCAGGTACTAAGAGTTAACACAATTACTGAGGAGGAGGATAAGAAAAATCTGCTTAAGAACTCCTGGACACCACATCATAAAGACTGAATTTCCCTGTATAACAGTTTAGGCATCACAACAATTGATGCTACTGATGAAGCAGCAATGGTTGGCATGCCTGGAATTTCCTGCAGCATTTCTTCCTTGCATTTCTGTCTTGCCCAGAAGCCAGTTGCCCGGAACTCAGAGTCAGTTCTGCTCAAGCACCCCATTATTCCCCTTCTAGGCTATGGAGAAATCACTCTTGGATCAAAACCACAGGTATAAAACTCAGTATTTCAGTACACTACTTGTCAAAAAAATAAATGAACCAGGTTAAGTAATATCTTGCACCATTTTTCAGTGACAGTAGTATCTGTAATCTACATTTCCTTTGCTCTTGGTGAGAGGGGCTCCGAACAGGGAGAAAAGCATCCTGCCTGGCAGTCCCAGGCTACTGTAGCACGTCACTGAAAATAATCTCCTCCAGCCCCAGTGTTCACCCACAGTTCAGCTGGCACCATTGCCCTGGATTCATCCCCCTTGTTAGGGATTAAAAGTGCTGAAGTCAAACATGAAAATCTACACTATTTCAAAAATCTGATAGAGAATTAAAAATCCAGGGACAATTGGACTCTGGAGTAGCTCTGATGCCCTACTGACAACTTTAAAATTCTTTCCTCTCTCCAGTCTCAGTAGTAAAACCAGCTTTAAAACATTTCTGTGTTTTCATCGTAGTTGACCGATTTCTGCTGAGTGTCTTTGCCCTCTCCCTTCCTCCTTTCAGTTGCACCAAGTTCACAGGGAGAGAAAGTAAAGCAAGAAGCATCCAGAAAAAGACTGAAATCTTACCCACTCCGCCTCATGCAGGCATGAAAATCATCCTGAAAATTCAAGTTTCCATAATCTTTCAAGTGCCCCCTTGAGAAACTCTCTACTGATCCAGCTGTTCCTAGATCTGCTGGAGCTTATTAAGAGACACCTCCATAAGCTGAAACAAGACATCTCTGCTTTATCTCAGTGGAGAATTTGTTTGGTATGGGCCCTACCTGGCTTCTCCATAATTTAGTTCTGACACTAGCAGCATATATAGAGAGGTCTCCAGAGGCTGAGAGACTATTGCTGTTGCATGCACAAAACAGCTTCCAGGGTTTATAAGGCTGAGGGCACTAGGATAGGATTTAGAGATCCAACTAAAATTGTACAGCAATGAATCGGCAGTCACTAAGTGCAGGACCTCTAGGAAACAAACTGGATAGAAATACAAGTGATTATCATTTCAAACATCTTTTATCCTGCCATCCCTTACATGCTTATCAGAATACAAGGGTATACAGATTGAACATTAACATGATTCAGGTTGAAATCATAGCCAGAAGGAATAAAATACAGAGTGGTTTTGGCTGCTCTGAGCTGACAAATCATCAGTTTTGGCCCTATTAATTAAGTACTCAGCTGGGAGGCTGGCGAACTGGGCTCCCCAGTATGGCTATTGACATCATGCTCTAAAACAAAGCTATTGAGTACACAGTGTGTTTCATTAGATGAGACATCATCATGGACATGGGTGTAAAAAGCCCCACTACTCTCAGCATGCAGCAGTGCTGCTAGAAGACAAACTTACAGCTAAGGATAATGGGGAAATAACACGGAATTACAGCTCTACTGCGTGTAAGTGTAGACCTAGCGTGCCCAGGAGAGACCTGTGTACCAAACACTGCCCAGCTTACTGGAAAAGAAGATACTCATTTTCTCGCACATTTGGTCTGGCTGCTTGCCAAGAGCTTGGATGCAATTTCCACATGGATTTCCAGACTTTCTAGACTTCTTCTGTTTATACATGCATATAAAGTTTCAGTGCACTCAGTAAGGTGTTTGGAGCCTGATCAGCATAGACTTGGAGAGAAGCCAGCTTCCAGAGGTCACAAAGACCCATGGTGCTTAAATATGGACTTCATTCTTCACCTACTTAAGACAGGACTGCATTTAACTATAACTTTCTATTGAACTTTGATATATACATAATATACACAAGTATGTATTATACATATATTAAATACATATATGTTTTTAAACACAGCACTTGTATTTGCAGCAGCAGAAAAAAATACTGCTCATCAACTGAATTCTTCCACAGAAAAAAATTGACTCTCCAAGGCATGCAAAGACCATTGAAACAACAAGAGAAATCTGAAAGTGGCTCCAAAAGGAGATGTACCAAGTGCTGGGCACCCATGAGGGAACACAAGTTTGAATCCTGGATCATCACTGGGGCATGTGTGTATTACAACACCCATGGCAGAATGAGCTACCTTGAGTGGCACAGATGAAATTCTCAAGTTTCACCTGCTCTGCTTTCCTAGTACACTTTAGACTACACTATATTGGTACTACAACTATACTATTCTCTTTAACATGCATAAAAGCATGTAAATAAGTTACCTTTTACAAAGTTTTTTTGATCCTCTTGTACCAAAGCAGAAGATTAACTCCTGTTAGAAGCTGTATTGCTCTATAACTTTTTCAAGGCCACAACACATAAAAGCTTGTTCCCTTCACCGCTAATAGCAAGAAGCTTCGGAACTTCATAATCAATTTAGTATTGTTACTGCCATACAAAAGAGTGACCTAAGCTCCAACCTGAGGGAATAGTTCTGCAAGGTCACCCCAACAAATACGTCTCAAAATGGAACACAAGTACCCTGGACTAGGAGAGAGAATTATGTATTTATTCATCTCAGAATTCACTTTCCCCTCACACCCCACAAGGCAAAGTGCCAAAACTGCCACTATAACCACCTTCACACAGCTGTTCCTATAGGTCTGACCACAGCCACTGCTCCCTCAGCTGTATCCCTGTGCCAGGGCTGCTACAGCTACGGGTACCTACCCTGTGGGCTGCCAAAGGGTAGCAACTTCTCAAACTGCTACAGAGGCTCGTTCTGTGGGCATAAATCTTTGCAGTGGATCTCGAGGATTAGTCCAGCTTTACCACTACATTGTTTGAGACAGGCTAATTCACCTCTTCACATCTTTACTCCCATTCCCTCGCCATCCCTTCTGTTTGTCTCATGCATTTTGATTACTAAAAATTTAGAGTTTAATAACTTCTTCGACATTGCTTTATTACTCAACATGAATTATATCTACTTCTTTTACTTGCAGGTTTCTTTGTAGAAGGAATGAAATTTGGCCAAAGAATAACCTATGTATGAAATTCTGCTCCTCAATATGCAGCTGAATCCCTGGGTGCAATAGAGAAATAGCTAAGAAACCAGGAATCTATTATTTCATGGAGTTCTGTACACCCAATTTTTTCACAGTTACAAAAATTTCTATTTTATTTTAACTGGAAAGGCAACAAAATTTAGAGCAGCATCCTTAAAATACCACTGTGGGGATTTGTTCTCTGAATTGGGAAGCGACGGGGAAGAGGAATTTAGAGTGAGTTACTAATTCTCATCCAGGCAATACCTACTGTGTTTCTTTTTCCTTAAACACATTGAAACAAAAATAAATGGCCCCACCAGCCAGTAATTTTCCTCTTTTCTAAGGAACTTGGAGACTAATATGTCACTTTCAGACAAAAGCGACTTGGGCTGCAGGCTTGTTCAACACACAGAAAATTACTCTCATTTCTGGGACTCTGTTAAGAAGGCAGCCTGCCTCTCTCCATTTCTCTCTTCATTTTGCTGTTTCAAAACACACAAACAAGCAAACAATTAGCTCAATGGGCTACTACTGATTACAGTCTCTTTGGAAGGAGTGAAACGTGAACTCTTCAGCTGGAGAGCGACAGACTCAAGACCTCCAATAAATACCAGAAAGGAAAGGAGAATACTGTTTCGCCATCACGAGCCTTCTGCTGAGGTCCTGCTCATGGGTCTCCCTCAAAAGGCTAACAAATACAAAATCTGGGTGGTAAGTCTCTCTTTCTGAAGACTATTTCTAACCATACTGAAACTAAAGAGCAAAATGCCTTTTTGCCTTTTGGCCTCCACCACCATGCCCACCTCCCAGTAACTTTTGTGCTAGTTGCAACCTGCTGGCAAAAAGGTTTTCAAAGCTTATTGGTTAACCTTTTATTTTTTCCAGACTCCATCACTGCTGTTGGGAAAATTCCTCTTGCCAGAGTGCTGTGCTGCTTTCAGGGCTCTTCTCTGCTGTTTGACAGAGGCCTGTGGCTACAGACCAAGGGCTCACTCACTGCCCCTTGCTTCAGTGCCAGCTCCTGAATGCTGCTTGGAAAATGAATCTTAGCACTGAGGTTTTATCCACTGTCTCTTAGTTCAAAGTTCAACGGCAACATACAGATCCAGTAGTGGAGAGCATTTTCATAGGACAGTAAGTATGAAACTCTTTACAGCATGTCATGAAGGAGAGTCATTTTCTTAGATGAAACTGGCATAGATTCCTGATCTAGCTATCTCTGAAAAATAAAAAGACAAAGACCTCCAGGCTGCCCCCCCAAAAAAGGAACACCTACATTCTTACTCAGCTAATTTGCCCGGACAAAAAATGTAAGCTATCACTGCTTGATCTGGGCTTTACAGTTCTCAAGAATTTAGGGATTAAATTATTCTCTGAAGAAGAAACTTTGCCAACCCAAAGTTTAAAATTGAGGAAGGTTCCACCTTCTCCAAGTTGAGTTTATCCTAAAATGCTTAGACTTTTAAAATCAGAACACCAGGTTTTGCAATGGATTATTACAGTGAAAATCAGAACACCAGGTTTTGCAATGGATTATTACAGTGAAACGTTGGGGGGGAAAGGCTTTCATCTCTTTCACAAACTGTTATCCCTCCACATTAATCCCCCTACCCCTACACATGGCCAATACACTCCCAGTTCCCAGACCAGTGGCAGGAGTTCACTCGATGTTGGCACGCTACACAGAGTCCTTACTAAGCAAATTCACAGAGCAAACAGTTGGGCCAATTCTGCTAATGGGAAAGCTACAGATATTATGAAGTGAAAAAGGATGTGCCCAGTGCATCTATTCAGTGATAAGTCATGGCAGATTCTGTTTCAGGAATAGCAAGAGTATTTCAGACTTAGATTAAGAGGCTTTCATAGCCTCTGTATTTGCAGAACAGAACATGAGGTGAATTGATTAATCTTCATTAAACAGTAGGTAGTACAGTGAATAAAGGCATAGATAACCTCAATTTTAAAACTGATTGGTTTTCCTGGTCTTATGATAAACTAGTTACTCCTAACCTGAAGGAAATTATGGAATCCTCTGCTGTCATACTTTAACAAGAATGCCATATATTACTCACCTATTTATAACCTTAATAAAGCTTAATGAAAATCTGTTTTCTGCACACATGTTCCCGCAGAGCAAGCATTTGGATTTGCACTCACATGCATTAAATGGGAAATTAAGCTTTGGGAAGAACAGCTACAGGATTACATCTACGACCATGCCAATAAATTCCAAGTTTGCACTAGCTACAATTTATTATCCTCCAGAGGAACTGGACAGAAACTACACAGAGTTGTAACTCAGTTGTGAAAAACATCTATACAGCTTTGCTCTTCTTGTTAACCCAATACAACACAGACTGAACTGGCTACATATATGTACCATATTCTCTGCTCTTTACCAGTGACCCAAGAGAAAACTAAAGACATTTCACTGTGGATACACTGAGAAGCTCAGTTTTGTGGTTCGTATTGCAACAAAATGAGAATTTTACTGTATAAGCAAGTCACACCAGTATGAGTGTTTATTTCTTCCCAATTAGTACCTCATAATCTATCACTGCAAGGTTGCAGTCTTCCCAAAAGCATCCTGAAGGTCACTATCACTATTTCGGAAGTTCAAGTATCCTATCATTGGCAAACACAGCAGTTAAACAGCAATGTTTTACACTGATTAGTGCAGTGCAACAGTCAGTAACATTCATAAGAATCCAACTAAACATTTAAGTTCTTTTCAAATGAAAGAAGGAAGGATGCTGATTGGTTTAGGATTCATAACAAAAACTGAAATAATTTTGAAAATTCTCAAAAGGTGATACAGACATAGGCAATGTAGGAGTTGAGTTTTACTAACACTTTTAAAGTTACTCTGAATTTTACAGAATCAGATCCTAACCCAAAGTCCTAGGGCAAAGCTAAGGGACTTCTCTCCATTGGAAAGAAATCCACTTGTTTGCTGGGCCCCTGTAGAGGTGCTGTAACTGGCCACATCTAATGGATATTCCTAGTTTTCACAGTTCACCCTACAGCTTTGCTGTGAAAGTTGCCACATTTGAAGAAGCACCTCAAAGGGAAGCCTTATTTATTAAAAGTTATCATAATTTCATCCAGTGCAACAGAGCTGCCTTGAATGGCACAGATTATGTTCTCCAGTTTCATCAGCTCTGCTTTCCTATTATACTTTAGACTATACTATTTTTATACTGTACTATTACACTGTATGCTACTCAATACAGCTGTTCTTACAGGTGTGACAACAGCATCCTCTCCCTCAGCTCTATCACTCTCTACTCTAACCTGCATATTCTTTAATATGATTTTCTCTTCACCTGTGTATTTATTCTATTTTTGTATGCAATTGAGCCATTTTTAGTAAGCTGGCAGGAGAAGAGAAATCAGAAGTAAATTGGTTTTCAGAGCCACTAGGACAGTTCAAAAATAGGAAGCAAAAAGGTAGTAAAGAGCAGCACTAAGATTTTGCTTCACTGAAAAGAAAGAAAAACAGTGGCTGTTCATAAAAATGCCAAGTGAATTGATGTTTCATTAAAGTAAAAAATTACAGTGGCACAAAGGACTAATTTAGCTCTTAACATGCCACATAGTCACTGTTTACGATTCCCACAAAGGGTAAAATATGTTCACACACCGGTTGTCTGTGCATGTATTTACTGCACCTAAGGCAGCTGTTTTGGATAACCAGTGCCCTTCAGACAACTACAACAAAAACAATTACTTATTTTAAAACAAAGTTACTTGAAAACCAAACAGCACAATAAATCATAATTTCCGTAGCCCACAATCTCAACATAAAGACAAGCAATTTTGGAAATGAAAGATGTTCACCTCAAATATTTTCCCAAATCAGAGACTTTATTCATTAAGTATGAATTCTCAGTTTATCTACGATACGTTTTTGTACTGTTTGAAACACATCAGAAAACGGGATATTTTTTTCAGAAAAATAAAAGAAATCTAAAAAAGAAAACAAACCCCATGGGATGGGATGAACGGTTATGTTACACCGCTCTAATTCTGGGCTACAAACTACCATTAAAAAATGTGCTGAAGAGCAGTATTTTAATATGTTTAAAGACAATAGCTATGGTGTTTCCTTGACCTCTTCCCAGGCTGCCCAGCACAGTCCATCCTTTATTCATCAAATAGGTTACCTTTTCACCCAGTTTAATAAAGGCTTATCAGACAATTTATGGACTTCCATGAAAGCTTATCAGTAGTGGTTTTAGTTGTGTCTAGAAAATTCCAGGACAGGAACACTAACAGAGCCATGATAAGATCTTTGGATCTCATAAATTTATGTATTTGGTTGGTGAACTCTTAAACTACTGTTATAGCAATCAGAAATTACATCACTGAGTTTTGAAAAATAAATCAGAAAAAGAAAAATCAAGTAACCTCCATTGTATTAGGAAGCCATAGGACATGGTAAAATATACTGTATATAGAGAACATTTCAAATTCTTTCCCCACATAGGTCATCACACTTCCACTCTAACTTTCAGGCTTCTTCTCTAAAGAGGTCTGGGTTAGGATTAACTTTTCCCCAGAAGCAGGCTCATAAAATAAAATAGCAACAGTGAATATGAAAAGGGAAAGCATGGAATTAAAATTTGCAGCCATCTCTCACATCAGTAGCTCATGTCTCAATTTTCTAAGCCCTACTTCCCCAGTAAAGGGATTTTTTCCCCACTGTCTACACATAAATTATACACTTATTATGCACGTAATTATGCACATAAATTATAATGACTAAATAATTTTAATTACTCTATCTGCTTCAAAAATACAGATACTCTATTAAGTATGCATGCTCCTTCTCCATGTAAGCAAGGTATTCTCCTCTGGAATTAGCTGAAGTGTGAGAAAAACTGAATAGGTTTGAGGTTGATTTCACCTGCACATAGCAACAGGGTTACACTGCAGTGGATGGATAAAGGTTTGCTCAAGGAATCCTTTTTCATATTTAAACTTTTACCAAAGAAATACATTTGGGAAATACTACTGCATTCCTTGTGTTTACCACACAGACAACAGAGGTGGCTCCTAAGATAGAGAGGGAGACACAGACAGGCTCTGTTCTCCATGGAAAGGCTGCCTGCCTATTTCACTGGCCTTCAGCCTATGGAATACAATTATCACACAGCACAATTTCCTCTTTATGTTTCCCAATTTAAACTTCATATCAAATATTCTGGAAGCAGATCCTTCACTTCTCCCGCACACACTGTTTTACTGAACACTTTGTAATCTTGAGTCCATCCTGGATTCCAGCAGTTATTCACAAAGCTATTTAGGAAAAACAAAGGCAAATCTTTACTTTGAGTTTGCAGATCTGATTTCCCCATAGAACACAGCCAGCAGTGTCTGTGGACTGAAGGGATCAAACCCTGAAAATGCAGCAGTCAGTGTTTTACCCGTGATTAGTTTCAGTGGTGGTGGAGTAGAGCTCTATTTAAAAAACACTAAGAATCTGAGAAAAGCCAATAATCCAGGAAATAAATACTGCTGAATCTGTTGGTAATTAACTCCCTTTTTTCTCTTCCCCTTTATTTTGCATTTGACACATATTACTTTTTTAATGCTACTTGTTTCACTCTATATCATGATTACTTACGTCAAATAGTGTTGTTATAACACTACAATTCATGTGAGGCCAGAACTTTGCTGGTAAGCACAAGAACAAGTTGGTCTTCCAAAGATAAATTCTAAAAATCTTAACGTTTTTTATTCAACATTGATCTGTTTGAGAGCACAAATTATTCTCTGAATTTTTTTCAACCTCACAGAATACATTCCAGAGATATCACTTCATATTTTAAGAAATACATGAGCCTTTTGTTTAGGGATCATTTTGTTTCATGATCACAAATGACGACTGCCATTTCTCTAACTGGGCACTATTGACAAGAGCCATTCAAGTTATCACACACACTAATAAACAGCTGTGAGCTCTGTGGGCATTTGGAAAGAAAAAAAATAGATGAAGATGCTTTTAAGCTATAAAAGCTGAGCTGTGTAAATGGGTATAGCTTGTTTACAAGAGCAGGGGAGGGCTCAAAACAAGAGTGTTGCCAGCCCACAAACAGGGGGACAATGAGACACTGTGGTGAAAGTGAGGAGCTGTATGTTGCTATCAAGCTCTCAAGGACAGCTGGAACTCTGCTGACACAACTTACTTAGCTTTAAAGCATATTCAGAAAAACTGACCTACAAGAGTCACTGAAGCAGCCACTGGTACTGAATATTTCTACCCATTCTTATTGGCTGCTGCTGCCAAGGAATGAATCAAGTCAAAATAAAAGCACCACACATGTCCTTCAGCATAAAATCAGTAATTGTTATTAGTAAAAAATTACCTTCATTATTCACAGGAATTTTCATTCTGATACCTTTAAACTGAATAGGGTTAACTTGATGAATACTGTCCTCAGTTTCTTTATATAAATATTGATTCTTAAAGCTCATAGTGTTTTCAGCTGATGAAACAGTTTTTATTTTCAGAACCAATATTAGTTTGCTGCACCATTGGTTGAAATCCAGCATTTAGTTAAGCTTGTTTCCCTGGCTGCCTGGGTTCACACATGTAATGACAATTACGTCTTTCACTCTCATGCCAGCCTGCATCCTTTAGATGCAAGAATAACAGTCAGCATTACAGAAAATAATCCAATGCAGTCTCACCCAGGTGGCATTCCAAATCCAATTGGACACCAAGAGACATCCTTTTTCTCACTCTTATTTCTAGGGGATAGAAGAAGCAAGGCTAATGTGTATTACCAGATAATGTCACAGAGAAAAACATGAGTGTAGGCACTCAGCTGGTCAGATTACTCCAACCAGCACTGCTGTGTCTCAAGGCCAGGTGCCCTTTTTAACTTTCACAGAGTTCTTATTCAACCTAGGAATCTTTTACAGAGATCTTTTTCTGAATCCATGCTGCCAGTAGAGAGGCCGCATGGCCTAAGAAATCTTAGCTGCAGCAGTCACTTCTGAGATCCCAGTTAGACACATTCTGATCGACACCCGAGACAGTTTCTTGCACTGCTTCAAAATGCCAGGTCATGAGCTCCTTGTTTTTTGCAATCTTCTTTGCCAACTTTCAAGGACACGTGGGCCCTCCAAAGGCTAAGGACTGCAAAGCCTGTGGTTCACATACACACTGCTTTTGTACAAGCTATGCTTCTGATGCCAAGATGTTCATTTTAAGCTTATGTTCCCTCCCCTTTGGAAGTATATATAGTAATTCATACAAATTATTAAAATCTGAGAGGGGAAAAAGGAAGAAAGTAAAATTTAACAGATCACCACTCAAATCCACCAAAACATTCCTACCAAGCTTATGCTTTAAAAGAAATTAAGAAATCATTTATGCATATATTTGGATAAATCTCATTTTTATAGGGTAGCTGGGCCATTTAAATCTCAATCTGACACGACTCTCTGCTCAGAGAGATAAAAACAAGCTTTCTTCCCCTCACTTACAGGAGTAACTTGTGCAGTTAACATTTTAGATATGGGAGGGTTCCTCCCCACACTCCTTTGTGTAATACAAGATTCCTTTGTTCTCTTTTATTGATAGATTTTTTTTGCTTCTCCATGACAGCAGGACACACCAGCCCCTTCTCTGCTATTTCTAGTCTCCTCTTCACTATTATTACACAAAACCAGCTGCATTGCAGTGACAACACTTGTGTACAGCCCTTGACTTTTAGCAGATGAGAGGTGCTACAGCACTTAAAGATGACAAAGTAAATCATAGCATGAGCTCATTATTTCTACCCGCTCAACAAATCTGGGTTCCTGTTTGTAAATACAGAGCAAGCACGAGAGTGGGGGAAAGGGAGAGCAGGCAACTCCACCTCTGTATGTTCATGTGCCAAGAGAAAAGGTGCACTAATACAGCCTTAGCCACACTTTTCTAGCAGAAGCTGCCTAACACCAAATTCTCTTAAAATAAAATAAATTTGCCAGTTCCATAGTGACATGAGCAGGATGTGAAGAATGTTCTTTACTACAGTGCTAAACCATGGTCTACATGCGTTCTGCTGCTTCAGATCCACGTTGCAATGCTGGAATCAGTAATTTAATCTTCCAGCTCAATAATTACCGTATCTACAGAATGAAGACCCTAATTTCCATCAATTTCACATTTCCAGGTTTTAAGTTCTGCAGGCCAGTACCTACTTCTTCCAAAGTGTCTTTGCAGTGCTTACCAAAGGCACTGTGACAAGAGTGGGAGTCTAAAACCGGTATGAAAGCACAGGCACTAGTACAAACGGTCCTGTGTTCCAGGTCTCAGAACTCCACACAAGATTTAAAAGGTTTAAGTTTTCAGAAGATTTTGAGTATTTCTCTGAAGACAATCTTCTGCAAATTAAGAGAGGAGATCCTGAGTTCTAGATAGAGATTCTCCTGGAGGAGCAAGACCCCTCCCACACAAGAGAAACTCTAGAAAAACACATTTTAATGGTAACCTAAAGCTCCTCAGCCATTATGTTTTATATTTGCTGTTCCCACACTTTTTCACCCTGCATGGTGAAGTCCATTTGACCTTTTCCCTGCCTAGAACTTGGCAATTAAAATGCGGCAAATAAGTGTATAAAAACAATTCCCTTTACCAGATGAATTGTCAGGTACTGGTGTCTCTTTCTATGTAAAGGCAGCTCTCTGTGCTGTGCCAAGGTCAGCCTGAGACACAATGAGAGCAATGTCATCAGTCAATCTCTGAACACTGACACAGCACTGAAGGAAAGGGCTTCATATGCCCATTGAAGTGCCCTGAAGAACAGGACAAAGGCCGTGTGATGGTTGGCTACATTTTGCACTGCAGAACACTGATTTGTATTCCATAGACTAATGAACAGGATAGGAATGCACAATCAAGAGCAAATCATGATCAACCCTTCACAATTATAGGATGCAGGTTAACAGATCCTCTTCTATTTTGCAGCTAGTTGTAGGAAGAGATGTTCCTATTTAACCCCAATCTATGTGAAACTTTAGATCCTATTTAGGCAAGTATTCCAACCTAATATGACAGACCAGATTGCTGCTTCAATTTGCTGCACAAAGCCATAATAATGTCAAAGTTTTATATTCCCCCTGCAATACTGGACACACAGAAAGGCTACACCATTAGTTCTAACAGTACTGCAGTGTTAGGGGAAAAAAAACAAAACAACAAAACAACAAAAACCAACCAACCAGAAAAACCACCAAAACTATAAACACAAGAAACAAAGAAACCAAACAAACCCTTCAAAAAACATATCATGTGAATGTTAAAGACAACTTCAGAGCTGGTGTTGAAAACCTGGGGCATTTTTCCAATAGCATGTGAGCCAAATAAAGGTTTAGCCTGCTTTTATTGAATTTTCTTTAATGTGATTAGTACATTTGTTTCTATGAGGCTATGATTAAAATAATTAAAAATATCCAAAATTCATTTAACATACTGTCAAAATCAACAACTATTTTAGTCCTCTCATTGTATAACTGGAGACTTCAATTTTGAGATTATCACTGGCTTTAGGAGACAGAAGTTTGAGAAATCATTCTTATAATTAAAACCATAGAAAATGAAATACAGTATTGTAAGACTTCAGAAAAGAAAAATTAGATTTGCAGTTTGGCTATTAGTGACTTCAGAGAACAAAAACAATATACTCTTCAAATGCAGTTAACAGCAGATGATCTGGCTAATCATCAGTCCTAATCAAAAACTGAAGTCTATATATGCAACAAATAAGTTTTGGGATTTGGGTTTGTTTAAGCTTTCTAAGAATAACAGTTTTCTACTTCTAATTATTAACTTTTGTGGTAGTGTTTTCCTCATGTTTTTTTTAATTTTTTGAGGGGAAATAGAAAAAAAACAAACAGAGCCTAACACAGAGACTGTCGAATCAAATCCCTACAGGGCTCTATTTTTCCAGCCCAAAGAGTTCATAAAAACCATAAGACAGTTGTCCCCAGTCCGTCCTACTGGGACTCAAAAGTCACCAATTCCAGATGGCCAGAGCATAATACCCACAATGCCTTCCTAAGCATTAAAAAACTTCTTCACTCAACAAATAAAAATCTGACTCAGGAAAAAAAAAATCAAGTAAAAATGAGGCTGGGCAGAGAAAACACTGCATTTCTTTCACACAAGCATTTACAGCGCTGCTATGTCAATCATATTTCATAAGCCTCCCACTTAGCACAGTGCAGAGGTGGCAGTTCTGTCAGAAACAGAGGTGGCAAATTTTATCATGCTGCTTTCATTGCATAGAAAAAGGGCAGAGGAAGAATGCTGAGAAAATGCTACTAAGTAAATTTTTACTTTTACATGCAGCGCTAGGTCTAAAAGCAAGTAACAAATTTATGTAACCTGATTTTTTTCATGCAAGGTGTTAAGGTTCAGAGGAGGTGCACCACTGTTATATGTCAAAGCTAAATTCAAGTTAGAATTTTAAACTTTTCAAACACATCTGAGATGGTAGAAGACCTCAGAACACAAGCTTCTGATACTTGTATTTTACAGTTGGTTGGTGATATTTGTACAGTAGAAAGTTTTTCAATCACTTTTTCAAACTATTTTTCATGCCTTACAAATTTCACTCTACATTTTTGATTAACTGTGCTTGACCTGGTCTTTGTCACATTATGTATTCCATTGATGACATCCTGACTCTCTGGCATACGCACATGATATTTCTCAAAGTTCATTATGTGCACATCTAGAGCCACATGCCACAAAAGCCTTCTAGAAATAAAGCAGCTATGCAGCTGCTCCTGCATCACATTTTGACATGCTACTACCATTCACCTAAGTAAAGCTTTTTACATCTCTTGGGGCACAGAACATCAGCTGCCACCACTGTACTGCAACTAGCAGTAAGTTAAAACAAGTACTAGTGCAACAGTTGTAGTGCCAGGAGTTGGACTCTATGAGCTCTACGATCTTTATGGGTCCCTTCCAAATTGAGACAAAGAATCAAACTATCTTTCAGGACCTTTTTCAGCAATAATTCTTGTTCAGATTTGGAAAAAAATCCCGAAACATTTCAAAGCTCAGCAGCATCTAAAGTTGACCATCTAAATGGTCAAAGCTGAAGAGAGTCATTACCACCACCCACTTCATTAAAACACTCATATTGCAGTTAATCATTGTGTGTCTGTTGGGCTAGTTGTCTCCTTAACAACACAATTAAGAGTACATTTTCAATTCTTAACTACACATGTCTTTGTGAACAACATTAACATTTAGAAAGATGCTCCAAAGCCCTTCTATCCCAATTCCATAATTTACTTGGATTGAAATCTGTCTGATACTTCTCAGTGTAGAGTCACTCACTGCCTTTGCTAGAAATTGGAAAGCTAGCAAGTCTAAATAAGTGCAGTATTTAAAAGTCTCAATTACTCTCAAACTAAGCTATTCAGTAGATTCATCTTCTTCCTTTATGGCAAAAACACTTCAAGAGACATTTGAGCACTATTTTCTCACAGTACTGTTTAGGCACTTCCTAACTGAAGTACAATTAAGATCCCATATTCCATTCCCTATCAGTTAAACTTCTCATTAAAGTTCTAAAGAACTGCCACATGGTGGAGATAGATGCTTACAATCTGAAATGAGAGAAAGACATGATACACTATTTTCATTTTATGTTAATGTAAATGAACTACCCAAACATCCCTTGCTTTGAAAGTTACTAGAAAGCTAAACTAAGGAGGGGTGGAAGGGAAAAAGAAGGGAAAAAAAATAAACACCATCTCTAAGTTATAAAAGTCTTTACCAAAAAAACCCTAAATTGCAGGATAATTGCCATTGAAAAAATACAACAAATCCTTCTAGAATTTAAAACCTGCACAGATCTATATACCAAGAGAATTAGATCTCTGAGTAGCATGTTTGTGATCCAGGCAGACAACAGAAAATAGGTATTTCCAAGTTTTATTTTCAACTGAAGCCCTAATCCTACAAAAAAATGTCATGTGCAGTTTTACAAGAAAACCCATACAAAAAAAAAAATCAGAACTCCATCTCACAAGTAGGTTCTCATCGCTGGCTGAAGTCCATAACTTTGGTTTCAAAGTAAATCACACGTAGCTACAGGCAGAAGAGAATCACCCCTTACTGCAAAGCAGCAATACATGGTTAACAAAGGGGAAGAAGTGGATTTTTCACTGCAGTGCTACCTAGCAACAGTAGCTGGCCTTGAAACAGTAGACTTCAAGACTCTTCCAAGTGTTTCAGAGATTTTACACGGATGTACTTCAACAGCCTCTGCCCTTTGGCTCATATAACAATATTATCAGGAACATGCTGCAAGAAAGCTGCACAGTGGTCTCTGCAGTGTGGGACTTGTTCTCCGACCTGATAAGCCCAAATCATTGACACCAGGGTTTAACTAGTGCTCAACACTAATAAAACACATTAAGTCCTACCAGAAGTCTTCACCAGAAGCCATGTGATAATTTCTTAATGATTCTGTCCAGAAGTGCATAGATTTACATGTCCTGAGCCACCTTCTTCTCCTATTTACTACTTCCAGAGCAAAGTAAACAACATCCACTACTCGTAAGTGCTTTTATTCTACAGGAACCTGCAATGACTGATTATTACAATCATTCCTAAAGCTAGGAGAAACAAGAGACTAAGGTAAAAAACTGAGAAAGCAAGCAACTCAGTACAGTTTTAAATCTGTTACTTATTGCACTTTAAATGATTTATTAGTAAAATAGATCAGCCAGATCTATTTTAGTCATCAGACTAATGACTTGGGTTTCAACTCCTTCCTTATGTATTTAGCTTCAGATGCTTGATCCAAGTTCAATCTTATCACTTCACTACACCAAATCCAGTACACATCATCACAACTCTACAGCACACCAGAAATGTATTCTGCAAAGCAACTATCAAAACAAGAATGTAACTTTTTCCTCAAGTCATATGCATGGCAAATATTTTTTGCCAAGAAAATGACAGATGTATTTCGAGAAAACATGTTAAGTTTGAGCAGCTCCCTTTGATCAAAAGCAAATGGACAAGCAGCAACCAATATTCTAAAATCATAAGCCAGCAAATCAGTAACATGCATCTCAAAAATCTCTGAATCCGCCTACATATAGGTTACTTCTAAAGCATTCAGTGAAGCATAAAGTGCCCTAGAGAGATAGAAACCTGGCTTCTAAGTGCTCTGGGGATTTTAGTCAGGACTATCTCTAGCTTAATCCTGTAAATTAGATGCCCATTAGCACCTGAGGGACATTAGGCATGCTGCTGGACTAGTCTTCCAATCCAATTTTACCAGAGGAATGCAGGTGAAGAACTCTGAGACCACACTGCAGTGTGAAGCAAAGGATGGAAATGGGTATGACTGGATATTCACCTGACCAACACACTACTGACAAACTAAAAAAGCTGATGTTGGCCACGCTAACACAGCCACAAAGTCAAAAAAGGAATAGTAGTTTCCCAAGTATTATGAAAAAAATTGTTCCCTTCCCAGATGAACGAGACTATGGGCTTAAATGACACACATGATTACGCGGAGATGCTCACTCCAAAACTTCCAGGGTGAAAGTTCAATTTAAAATATAACAATAAAAGTACTTTAGCCAATATCTTAAGAGGAAATTTCTTAGAAACGTCTTGAAATGAAAGCAGCTCTGGTCACCGATACATTGCATTTTTCTATTTAGCTATTTCAACTCAATATTTTATAGTCTAGAATGCTACAGTTTGTTACCTGTTAAGTGCACACTGCTATAAAACACCCACAGAGATGACAACCATTAGCTAGTTTGAACTCCAGTTGGCACTACTTTGGTAAAAATCAGCAGCACCTGCTCTGCTGGTAACACTTTAAAAAAACATCAGACAGCATCATGCTTAACAGTTAAGAGCATTGCAGATAGTTTATCCTAAGAGAACACATACTTGTTTAAAAAAAAAAATCTAAGGAAAAAACCTGAACTTGATCTTTATTAATAGAAAACGTTAAAAGGCTGCCAAGACATTTAGAACAGCATTCCAGAGATAATTATAAAACAGCAACAAATTCAAACAAAAAGAAATCAAAATCACACATATTAAGTCCTAACCCTGGGAGCCAGCAGTGCATTGTTTTCTTCCTCCAAGTAGCCCATCCTTCCAGAGTGGAAAAAAAACCCCATAATTAAAGGCATCAGTAAATGTAGCTGCCATTTTAAGCATTTCCAACTTACTGGAAAGTAACTCACAGAAAGCAATTACAGAGAAGGCAGCAGTGACGTTTCTTCTACAATCATGCAATTGGAGCACAAATGGGAACGAAGCACTTTTATTTACACTCAGTTTGTAAAACCATGTGTACATTGCCATCATTTAAAGTGCAAGCTACATATCTGCTGAATTAACTGAAGGCGTGACAGGTGCTATGTGAGATAAAATACCACCACCAGGTTATACAACTAACCACGGATGCCAGTAGCACAGTTCAAACCCTGACCAGCTGCGTGTGTTACTTCCTTTTGTATATTACCAGCCAAACACATATTCCATTGCTTTGGATACAATACTTTCATCTTTCCTAGGAGTCTGTCGGTCAGAAACCACCTACAAGACAGAGAGAAAAAAGAAGAGAAAAAATAGTAAGTCAACATACATCTAATCTTTCTTACACTAACCTGTTTTTTCTTCTTTTTCTAAGTAATACTATATTTTGACAAAATACGTTTGAAATAATTGAAATTAATTTAGTACTTTCTATTATTATTATTTCACAGACTGAACCACATATTTAAAGAAATGATAGCAAAAGATAAAAGCTCAGGTCACACTGAAGTTAATGTCTATACAACCTCATATAACCAAGGGGAGACAGCACAAAAACAAATGCTTCTGCTTCCCTTAAAATACCTGATAGTCACTAGTGGAAGCTTTATATGCTGTTGCAAGAGGTCTCATTGTAGAAATCCTTGTAGCATTATTTGAAGGTTGTACTGGTGTGCCAGCAGATTTTGTAGGTGGAGTGAAAACCGAAAACATTGGGGATGTAGAGCTTCTTTCAGAGTTTTCCATCACACTCTTAAAAAGAGGGTTAATATAATGTAAACAAATAGTAAAAAGCAGTATTTCAACATTTCTATCATCTACTATCTAAAATTGTTTCATAAAATTTATTCACATACTAAAGGTAAATGCCCTGTCAGTACAGACCACCACCAACCATTTTCCTCACTGCAATCATTTGCATGTTGGATTATGCCATTGCAAAGCAGTGGAAGCTTGGAATCTGTTCACTGTCTGTACTAAACATCAACCATGTTTGAAACAGTGTAGAGAAAATATATTGGACTACTTGAAACAAACTTGAAGTAGTAACTTGTTTCAGGTGCAGTTGAACAGAGTAGCGTAACAGTCCCTTTCTAAATACTACTTAAATATTTGACCTGATCCACAGAAGAGTCTCCGAGCTTTTACCAACTTGCAGCTCTTTGCTCAGACTCAGCTTGCCAAGGAGTTTCATTCAGTCCCTTTAGCAAATGCTAGAAGAGGTGTCAGAATGCTCCATTTTGTAAGATTATGTTTAGAAAGGAATGCATGGAAAATGGAAGAGGCATCAGCTGACTTGCTGGGTGGGTATCACAAGTTTCACAAGAACCCAGAGAACACATGATGGGAAATAACAGCTAGCCTGGAGTGACAGATTTTCAGTCCAATGTACCAAGATAATTCAAAAGCCAAAAACACATAAATAGTCACATTAAAAAAAGGGGGACAATTAGGAGTAGCAACAGTCTTAATCTCCCATTGCTGATCTATTGCAGCCCTTCAATGCCATAAATTGCCATCAGGAAACTTATCTCAATTGTCTCTTATGTTACAGTTTCATTTCATTATCTTCAGCAATATAATTCTGTGCATTGTAACTTCCAAGGAGCAGAAACTGCCCACAATGATCCTTCTCAGCAGGAAATGCTGACAAATAACTTACTAAAAAACTCGTGTAATGTTCTATACCTATATAGCTATACACACTCTGCAATTTCAAAAGAAAAAAAACAAAACGAAAAAAGGGAAAATAAAAAGGAAGACCAAAAAAACTGAGTGCCTTATATTTAACTAAACGCAGCTCTTAACTTACTTTATCTATACAGGGCTTGACACCAATCATGATAGATTCACCAAAAATTCTTCCATCTTTGCTTAAGGCTTTCCGAGCTTGAAGCTTAGACTGATATCGAATATGCATCCAGTTTCCTGTGTTGGACATCTGTATGAGATTAGTTGAAAATTGTGAGAAGCAGCTTTTTAAATACATGAGTCACAATGTTTTCAGAAATAAGTGTCAAACTAAGACATACCACATGCTTTAATATGTTTCCATACTGAGCGAACTGTAGAAGAATATAGGAAGCTGATGCTTGAGGAAAGCTGAAAGACAGAAAAAAATAATCAAAAAACTAACTAGCAGTTTAGGAATTCAGGTGCTAAAATACAACCCTATGTACAGTTTATAGAAACCCAGAAGAGAGCAGTGTGAAGCCATTTTAGAAGCTGTGACTTGAGAAATACTACCTTCTTTTACTTTTACTTCACCACACACTTCCACAGCAGAATGGTGCCTTTCTAATTTGAAGAAATTAACATTTAGCTTAAGGTCACTCACTAAAATATATGTTTGTTTGCTTTAACCACAGTTGTATTTCCTGTGCACCTATAAATGCCAGAAAACAGCAATGCCCAAGCATTCCCCTTCATAGGTTGTAAAGGCTTCACACAGGTTTTCCTAATAGTTTGGAAATCAACTTACCCAAATACAGTTACCCATGTGTCATCAAGTTGATCTTCTGAAGTAAGGGAATCACCTTGAGTATAAAAAGGATCTAGCTGAGCAGGAGATAGAGTAGTTTTTCTAGGCTGCCCAATACTTGCAGGACTGAACATGCTTGAAGCTGTTAAATTAAAATGGCATTGTTGAACAGATTTCTTCTGCAAAACAGATAAGCTTAAAAGTCTACAGTAAAAGAATAAATTCAGTACCAATCACTTGCATATGGAGGAGTTTGATGGAGATTTATGCACAAAGAGTAAGTCAATGCAAACTTTAGATCCACAAGCATGCTATAAGTTTCACAACTAACAATTTTGCTTTCTCCCTGACCTCTAAACATCACCAGCTTAATACAGATGTCAAATAGAAACAGGTCATCAGAATTAAGCTTATCAAGAAGCCATGAATTTATACACAAGATCAGAAACCCTATGAAGATGGAAGGCAACCCAACAATCTTAGCTGCTTCACTCAAGCACAACACCTCTGTGCTCAGTTCAACTACATGTTTTGAATAACAAATAAGTAAAATTGATCGAAATTCAGTCAGTCTCAGAATGGATAATTATTTCCTACCCATACCCATATACCTTCTGAAAAGCTAATATACAACTCCTTTGCAAATTAGTAAGGAGTTGATGTAGCTTGAACAGTGATGACTTTTATTAAGGAAAGCAATAAGAAAGTAGATTGTATCTTTTAACAGGACATTTACCTGTTCCTGGAGTTGATGGCAGAATTCCAACCGATGGACTCTGTGTTAAAGAAAAGTTGGCCTGTATTAAAATACAGAAAGTAACAAAGCATTCTTAGAGGCACACTGCTCAGATCAAGAGATCTGTTTCAGTTAATTTAAGCATCAGGCAAAAATATTAACTGCTGCCTTAAGTTACTCCTAACTTTTAAGAGTAAGAACAGATATTTACAAGTATATTTAATACAAGATTATTGAGAGTTTTACTAGTAAGTTATTTGGCAATGTACTTGACATATGCTTTGTGAAACAAACTAGCTTTAAGTATCAGTACTCAGAAACCTTATATAGTTTAACTCTTTCAAAATAGGTATCTCACTTATGCTGAAGTAGAGTAATTCACAGATTCATGTGCATCCTGATGCGAAGGATGTCAGTATCCTAAGCTACTAGCATTTATTTGTCACTTCCTAAAGTGTTCAGAAGTCACGGGATCATAACCTTCACTTGTATTCCTCATTACTAGACTCACTTTCCTGCTCAGCTTTTTAGTGCAACTGCACTGAAGGAAAGTATACTTCGAGTTTTAGCTGTTCGTACTTATTTTCTTTTTAACATAGGATTTCAAAATCCAAAACAATTTTAGTGTGTTTTTAACCTGAATCCTGGCATTTTTTAGATACAATCCCAAACAAGCTGGAGTACCTTTACACATAGCAATGTGAGTTCTGATAGCCGCTCAACACTTCTTAATTTAAAATCCAGTCTTTTAAGACACTATTGGATTCTGTTTTTCACAGAGAAGCTCAGCTTTCAGATTAAACTTTTCAGAAGGCAGCATTCAACAGAAAGACTGCTCATTCAGTGAAAAGCATCCTCCTCACATCAGAAGGACCATGTGCAATGAAAAAGAACCTAATAATTCTTGACTACTCAGTTGAGGTAAGATGTGGAGCTTATTATAAAAATTACTGTGTACAAACTTTAGTGTTCCTCTTTCAAAATTACCCCACCTCCCTACCCAAATTTTCATTAGATATTTTACTCAAAAAAAATTCCTTCTGTTTCAGGAAGTGCCTCTACTGCCCACTAAAAGACAATCACATAAACATAGAATTTTTAAGTTGAAAAAGATCTCCAAAATCATCAAGTCCAACCATTAACCCAGCACTGTTTTCTTCACCTCTAAACCACATTCCCAGATGCCACATTTTTGAACACTTTCTGGGATGCTGATTCCAGTACTTTTCTGGGCAGTCTCTTCCAATTCCACAGCCATTTCAGAGAAGAAATTTTTCCTGCTATCCAATCTAAACATCTTCTGGTGCAACTTGAGACCATCTCCTCTTGTCCTGTCATTTGTTTTACAAGGGAGAAGAGAATGACTACCACTTGTCTAAAACCTCCTTTCAGGTAGTGAAAGGGCCTTTCTAGCAACCAGCTACATAAATTTACAAGAAAGTGAAAGTCTGCAACAAATCTGAATTTATAGGTACAAAGCATAACTGAGGCATGATTTGCATTTCTCACTCTCTACTACAATGACAGCAGCTCTCATTTACTCTACACAAGAGCAAACACACCAAACACCCAGATTAAGCAGCAGCACAATCTGAACGCTCACCTATCATTTTGCTACAGCAAACTAGGCTCAAGAATTCACTGAAGAAGCAAGCTACCTCAGATCTGCTAGGAACAGGCCAGTACAAAAACACTTACTGGTCTTCCTGAGGTTAGAGGTGTTGATCCAAGCCCAGGACTAGATAACTCATCATAAATGCTCCTAACTGGTGGAGCACCACCTTTATCTTTATGCGTAGGGACTACTGGTTGTGGGGGAGATCCTCCTAAAATTCAGAGGAACAAAGAAAGAACATGAGAGAACTTGTCATTTTACTCCACTGCTACTTGTTTTTGAAACTTTAGTAGTAAATTCAACCACGAAAAAGACTGTTGACTATTTCACTGGGTGTTTGCAAGACCACCTGTTCAGGTTTGAATGGTCTACTTAACAGTATCACATGTGAGTCACCTGCATCCTTTCAGAAGTACCATCTAAAACTTCTAGACCTCTTATGAACCCATTATACTCACTGTTAACATGCACTTGTCCTTTTCTAAGCATACATCAGCTACAATGAGCATACAATAGCTACATCTTCCTATTTTAAGGCAGGTTAGCAGCCTCTTTTAATTATTTTAGACACTAACTTGCCTCTAGTAGAGATGCAGAAGCAAGATTTTTAAGACTTGATACCTTCTACATGCTAAAGAACCATACCAAAATGCACACAGACATATTGCATATGGTTGTCACATTCCTGTTGTCCAAATTCCTTGGCTTCCAAGCTAATTTCATATTAAATAGAAATGCAAGCTCTTGATAGCAAGGATGAGCTTACTTTAGAGACGATAAAGCTAAGCCAGCTGCTCTCTCATTTTCTTAATTTCCAGTGTAACAGAGAATTAAACTGATTGAAAAAACCTGAGGTATGTCTAAACAAAAGTGTGTGTATAGCCCAGGAAAAAAAAAATTCAACAGTTTTCACTTGCAAAACATTTGGAAACTAAGATTTTCCAAAGTACTTTTCAATCCTAAAATTCTGAGCTTCAAGACTCCATCTGAACTGCTAGTGTTACATACAATAACTGTATACTATATAAAACACTCTCCCATCAAGGTTTTCAGTTTTAGTGATGTATTTAATCACTCATTTTGGTAAGCCTGTGTTAGTACCTTACTGGTTTCTCCTTTTCTAAAATTGGTACTTTGAGAGTGTAATGAATCCTTTTAAAGACAATTAGTTGAAATTCACATGATTACTTTCAATTTCATAAATATTTCCCGAAGAGGTTTGCACTTGATGGGGACAAGAAAGGCAGACAAGATATAGGAGACCAATAGACCACCAATCACAGAGCATTTTAAGTTGGAAGGGACCCAGAAGGATCAATGAATCCAATCCTGCCTGACATTCAAAGAAGAGAATATCTAAAATTATCTTGCAGTACCTGAATCCTTAATTTCTCCTTCAAGATGACTATCACATTAACACCATCAGATATTAAATTATACCAACTGATTTAGTACAAAAGCCAAGATCATCCATGATGTGTTAACTACTCATTCATACTTCTCAGAGAAGAAAAGAGAAGTATAATAATACTATCTTAACCATGGATAAGGAGTTTTCCCAGTCTAATCAATTAAGTTACTGAAAAGAAATGAGCTTCTACAGCTAGGGAGAGTCACTACTTCAGCCCAACTACAGCAGACATCAAGACTGTTACTACAACAAGACTGTTACTAAAAACTAAGAAGTTTTTTCTTTTTAGTTTCTCTCTTCCCAGTTTTTAAAAGCCTAACAATCTGTGTCTCTTTAGAACTCACTCCAAAGAAATCAGCAGCTTGCAGGTGCTGCATTTAGTTTGCCACCAGACATCTATTTTAAACAAAGAAAAAACACTAATGGCCATATGTGCAACTGACTTGTAAAAAGTTGCATAAATTGATTCTGGATTAGGAGATGTTTATATTAGCTTCCCTCAAACCCAAACTATTCCTGGTATGAAAACTGCCATTTTAGAAACATCTGTTAAACTTAAGACTAGTTTGAAGAATTTAGCCAAACTCCACTGAAGACACTTGAGTTCACAACTTAATTCATGGGATTTGTTTATAGCAAGTTATAAAACTGTAAAGATTCCAGTCTGCAACAGTTAAGCAGAACAATGAGACACAGCAAGTTTTGACTTTCAGGACAGTTTTTCAGCATTTAACAAATTCTGACCTGTAAGTAGTGAAGACCTCGTTTCCATTACTCCAACTGAAGGGCCGCACAAAGCACGTGGCTGCGGAGTCACTGGTGCAGGTAAGTCACCCATCAAAAACCCAGGAAGAAACTGAGCACTAGCTCCTTGCTTGGGAGATGTCGGGGAGCCAAGAGTCATTGGCTCAGCTCCTGGAAACAAAATGTAAAAACATGGAAAAGACACCATCGAGCTTTCTTCCATGGCTTAAACTGTGGTTCCGTTAAAGAAATGTGACGCAAAATACAGTAAATGATTAAAATCACAGAATCCCAGACTCTGAGGGTTGGAAGGGGCCTCTGGAGATCACCCTGTCCCAGATCCCTGCCAGGGCAGGTCACCTGGAGCAGGTGACACAGGAACACATCCAGGTGGGTCTGCAGTGCCTCCAGAGGGAGGCTCCAGGACCATCCTGGGCAGCTGTCCCAGTGCTCTGCCACCCTCAAATGGAAAGAAGCTCTTGTTCCTGTTGAGGTGGAACTTCTTGTGGTTTAGTTTATGGCCACTGCTCCTCCTGCTGTTCTCAGTACCACTGAAAAGAGTCTGGCACCGTCCTCCTGACACCCCCTTTCAGGATACTTATATGCAAAATTATATCCAATAACATACCTAACAATTCATTTTACAAGCAAGCCAACTTTCAGCGGACGCTCGGTTTATCCTCAAGCCCGTTCCGCTTCACCCCGCGGGACCAGCCCCGTCCCGGCGCGGCCCGGCTCCCCTTCCCTTCCCCGGGACACGCCGGCCCCTTCCCTTCCCTTCCCTTCCCCGGGACACGCCGGCCCCTTCCCTTCCCTTCCCTTCCCCGGGACACGCCGGCCCCTTCCCTTCCCTTCCCCGGGACACGCCGGCCCGGCCCGGCCCGCTCCCTTCCCCGGGCACCGTGGCCCGGCTCACCGGCGGGCGGTGGCTCCATGGCGAAGGCGGCCATGTCGGCCCCAACAGGAATCCTGCAGCGGCGGCGGCTCCGCCGGGCGCTTTCAAACGGGACGGAGCTTCCTCCCGCCGTCACTTCCGACCCGGCCCCGCCGGGGGATGGGGCGGCATTGGCTGTGGGCAGGGCCGGGCGCTGCCCCGGAGGGCTCTGCCCGCGTGAACTGTCCCCGCCGCAGGGCCGGGCCGTGAAGAGCCGACAGGGCCGCGGTTCGGTTGGGGGAGCTTGTCCTGCGTTATCCCCCCAGCTGAGCCCAGAGCTGTCCCCCGAGCCCAGGGAGGGGCTGCGGCGCTGGGGCCCGGCCCGGAGCGGGCGCGGAGCGCTGGCCCGGGGATCACCCAGCGGTCAGGGCACAGGGGGTGCCTGGACCTCACTGCCCTGCCACGGGCACGGACACCTGCCACTAGCCCAGAGACACCTGCCACTAGCCCAGGCTGCTCCAAGCCCTGTCCGACCTGGCCTTGCTCACCTCCAGGGGGCACATTCACAGCTTCCCTGGGCAATTGTGCCAGGGCCTGCCCACCCTCACCGGGAAGAATTGCTGCCTAATACCTAAACTAAACCTCTCCGTCGGTTTGGGTCCTTTCCCTCTTGTCCTATCACTACATGCTCTTGAGCATGAGCAATTAAAATACTGAGAGCAAGACACGGTGTGGCTCAAACACAATGACACGCAACAGTTCAAACTAGTGGGACCAAGACACCAATCTTGAAACCAAACCTTTCAAATCACTTTAGCACGCAATATATTGAAACACAGTGTTCTTTTTATTTTACTGCACAGTAATATATCAAACCATTAAGAACTGGCGTGAAGGCCACAAAAATACTATTAAAATATTTTACAGATTTCTTTTTTTAAACATGCCTTCTTAAGACACAAATTCCAGCCTAAGATCTCTCAGGAAGAGCTAAAGTTACCTATCCTATAATGTCCATTCTTTACACATGCCGTGGAATGGAGTGAGGGGACAGCAAATGAGGACTGAATGTGAAGGCAATAGCAGTGAGAAGGTTGGTTGTTATCAACATTTTTTATATCTCCACCAAAATGATTTACAAAAAAACCCTCTGCTGGTTCCACCACTTTGGAAATATCAGATTAGTGCACTTCAAATCACTACTTGATTAGAAACGGTAGAGAGACATGAAGCATGAAAGCATCCTACACATTTAAACAACCTCAGAAGACCATCTGTTTTAATTTCAAAAAAAATTTAATGCCTGGTTAGCCCACAAAATTCAATAAAATCCTCTTTAGTTGCAATATAAATTTAAAATCCAATATTAAGGTACTTTGTTATATGAACATTTTATTATCCAGATTTTACAAATTACTAGAATGTATACATTTGGAAAGTAAACAGGGCAACTTATCTCAGTTATTTTCTTTCTCTATTGCCTGCATTTTCTTATGCTCCAATTAAAAAATGCCATCATTCTGCTGTTTTCTAATATTTCAAGGAAAATTGAACTTTGTCCTTTTATTAGCACTCCAGGAAGAGCCTGTTCTTGGGCAAAACTTCTCTGAAGTCAGTGGAACATGATTCGGCCTACAGATGACATGCTGAAAGAAATAGGGTCAAAGGAAGGTAAGAAAAAATATGTCACAACTCAAAAATGCACATGTGAAAAGGGGATTGCAAAATGACAGATTAAAGGACATCCAACATCTGTTCCTGTGTAGTCAAAGCAGATAGTTTCCCTTCTCCCTTTTGATCAGTCATGATCATTTATGCTTCCATTTGCTTTTACAATCTGTTCTTGGTATTTGTGAAGCTGCTCCATGAAGCCAGGATTTGGACAAGCCACAGGCCTTGCATTTTTCACCAAGGAAAAGGCTCTGGCAAAGCTCAGTCTTTCTGAATTCATTAGAAAACCAATGACTACAGCTGCTGCACGGGAGACCCCTGCATTACAGTGGACCAGCACCACACCATCCTTCAAAAAAGAAATGAAACATAAGTTGGGATATTCATTGGGCAAATAACAACTACAAGAAACTTTATATAAAAGTCTATTAAGACTTAATGAAAGCTCCTTGCAGAGCTCAAAGCAAATATACATATAAGTCCAAACACAGATATATAAGCCCAAAATTAAGTATTTTTCTAACCAAAGCCACTTTATAATTACCAAATACTTCAAATTTAATTCATACTGTAAAACTAAAAAATCTTCCTCGGTCCTTTTTCCCTGACTCCTTACAGCAGCCCCTTCATGTAAAAACCAAATCACAGATACCTGGGACACTAAGATATCTGGTCTAATGGGGTGCCAATTTTAAAATGAATTTTACTTGCAATATGGAAAGGAACTTGACTGTATCTTGTTAAAGCTTAAAAATATAGCAGGGTGGCAAACAGCTGGGCACATGGGCAGATTTTAGAACATCTTGTAGCTCCAATCACATGCTTCTTGCATTCCCTGAAATTCTTCAGGGAAGATTCTGGATAAGCAGGATCATGCATAGGAGCAGAAATATCAGAAAAGATATCATGTGATTTACAACAGATCTCCCCATCACACTGCTGGTACAACCGCAGAGCTGGTACAACTGCAGAGGCTTACTGGGGGATAAGGTGCAAAATCAAAAACTACTGAATCTCCAGAAATTCATAAATGCTTCTCCTGAGGTCTGAATTCAGACTTATCATGAACTACATATAAAATTAGTGATTTTTATCCTACTAAACATTTCCCATGCAACCTCTGAGACACCTGAACAGCTCTTTAAAAAGACACCAAGTTTTGTTAAGAAGTAAAGAGCACAAATTAACACAAAGACAACTAGACAATCTAGTGTGGCTCAGGCAACGTTTTCAAGGCCCAGGCTTCATAATGTTGTCGTGTTTGTACATCAGACCATGCCCTGGAAAACACTCCAAACTGTCTGCCAAATGCCACTCTAACACAAAAACAAACCACCAAAATCAAAGCACCTCCATATTCTGAATGAAGATACTGAAACATAACATGATTTGCTCAGATACTTGAGACTAAGCCAATCTGTTCTAGACATAAACAGCCTTCTCTGTCTGCCCTTAACAGGCACAAATTATTTAATGGGCATTTTACCCAGTGATAAAAAGACCTTATAAGCATGAGGGTTGCTTTTCAGGAACTCGATGGTTTATGTTACAGATGTGAGAGCTGCAATTATCTGGTATGTTAATAAACACACAAGAGTAGAAAATGATTCCCGCTTCAAAAACCTTCCAGTTTCAGTAACAAGACAAAGTAGGAAATGGAGTATTATTATTCATGCTGGAGAAATGCCAAGCTGAGACTAGAAGAATGATTTGCACAACAAGTGCAGAGCTAGAAACTGAGTCTAAGCTCCTGCATCCCAGCACAATGAATCACAATATCATCCTTTCTTGCAATGGAAATCACATTCCCTGTACATCGCCTGCTGAAAATTGCACTCTTCATTCCCTTTCTCACAGTCATAGAGTCATGATTCCTCATCAAACACACTATGGCAGAGTGGGAAGCAGACCTGTACATGTATTTGAACTCCCTGAGGACATGCCAGGAGTGACCTGCAAATCCAGAATAATGACATTAAAAATTATGCCACTGCTAATGACACAATTGCTGAAGCTTATCTACTGCAAATTTTACTGATTTGATGGGAGTTATTTCAGATATAATGTACCATAATCAAGATCAATATCTAGCAATGGCACTAATAGTAAATAATACACATTGGAAGTGACCCTTGGGTTTTTTCCCCTTTGTACAGTTCATGCTTTGTTTTCCTCTTTCACATGGTTTGGGTTTTTTTTTCTTTAATAACTGTTCTGTTTTACATTGTCAAAAATTATGTAGTTATACCCATGGATCCTGAAAATTACTGAACATGAATGAACATGGGCAATAACACTAAACCAAATTTAATACCAAGAACGCTTATCTTTCCTTGCTAAACCCCATTGTTTACAATTCATACAAAGGTGAATTCAGCATGTCATTCTTAAATAGTTTGGTACTAGCTATGAATATGGAATAAAGTGAGAAGCAGATTGCAGATATGAAATTCATCTCTATTTACCAGCAACTCCTTGCTCCAACCCTGACAGCATAACCTTTACCTACCAAGAAATGGTCCATGGTCTTGCAAGGACATCTTTCAAGATTCATGCCCAAATTGGGGTTTTTAAATTTTTTATAGACAAGGAAACAAAATCACCTTCCACCAACAGAAAAAGAGATTATGCAATGGTTAAACACAGTGGGCAAAAAGTCTCACCAAGGAAAGAAATTAAAAAGAAGCATACAGCTTTAAACTAATGTAGTTCCTTATGAATCCATTCTACTTTGCAGTGTAGAAAACCAAGGCTTTTTCATTAGGAATGACAGAAGGAGCAATAAGGAGGGATGTTCATGAATACACAAAGATTTCCTTTTTGGAAACACAAGATTTGAGAGGTTTTATTATTAGATACTAAACAGAAATATAAAAGAGTATCCCTCATTCATAGCACTGTGACCTGACATGTGTCACCTAATATGTCATGGAAAACCTGCCTGTCAATTTGGAGCTTAGAAGAAAAGGTGAGCTCTGATCAGTATCAGAATTTGTACCATGGTGTTGACAGACTTGGGCCATTACAGTTTGAGAAAAGTTGATCCTGTTACAAATACCAGCTGGTAGTGACTTAAGGAACAGTGCAGGCTTCACTTGCATCCTCAAATTCAAGTGCTCTCATACTCTTTCATTAAGTTAACATGTTCTAGTAATAATTTCTCATATATCACACTCACCAGTGGACATCTCTTACTCCCTGTTAGAAGATGAAACACTAGTAGTATCTCTGTGATTGCTTGAACAGAAAAGCACTTCACAACACAATTTATCATAAGCTCTTTTAACACTATTTTGACAAAACACATAAAGTCATTCATGCCACACAGAGATCTGTCTCCACACACCACCATCACATGCTTTGTGAACTGATCCTGGAGAACAACTATTCCATCAATTACCTGCTCTTCTGCCCACCTCTTCCATTAGAAAAGTGTTAATATTGCTGTAAAAATTTTCCTGAAAACTTCTAAGCTTACAAAATAGTGACTGGAACATAAACACCAGAGGCAAAAGGCAAAACAGAAAGCAGTTATGAATAGCAGCTTTCATTTAGAAATGAAGTGGAAACTGTAATTATATACCTTGAAAAGGTCATTAAGTGACAATGCGTATCACATAGCTCATAAATGATATATAAGAGAAGGAAAGACAAGATTATCTTCTTTTATCCCAGTCTACATGAATAATGAATTTGGTAGATATGGTGAAATAACATGCAAAAAGGTTTGGTTGTCAGGTCACAGTTTTCATACCAAAGCAATGGTTGTTGTAAAAGACACAATAAGCCTGAATTTAACAGATGTGAGTCAGGGATGCTCCTAGTTACAGACAACTCTGTCAACCAACCCCAGGAGTCCCTTCAGCCTATTTCCCATGTCACTTTTTCAGGATTTTGGGAGCAGTAAAATCACTTGTTGGCTCCAAGACTACTAACACATTCTCTGTCATCCTTGGTACATATGTGGATTCATAGCTCAATGTGTGGCATCTTCCTTGAGAAGCCGATCTAGTGGGAGGTGTCACTGCCTATAGGAATGGGCTGGAATTACATGATCTTTAAGGTCACTTCCAACCCAAACCATTCTATGACTCTATGATGAGAAGTTCAAGGATGGTGAACAGCTGATAACAAACCACACAGATCTGTAAAAGCCCTATTAGGCTTGCTTCTAATCCAGAAGAACATCCCTGATGGATAAGTAAGTTTTCTTCTTTTCCTTCTGTCAGGGGTAGTGACTTGGATTTAGGATGGGATTTCTTAATCTAAAGTCAGCCACTGATCCAACTGTTTTAAAAACTCAAGACAGTCATTCTGAAAAAGCATTGCTGGAGGGAAGGGAGATTAACAACAGTGCCATTTTTCTAGGAATGCTCAGAAACTGCCTGGATTTTCTATTTAAAATTTAAAAAGGCAATGGCAAAACTATTCATTTGGTACCATATTTTCTTTTGACAAAAGAAGCTGCTTTAGTTCTTAAATAGTGTAATAAATAATGTAAACAGCATATCTACTTACATTAATGATTGATATACTGTACCTGGATCTTGGCTTTCTCAATAAACTCAAAACATTCAGGGAAATAGGTGGTAATATCAGTTTCTGGGAGGTCCAGAATAGAAATGGTCTTGTATATGAAGTCATCAAGGAAGGCATTTTGGACTCCATATGCCACATTTAGAATGTGAGTGACCTAAGTAAAAAAAATAAAAGGGAAAAAAAAAAAAGAAAAAGACATTGTCTGAAGACAGCAAGCATAATGAACAGTAGCAAAGGTTAATTATTCTTTAGGCATACACAGACTGTACCTTACACAGATGCAACGTTCAGTTTTACATACGTATGTTGTCTATGGTATGCTTTTCTCCAAGCAAAGTTTCAATGTGTGCTAAAACATATTGTAATAAATTCCAGGGGTTTTCTGAGAGGAAATGAAAAACTGATGCTCAAACAAACACAGACTAAAATATGGATTTTCAGCAGAAAAGGAAGTTGTCGGCGTGTGGATGGCAAATAAAAGAGAAAGCAATAGGAACAAGAGCACAGACTACCCAACGATCCCCCAAATTTCAAGCCTGCCCTAACCCATCAGTTTAATGTTCCTTCTGGTGAGTTACTGGAATCACTTACTGGAGCAGAAGGATTTCTGACTAAACTATACTTGCCCTTGGCAGGTGAGACCACCTCTGGCCTCCTGCCACCTCTGCTTTGTCCAGGCTACAGCCAGGTTGTGGGTCATTTTAACTTACAGTGAAGTGACATTTAGATGGCACCAGATCCCAGCCTAGTGCACTCCCTGTCCTGCAGAAGCACCACTGTCCGAAGGCCTTATCACCCCATTACTGTAACAGAAAAGAGTAAAAAAACCAAAGTTTGGGAAAGACTTTGAGCTGCTGCTTTGTTTTTCTAGTTCCATCAGTCCCCATAAGGCAAGAAGGGATGGTGCTGCTTAGTGTCCAAAATGGAAACGCAGCAGTGCAGGAATCTGTTCCATTAAACAGCTTTAAACAACCATCCCTCTTGCAGCAAAGCAAGTCTCTTTCCAGTGGTGCACAGCAAGGAAGAGGAGATATGGCCATAAACTAAAACACAGGAAGTTTCGCCTCAGCGTGAGGAGGAACTTTATATTGCGGATGGCAGAACAGGCTGCCCAGGGAGGCCACGGAGTGTCCCCTTCCAGAGACATTCCAAACCCACCTGGACACGATCTTGTGTCACCTGCTCTAGGTGATCCTGCCATGGCAGGGGGCTTGGACTGAATGATCTACAAAGGTCCCTTGCAAAATTCCGAGATTCTGTGAAAGTATTTCAACTTCTCGTGAAGCTCACAGGTACCCATCCATCTGCAAATGGAGCAGCCTTTTGAAAACGCGAATTCAATATTTTTTTTTCAGAGCCGCTATAGAATATTTTAGAATTTTTAACTTAAAAGAGCCACCCACTGCGCGCATGACGCGAGATGTGTTTGCACCGTTTAAAGTTACCTTATGCTTTCTCATCGTCTCCAGGTCGTGAGCAGCATCCTGCGACCCTGCGGAGAGACAGAGATCGCTCCGGTTGCTGCGCGGAGCCCCTGCCCGGCCGGCGGCTCCGCGCCCGCCGCCCCAGCCCCACTCACCCAGCAGCAGCCAGGGCTTCACCACGCCGACCTGCAGGTCGGCGCTGAGATCCTGCACGAACCCGCCGCCCGGCGCTGCCTCCTCCTCCTCCTCCTCCACCTGCAGGCAGGCGCCGCGCCACGTCTCGATGATCCTGCGGCCGGTCAGCGTCGTCACGCGGGTGCGCTGCTTCCGCAGGTTGGCCCTGGAGAAGCTGCGGATCTCCTGGGCGAGGGAGTGCATGGCTCGGCCGCCGCCGCCGCTCCGCGCACGCCGCTCCGCGCCCGGCCGGGGCGGTGCCTCGGAGCGCATCGCCCGCCCCGCCGCCCGCCCGGCCTCGTTAAAGCAGCCCGTACACCGAAAAGGCCTGTCTTCTGTAGGTCTGGACAGCAGGCCGTGGAAAAGTGCCTGTCTGTCTCTAATTGGGACCTGCTTCCTGGGAAGTGGGAGAGGAAACACTGTAAGTAGCTAAAAGGAAGATAATAGAATTAAATACCTTGGATATTGTTACTCTGGAGTCAGTAGACTAGTGACCAAAGGCTGAACTAAATCAGTTTTTTATGTTTACCAGAAAGGCAAAATAGGAAGAAAAGGGAGGCAAAATGAGGCTATTTTTCCTCGTTCCCAAACCACTTAATGCCCGTGGTTTTCATGTATTCTCTATAGCATACTATTTACACCAGTTACACAGCTGGTGCATAATAATAGAATTGTAGAATAGCCTGAGTTGGAACAGACCTTAAAGATCACCTAATTCCCACCCACTGCCATGGTCAGGGACACCTCCCACTAGACCAGATTGGTCAAAATTCCATCCAATCTGGCTTTGAACACTGCGAGGGATAGGGCAGGCACAACTTCTCTGGGCAGCCTGTTCCAGTGCCTCACCACCCTCGCAGTAAAAAATTTTTTTCCATGTATCTAACATAAATTTCCCCTCTTTTAGTTTGAACCCATAACCTCTTGTTCTGTCATTACAGTTTCTGAGGAAGAATCCTTCTCCAGCTTCCATGTAGGCCCCTTTAGATACTGGAAGGCTACATAAGTGTGTGAAATATTTGTGAAGTTAGTAAATACTGTTATCTTAAATTCTGCCAGAAATACATTTCAATTTGTTAACAATCCTCTGTGCCGGCTTCTAGAATAAGGACATGTTACTACAGTACTTGCCCTCTTGTAATATTCCTCAAACCTATGCTGGAAGGATACGATGTCTCTGAAAAGATCCTCCTGATAGTTCCCTGGAATGCTGTACAGAACAAAGCAACTTAGTTCCATGTGAAGAGGTCTACAAATGCCTTGTCAATTCAAGAAGAGGAGCTTACTGTTAGGAACTGCAAGAGCATGAGTTATTTCGAAGAATGCCAGAAGCAAATGTCCTAACAGGAACAGACATAAAATTAAGTTAATCTGAAAGAGACAGAATGCCCCATGCACTGTCTGCAGAAGCAAGAATCTAAACTGAGAGATAAAAATCAAGTAAGATGCTTAGGGCAGGGAGAGGAACAGAACAGAGATCTGCACTGGATAAGAGGTCAGGTTGACAAAGGTGCCAAATGGAAGACTCCAGGACAAAACATAATTCTCAGCAATCACTTTTTACAACAAAAATTAAATTTTAAGTACCAGTAGGAGGTTTTGTAACATTCTGCATTGTAGATGTGGGGCCTCTCTGAAAGTGGACTGTGGTTCATAGCAGTTAATTTAAAACAATCATGATGTAGAAGTAGATTAATTCATTGTTTATTAAGGCCTTATCAATAATTTTTAAGAAGTCGATCAGAAGGAAGCAGTGGAGAGCTTTAGGTCTGTGGGTTAAACCAGCAATTACATAGTACATGGCTCCTTTCAAGCTGTATCAGCTTCTAACAGCTGCACTTGTGAAAGACAAGAACATCAGGGTATCCTGCAAGAATGTAAAGAGCCTCATGTGTCAGGACATTGGCAAGGCCTGAGCAAAATTTTCTTGCAGTCCAGCCCCAGCAGTATGTTCCAGGCTGTGAAACATGCTTTGTAACCAACTTTGGCCCCTACAAGTATGGGGCTTGCTATGTAATCATTTGAAAGACTAAGGCATATCCGTAAGACAATTATAATTAAACTTACAGGTTGTTTCTTAATCTCTGAAGAAGAATCTGCAATAGGTGTGGGCACAGAAAGGCAGCTGATTCCCACGTAATGGGTTAATTTTCTCCTAGGAATGTTGATCCTTGTTATGACTGCCTTAAACACCAGGGGTCCCTACTGAACATAAAATCAGTACTACTCAACTCTGAAATTGAAACACTGCAGATGTTTATATGCAGAATTAGTATTTTATTATTTAATTAGTGTGTCCATATCATAAGCATTAGATCTCGCCTGAATATTCATAGACACTATTGCTTGTGATGCAGGCACTTCCATGCTGCTGTCAAGTTTTTAAGACTCTTCATTACAGGATAGAAGATAATCATGAATTAGTTTAAAACTGGGATCTCAGTTCACAGATGAACACTTCCTCTTGCATGCTTTGCTGAGAGTAGGAAACTTATCCAAAAATGTGGCAGGAGCTGCATGCTTTCTCCACTTCCTTGGCTGAATGTATTTATGGTATTGCTGGATATTCAGGTTTTGAATAAGATACCTAACAATGCAAATGCAGTAGTTTTAAGTAGTTAAGTTCACGGTTCTTCTGTTTTGTCTGTCAGGACCTACTGTTCTAGTGGGTGTAAACTAAGAAATGTGTACTGTAGTCACTAATTATTACAGAAAGCTTGTACATATTCAGAAAGCTCGTATGACAGTACATCATCTCTCTGTTCTACTTCCTTCCGCTGTTCATTCTGGTCTAGGTACTGCCTGTACTTATCAATGCAAAAGATGACTTCTATCAGAGAAATGATAACCAGACACTCCAGAGAGCTGACTTTGAAAAACCAGCCTTGCACTCTGAAAAATGCATGTTAAAGGATTGAACTTGATTGTAAAATGCACTGAAAATTGACACAATTCTTATGTTGGTAAGTGGAAAAGTGGAGAATCAAACCTTAATTAGTAAACTAATTACATCACATTTTAAACTGCAATAACCAGATGACTTTGAGGAGTGAGAGAAATGGGGGAGAAAATCCAATTATTGCCAGCTAATATCTAGCTATAATACAAGCCTCTGCTGCAGACTGAATGTTCCTTAGTTGAAAATAACGGAGAAGTTGAAAATAACTGTGTTCACCAGTTGGTCACAGGATGACTGTGAATCATGAATGTAGTGTGGTGATGAGAAAGGCAAGTGTGACTGTGGAATGCACGAGGAGGTATTTAAAATAGAGAGAGAGAAATAATAGTGCTATTTTATAAAGTTCTAGTAAGCCTTTTCAGAAATGCATTGTGCTATTTGGGGATGACTGTATTCAGGAAAGATGATCTCATACTTGAAACAAGTGCAAGGAATAGCTTAAAGCTTAAATTGCACTGCATATGTTAGATTCTCATCAAAGCACTCTGTGGTACTTGGACCACTTGGGACAGGCAGCTCCTGTCCATGCTGACTTAGGATCACAGCAACTATTTCGCCACCTTTTGTGCCAACACACACATAAGCACTTCTAGCAATGACTTACCTGCCTCATATACTCCAGCATGGTGTGTCCCACACAGCCTGGAGGCTCTTACCTGGTGCAGAGTTTCAGTTTCAGCTTTGCAAAGTTGTCAAGACATGATGCTTACTCCTGGTGGCTTTTCTGAAGCACTTTGGAGGCACGAGCACAGGATCATTCACACTCTGAGCAACAGGGCAAGATGGCGCATGGGAGGATGGCTGGAGCATGACATTCTCCTGTTTCCCTGCAGTGGCACATGTCTGTGCTCCATGCCTTTTTTCCTCAGAGGCAACCACTCATTTGTTCTCATCCATTTGTTTTTCATCCTTTAGACTTACCTATATCTGGTAGGCATGGAAAGAATATTCTGGAAGAAAACTAGAGTCTCAGAAACACTGGTGGAGAGTGACTTGTCGTCCTTTGCAGCCTGGTTGTGTACCCTTGTCCCATACCCTGAATGATGATGCAGATATTAACTCCCTTATCCTGGTATGCAGTAACATGCCTGGAAAACCCATCATAAGTGGGATTCTGACTGGAAAGTGAAACACAGGACCTTTAAAAGCTAGAGAAGTGTAGACAAAATCTTGAAATGTCATTTTATGAGGAAGAAAGAATTTGTAGCAAAGCCTCTTCTGGAAATAGTAAAAAGTTGGCAATGATTCTCAGTTTTTTGTACTGAAATCACTACATTGCTGAGGTGGGCTGTAAAGGCCTAAGAAACTGTAAGATTGCCAATTATTGTAGGTTTTGGGGGGGGGTTCCTGAGATGGCAGGAAGAAGGGGTGAAGAGAGGGGCAGATAAAATATATGGCAGTTTAAATGTGTTGCTGTAATTGGTCCAAATTGGAATATTATGGGAAGTAGGACCATGCTGAAGGCTGTGTACAGAAAATTATCAAACAGGAAGTTAAAACAGCATCCCTGCACATAGTGCTGCAGTTATGCATCCTGTGAGCTGGTTGTTAGTGAGCCAAGCTTTGCTGTAAGGTGTTAGTTTGTTCTGGATTTCTGGATTTGCCAGTTTATAATACAAAGTGTAAGCACTAGACCCTATTGGCTAAACAAAATGCAGTTACTTGTGTGTGGGAATGGTGGTGGGAGTCGTCATTAGATTCTTCTGTGCTTTGTTTCTGCATAAGTGTGGTGCTCATTTACTGGTGCAGAGGGCTTCACATTTTAAGGGGTAATATATATCCTAAGCACATATCTACATAATCTTTTCCTATATGCCTTAACATACAAATAAAAGCATTTATTAAAGTTATGCTGCATCATTCTTGACCAGTTTTGCCCATGTAGTGTGTTTTCGGGTTTTCAGAACAGGGGATATGTCTCAGTCAAGTCCAAAAATAGAGCCAATTCCTCAACAATTGGGGTCTGCAGCCTGGGAGACTGAGTTGATGAAAAGCCCAGTCCATGCTGCAAAAGGCTGTGAATGGAGACTCAGTGGCTGCTCCTAATAATATTAGTAAGTCTGTGAACCTCCTCCGAATGCTGTCTTTCATCCCTGGCCTGAATGATAGGCTGCTTCTCTGTTTTATTTGTTTATTTTATGCAGCATTGTTTGCTGGTTTCTATAAAGCTATCATGAGCCAGTGGTGTTTCCACTGGCATATCTCCTCATATTGCTGCAGAGAAATTTCCCCAGAAGAAAAGCCATGCCTATAACCAAAGGCATGGCCCTACAAACACTTAGGGTATTCCTTACTGTTCCCACCACACTTTGTGAGCAATTCATGCAAATGAGCAGGCTGATGCACTGATCTAAATATGTATGTTTTTATAGTGTGTCAGGGATTATGCTGAATTACGAGCACTGAGGAATAGGGTAGAATGCAAAAATGAAATGTTTAATAGCCAAAGTGAGCATTCCTGGGGACACGTTGGTGTGAGGAAGATCTGACATTACTCATGCCTGTTACATAAGTAGGACCTGAATTCCACTCCCATTCATGCTCAGGTTTCCCTTCTCCAGGAGCACTTGAACTTGCTTCACTGCAGTCATGTGTGAGTGAAGATAGATATGTATGCACACACATATATATATAAATAGTTCATGTGTTCATGAAGATTAATGTAAAACCAGGTATGTCAGCTCAGTAGGAGAAACACAGGCAAAGTTAATCAGGGAAAGGAAAAATATCATGAGACCACAAAAATATGACCCATTTTAACAAAAATGCACATATATGAAATACCTTCCATGCAGAATGGCTGATCTTCAAAGGAGTGATGGATAACTATGGTCTTAGCACAGACCATCAGTCACCAAGGTGATTGTTCTCAACCATTTGTGTGTTATTTAATTTTAAGAATACCTTCATTTCAGAAAAGCTGACCTAAGAGAATTTAACCTTGCAATAAGGCCTGAAAAGAACATGTAAGGGTCAGAACCTTCAAAAAGAAATGAGAAAATCTGAACTCTTCAAAAGAAATTATGTTAACATAAGTGAGTTTCTGTTCTTTTAAGTCCTTTGAAACCTGAAACATGGTTTTCTTTCTCCATTTTAGGGGGCAGAGGTGAAGTAAAAGGTAAAACTAAGATTTTTCAATGGCTGACCATTATGACTACTCATGGTTTGTTTTTTGCCAGAATACTCACAAGAGTATTTTCCATTCTCATCGTCTAGCAGCCTACTTCTGCAAAAACGCAATTTATCTGTCTCCCAACCATCCTGTTTCTCTACAGGTTTGTTTCAGTGGTCATTCAAAGATAGGAGAGTTACTTCAGAACAAAAGTCCACAAAAGTTTCTCTTGCTGCAGAGACCAAGCCTACAGCCTGAAAAGTTAAAATTAAAGAAAGTAAAAGTCAAAGTTTATTTCAGAGTTCTTTAGCATCTTATAGGTAGCTTTTGTTAATGTGTTGTTTCCACAGGCATAATAAAATATTAATGTAACTATTTGAACCAGGAAGCATAGCAAGTTTTTCTAGTTTCACGGGGTTCAAGAAGGAGACCATTATAACTTCTAGCCAGGATCATAAAATGTAAAAATCATAAATGCAGTAGGAGAATTATTATGTAGATTAGTGTATTCAGACATGTAAGTTGTACCCATTCTTACTGTTTACCATCAGGAAATGCTTTCTATAAATTGGATTAAGGTGAAGTGGAACATGAATAAGCACAGCATCTCCCATCCTGAAAAAAAAAATTACCGGAGAATACTGTTCCTCTGCATGCCATTTGCTTGCTTAGCATATAGCTAGTATTGCAGTGTGCATGATGCTTGTGTGTGGGAAGCAGTTCCTTGCAGGCAAGGAAGGAAAATTAAGCTATCTGAGCCCTACCTCATTCTATGTTTATAGCTTGATCCAGCCAGCCCAGATCTTCCAAATAACTTCAGTCCCATTAACAAGGACAGATCTAAGTTTCCTTTCCCTCTCAATATATTCAGGCAGGAGCTGTTATGTCTTCCATTTCCTATATAAAGGACACAGTTAAGCTAAGGGAGCTTTTGCTACAGGATCCAAGAACTTTGCATGGATTCCGAAGGTGATGGTCACATTCGTAAAAGAAAAGTAGATCAACAGGTATTAAATGCAAGACAGTGTCTCTGGCTTACAGGGTCCCTGAGCTACAACCTGTTGGAGTTTAGGAGCACACTTTCCAGAAGCAGTGGTATGTGCTTGTCCTCATGCTCTTCCTCAGTGCTCATGGGATATAGACAGGGTACTAGCCTAGGTGGGTTTTTGATCTGCTCAAGTTCTTACATTTTTATTTTCCCTCTGGACAACTGAATAATAAAAATTAGTAAGCTTAGCATTACATAGTTTAAAAATTCCATAAAAATGACTTCATATTTTATAGATCTCTGACTCCAGAGGCTACACCTTACTAGTCAATAATGTTGATAGTATAAAAGCAATCATAGTAACCAAGTTTGTAATGTTGTCATGCCAGCAAGGGGGGATATATTCTTGCTGTGAAGACTGAGATAGATGCATCTATCAATATTTTGAGGATAGGTAATGGTATTTGGAAACCAGGGCTTCAAAGACAAGAAGAATGGTAACTTAAAGACATTTCTGGATAAAGAGGTGATATCCTGGAATAAACCCTTATAGGCACACTAGAAAAAACCTAGTAATTTTTTGATATACTGTGGAATCAAAGAATGACCCAGACTGACCTAAACTGTCTCTTGTGTTTAATACCTTTCTTTTTTTTTTTTTCAACAACCAGACAGACTGAAAAGTCAAGGGTTTTTTAACTATGTCTTCTCTTTGAGTATTTCAGTAAAGAAAGTACAGAAATATTTTTTTTCAACTCTAAAGCTACTCCTAACTTTACCTTATTTAATTACTTTTAAAGTAGCTAAGACCTTCCTTTCTGGTTGCTTATTAAAATAATTGAATGATTATTTGATTATTTTCATGTGGAATTAATTTTTACTTGTAGGTCATAAACAAAGTTTCTGATTTGCTTTAGAAAAAACATATGAATCATTTAGACTTAATCTAATGGTACAAAACTAGATTTACATACATTTGATGTAATCCATTTACTACTTTGTAATTAATATACTACTTTGATAACACCTTAATTAGGAAGATTTCTTACTTTGGAACTATCTTGTCAAAACAAGTCATGACCAGTATTTCCCTTTCTTCCTTTTCCCTCCACATTTTTTAACCACCCTTTCAAAATCACCAAAAGCTGACTGAGTAACAGTCCTTGAATGTGAAAGATTTCCATTCAAGTTTGATTGATAGGACAAATATCCTACCAAAAGGGCTGTTTACTATTTGGAATATTAGTCAATGACTCTTTGTGAGCAGCACTGAGTGTTCTTGGCTTCACCTTAATTTTAAAACTTTGCAATTTTTCATAAGATGGAATAGCTGCTTTCTGTCCAACTCTAAACAATGAGCTTCATTAATTGAAGCAGATGAAATCTCTGATGCTACTTTACTAATGGCATTCCTTGTTACTGGAACATAATTCAGCAAGTGGAACAAGAGACTATTTTTGACATGAACATTGTGAAGGGAAAAGATTTTTCTGGATTAGAAGGGTTTATTTTTTGTGAGTAACACATACCAGATTATTAACAATTTCATTATCGATATCAAAAATATTGCAGGGAAAACAAAACCGAAACACAACCTTCAACGTTAAATATTATGGGTTATACCTATAAGCCAAACTCTTTTTCAGTCATGTTAAAAGGTAGTTAGGGTATTAATATCCTTTAAGAAAAATAAAAAATCAAGAAACCAGAAACACTACAACAACTATAACTAAAAAACTGAAAATTTTATCACTAAAGAACTGTATGCAAAAAGCTCTAAATGCAGTAGAACTAATCTGTGTCAGGAAGTACACTAGTAATAATTGGTATAGATTTTCTAATTAATGATTGTACCACCTTTTAGACATCCTTAAAATTGTGTTATTTCACATTCTGCTTCTTAATTCTTAAAAGTATTAAATTGAAAAAAAAAATAAAATTAAAATACACAAACATGAATTGTTCAACTCATCTATACAAGGAAATTCTTTGATATCTAGTCCTCTGCTTCAACAAAAGAAGTCATGCAGTGTTTCCCTAGAGAGCAGATCATTAGAAAATAAGTACTTTTGAGGTACTCATGCTCCCCCATAGTAAAATTACTGTACCTGGTTTTCCCATAAGCAAAATTTTCTGCATCTCATTACAAAGAAGACCTCAAACTAGGCTAAACAGCTAAAATTAAGATGCAGAACCATCCCATCTGTTTTTATCAAGTGATGAAAGTTTGAAGAGATAACCGCATATAATTTTTATTGTAGCAATTTTCATAACCACTGAACTTTAGTTCTTAGCTACAACTATTTCACAAATGAGCACTCCTCAGTGTTCACAGTCTTATAGTGTCCTTCTCTACACACAGGGCTTCACACTTCATATTGAGATAGACTTTTGTCATAACACATTCCATTTCTGGTGTAAGTTGTGTATTTCTGTGCTGTGTGAAATAACTGGGGTTTTTTATACCCTCAGAGAATTCAGACTTTTTTATCAAATGGAGAAAACATTTCAGATGGAAATGTAGAAAGATAACAGTAGTGTTTTTTCAACTTTTTTTTCCCCAGTTTGATCATAGATTGACAATTTGGATACTGCTCACATCATCCTTCTCCACTAGTTCTCCTTTCATTTTATCTACAAAAATCTATAATTGCACTGTTCTGCCATATATAAACCTCTAACATTTAAAGGGAACATTTTATCTGGATTTTTACTGCAGTCATTATTCAAGAACTTGACTGACTGGTAAACGTAATTCCGAGAAAGAGTGGGGGGAAAATCTTCATTCTTTGGGTGTTCCTTGACTAAAATTTTCCTCCTTTAGATGCAGGAAAAGTTTAAGGCAGAAGTTTTTTTTCCTAGACTTTGCTGTATGGATGGTAAAAGCTGCTGTATTTAAAGAGGTACATGCTCTTACACTGGGTTCTCATGAGAGAAACGGGAGGAAAGGAGGAGACAAAGTAACCTCTAATAGGTTATTTTTGCACATTTATAACTGTAGCCACTGATGCTACCCCATTTAGGCTGAAGAAAGTAGGTCAGAACACGTGAGCTTGTATATGCCTGCCAAAAAATGCTCTATAGGTAGATGAAGGTACTGAAAAACGTGGGCCCAACAGAAGCCCCTCAGTTTTTCTGTGTGCAGGACCACTGTGATGGGGCTTGTTTGCTAGCCGGCGTCTGTATGCCAGCATCAATGCACAACTCTGACCACGTCTCAGTTTAAAAAAGGTCAGAGGTTGTTCTTTGCGAACTGATTACTCGTGGTGTATTCTGGTCAGTGGACAGTTAGCACAGGCTAACTTATCTTGTGATAAAGATTTGAAGGCCAATAAGCATTCTATTTAGTGGCCTCGCAGACATCTTGGAGATCACTGTTGCTTAATCTTGAATTTTCAGCCTGTAACTGCAGACAAAATGTCCTTTCTGATCTAGGTGGACTCCTAATCCAGTGTCTTTCCTGATTTCAGTTGTTACCGTGTTTTTTAAAGATGGTGGTGTAACCCCTGCCTAGAAATGTTACTTAAGGTCTACACCTGTATCAGTTCAAGAACTTAAGTTGCATGACCCATTCTGACATCTCTAAGTTTTGTTTCATAGCCAGTGTGGAAACTCTAATTTGTTTGTTCAATGGTTTCTGCAGGAGTGAACTGTAATCCTAACACTGAAACTAAACAGTTGGATCTAACCTACCATCTTTATTCTTCCTCTAAAACTAAGCAGTGCCTCAGGCTGGAACAAGCCAAATCTTGGCCCACCAATCCTCTCTAAGCTCATTCTGTTTAGCCATGCTGATAACTCATATGTAAACAAATTTCTTCTTGCTTCCAAACTTCCATAGCCAGCAGGCTGACATTTGATTTGCCAGTTAAACATTCTTGGTTAGTCATGGACCTGGGACACACCAAGAAAGCTGGCTCTCAAATGCTGATAAGAACCCTAACCCTAAGGTTCTCTGTTGATTAAGCCTTATTCACATAGTGTTAGGCTAGAAGTCGTGGAGCAGGCTTGTCATACTTGTCCGTCCAGTATGAGCAGGAGTGCTCATGCATTCTCAAACTGGTAGGTCTCTGCACTTCATGAATATGGTATTTATTGTCTGTTTCAAACTGGCTTTGCACCCTCTTTCATGTCTTTCCCTCTCCAATGTTCATGTTCTTGTACATTCAAAGGCCTGCTGTCTCTGAGCAAGTGCTATGTATCATAAACAACCTCAGCTAGAAGGACTCCAAGACATGCACAGAATTGAACAGGGAGCTGGCACACATATGAGCTTGCATGTTACTGGGAGAACAGATTAAAATAGTGCCTAGATACCTTTAAGGAGAAGAAAAAAGAGAACATGGGAACTTGCAGACATGTTAGGTTTATGATGGATTAAATAAGGAAAATGGTTTGAATTAATCATGAAAATTATAGATTGAAATATAATGAATCTGTCGGCTTGGTTTAGTGAGCATGATAGGTATTTTGAACATGTTGCTCCTTTACTTAAAAGTCTGTCTGATAAAGGCAACTGTTTGTTCAATGCTCTTTATGTTTTTAGGGTCTAACAACAACATTATAGCCTTTATGTAGTAAATTCCTCATTTTGTATGCCTTTACAAAGTTCAACAATGTAATAAATATGTATGCAAGTTCAACAATGTAATAAATACTTATGTGTTATTAACAAATAAACACTGTAGCATGATCCAAATAATTGGGATTACAAGGACCATTTTAAAATTCTGGTCTGTTCAAACAATGGATTGTCTTCCTGTTTTGAATTATTTCCACCTGAAAAAAAGGAACAAAATGAGTCTGTAAAGATTGCTTCTTTACTTCCATTGGACAAAGGGGCACAGGTCATGCAGCAGTCTGTGCTAGATTGCTCGTAGAGAGTGCATCTGATGTCTGTCCTTTCACTGAAAATCCTGGCCCTGGAGTCTTGAATAGCTCCCAAACCAGAATTTAAGCCAAGGCAAACCCAACAAGAATGGAAAAAAAAAATAAATATTTCTACAGAGATGTAAAAGTGTAGCTAGACTTAGGTGGCAACATAACCTACTCTGCAGTAGTAAATTGCCCATTACAGGCTTTAAAATAGCAGTGCTATAAAAGCCTGCATCCCTGTTTACTGTTCAGCCTGCAGAAGAGGAGGTTGCATGGAGACCTCATAACAGCCTTCCAGTATCTGAAGGAAGCCAGAAAGGGACTCTTCATCAGGAACTGTAGTGATAGGACAAGAAGGAATTGGTTCAAACTGAAAGTGTGGAAATTTAGGTTAGATATATGGAAGAAATTCTTTACTCTGAGGGTGGTGAGGTGCTGGAACAGGTTAACAGGTTGCCCAGAAAAGCTGTGGATGCCCCATCCCTGGCAGTGTTCAAGGTCACACTGGATGGCAGCCTGAGAAACTTGGTCTAGTGGAGGTGTTCCCCTGCAAGGCAGGGAGGTTGGAATGATCTTTAAGGTCTGTTCCAACCCAGGCCATTCCATGATGCTGTGATCTTCATTACTGTGTGAAAGCCCCAGAGTGAATAGTACAATTAAACCCTGAACTGAACAGCAAATTGATTTTAAAAGGACCAGAGCTGAGCTCAAGCCAAATCTGAAGTGCTGCTTGAAACTTGCCCCAAACTCATACTTTTGGAATGAACATAGAAAGCTGTTTAGATGTTAATAATTAATAAATCATCAAGCAACTAGTAGTTGTGTGTTTTTAAAATAATTGCTAGCCTTTCTCTTTTCATTTAGCTTTTCATTTAATTTTGCCACACCTCTAAGAGCTATGCTGTTACTGACAAAGCTTGTATTTCCACTTTATTGTTATGCTTGCTGCTAAACTGGTGAACCCAGATTGTACAATGCAGAAATTTCTGTAATCTAATATGCAATAAATCTTCCTGCTGGAAAATGTGCACGTATTCCTGAAGTTTCCTCATGAAGTTGCAGCAAAAGTAGTAGGATGACATGGGCTTTGCCCTGCTGCCATTAGAAGTGATGACAAAACTGTTGAGTGTTTGAGTACATGCATTCACAATTACCAAGTATATTGTTAAAAGTCTTTGTATAGCTATACTGCAGTGATAATTCAGATTGTCTGCTTAGTATTAGGTCTGTATGGCTGCACATAGTAAAAATTCCTTGTGTTAGAACTTCTTGTTTACTGATATTGATCCTTCCCCTATTCCAATACTCAGTATGTTTTAAAAAAATGCAGGTAACCTGGCACTATCTGCATTAAAAAACAATTATAGCAGCCAGAATATAATAGGCTCTTGTAGCAGCCAGAATATAATAGGATCTTGTAAACAGGCTGATGAATAGCGTGGGAGTTTAAAAACAGGATGCCACTACAAAGGAGAGAAGTCAGTCGTTTTTCCCCTCTGTTCCTCACTCAGCCTGTTATCTGTGCAGTGTGGAGAGCTTTTATACTGAAAGCTACATGAGCAGTTACAGAGAACCTAAATGTTCTCCAGTGAGCTCCATACCAAGCCTTACCAAACCAACTAGCTTTGACTCACTGTAATCTGTAGTTTTTCTTTTACTTTCATGGGAAGAAAGATAGTATGTTAGACCATGGATGTTTCAGAATGATGCACAAAAAGCTCCCAACAAATTGTCACAATGTTGTTATCATTCTGCTTGCTTGGCTATTTTTAAATTACAAATTCTTTGACTGTTACTGTTTGAAACTTCCAGAACACCCAATAGGGCTGAAAAATAATTGAATATGGAATTACAAATCTGCTGCTGTTGTGTTAGCTGTAGGTGAGGAACAAAACAAATTGCTTTCAGCAAAATAACTTGTTATTAAATGGCTTTAAGATGAAGGAGGGTAAATTTAGATTATATATTAGGAAGAAATTCTTTACTGTGAGGGCGGCAAGGCACTGGAACAGGTTGTCCAGAGAGGCTGTGGATGCTTCATCCCTGGCAGTGTTGAAGTCTAGGCTGGAAGGAGCTCTGAGCAACCTGGTCTAGCGGAAGGTGTCCCTACCCACAGTAGAGGTTTGGAACAAGATGATCTTTAAGATGATCTCTTCTGATCCAAACCATTCTGTGATTCAATTTTGCAGTGCAACTACATGAGAAACATCTTTATTTCAAGTAGAAATATTATCTTTTTAAAAGAATGTATAATAGAAGGAAGATACTTTGTGTAAAATATTCTATTGTGGATATTATTCATTAAATACTTTGAAATCACATAGCATTTTATGCTTTATAAATTTAAATACTGATTTGAATGTTTCTGATGTTTTCCATAGACTCCGGTAGTAAAAGGTCAGGTCTAACCCAATTAATCATTACAACATTGTTGCTTGGTATTCCTGACTCTTGGACACAAAACTGAGGCAGATAAAGGCCAAAGAATGAGTCAACAGCAGACTTCAGACTGGAACTCTAAGTACTTGCTTCCTGGTTTCATTCTGAATCATAAATTATCTTGTAACTACTAAAGTGAAGAGGGAGGTCAGTTCAATTTAATTACATTTAGGCTTCTCACATTCAATTCTCTGCTTTCTAAAATTTATTAGTTTAAAATAAAAGACTGAGACAGTCTGATTCTGATTTCTAATGCAAACTGAAAATTAAATAGAAGTATTAATATGCAAAAAAAGGCACAGATGGTGGTTCCATTATTAAAAAAAAAAAAAGAAAAAGACAGAGATTAGAAGGTTAATTCTTAAGCCTGTCTCTCATTCCCTAGAATGGGGATCCCTGCATCCCAGCTGGTTGTGCTGGCCGCTCAGTGGTGCAACTGCTGCACTAACAGGTTGCAGTAAGGCATGGATCTCCTGGAAGCCTCTTTCATAGCATGGAGAGCTCCCATTTCTTAAAAGTATATGTTTTTATTTCCTGTGGCTCCTTGAAGAAAAAATAGAAGCAATGTGACTCATCTAATTGGCGAAATGGTATTTCTCTGAATTTGCTATACACCAGTCTAGAGCGACAGCTCAGGCGGTTGGCAAGAACTTCGTGAGTGGCAGGCAGTTACTGGCAGCAGCTCCATGGGTGTCCCCGGGTTCTTCCTGCTTCCCAGGGCAGGCCTGCTGCTCTGGTACCCATGGAAGTGCTCTCAGAAAAGGAGGGCCATCAGTGGCAACAGTGTGTCAGGATATACTGTGCAATGTTCTGCTGGGCTTCAGTTCTTGTTTTCACTTGGTTAAGCAAAAAAATCATAGAATTATTAAGGTTGAAAGACAACTTTGAGATGATTCAGTCCAACTGCCAACCCAGCACCACTGCTGTATTCCTCAAACCACCAATCATATCACCAAGTGTCAGATCCAGATGCCTTTCAAACACCTCCAGGGATGGTGATTCCATCACCTCCCTGGGCAACTTATTCCAATGCCTGACCACCCCAACAGTGCAAAAATTTTTTTTCTAATATCTAATCTGAATCTCCCCTGTCTCATCTTAAGGCCATTTCCTCTGGTCTTCTCACTGCAGAAGGGACCAGCCCCTACCTCACCACAACCTCCTTTCAGGTAGTTGTAGAGAGTGAGAAGGTCCTGCTGAGCCTCCTCAAATCTAAACAAACCCAGCTCTCTCAGCTGCTCCTCATAGGACTTGTGTTCCAGTCCCTTCACCAGCCCTTCTCCACTGCCCTTCTCTGGACATGCTCCAGCACCTCAATGTCCTTTTTACAGTTAGGGCCAAGAACTGGACTCAGTACTCAAGGCGTGGCCTCACCAGTCCCAAACACAGGCGAAGGATCACTTCCCTGGTCCTGCTGGCTGCCCTGTTTCTGATCCAGGCCAGGATGCCATTGGCCTTCTTGGCCACCTGGGCACACACTGGGCTCATGTTCAGTTGCTGTGACCAGCACTGCCAGGTCCTTTTCCACCGGGCAGCTTTCCAGCCACTCTGCTGTCAGCCTGTAGCACTGCAGGGGGTTGTTGTGGTCAAGGTATAGGACTTACACGTTGTTTACGCAAGAAAATGGAGCTGATTAAGTGAAAAAACAGAGTTCATTAAGTAAAAACTGGGGCTTTCGTAGAATCCCAGAATGGTCTGGGTTGGAAGGGACCTTAAAGATCATCTTGTTCCAGTGCCCTGCCATGGGCAGGGACACCTTCCACTAGACCAGGTTGCTCAGAGTTCCTTCCAGCCTGGCCTTGAACCCCCTTGCAGGACCTGAGGGGAACTTACAGAAAAGGTGGGGTAATACTATTTACTAGAGCATGTCATGACAGGACAAGGGGGAATGGGATCAAATTGAGAGATTAGGTCTAGTTTGGAAACTAGGAAAACAGTCTTTACGGTGAGGGTGGTGAGGCCGTGGCACAGGTTGGGCAGCGCAGCTGTGGCTGCCCCTGGATCCCTGGGAGTGCCCAAGCCCAGGTTGGGAGTGTCTGTGCCCATGGCAGGGGTGGAACTGTGCGAGCCTCAAGGTCCCCTCCAGCACAAACCCCTCCAAGAGGGGTGGCTCTCTGGCCTTCCGGGACGGGACATCCACGGCCCAGTTCGCTTCAACCTCCCACACCAAGGGGCGCTCTCACCGACGCCGCCATTCCCGGGGCTGTCGTCCCCCCCCGGCTGTTCCCGGCGTTCCCGTGGCTGTTCCCGGCGTCCCCCCCGGCTGTTCCCGGCCCCCCCCCGCTGTTCCAGCCGCCTCCCCATTCCCGGTTCCCCCCCCATTCCCGGTCTCCCCCCGCATTCCCAATGTCCCCCCCATTCCCAGTGTCCCCCTCCCATTCCCGGTTCCCCCCCATTCCTGGTCTCCCCCCGATTCCCTGTTCCCCCCCCCGTTCCCGGTGTCCCCCCCCATTCCCGGTGTCCCCCTCCC
>JAWWMP010000002.1:1394880-1440550 GCA_035047865.1 Dendrocincla tyrannina
GCTCTTCCGATCTCCGGCCCGGTCTGGCGGCGGGGCCGAGGCCGGGCGGGGGAGCCGCCGCCGCCGCCCGGGCATGGCCTGGCCTGGCATGGCCTGGCCTGGTGGGGCCGGGGCTGCTCCCGGGAGGGGTGGAGGGGGGGCTGGGAGGGAAGGAGGGAGCGATGGGGGAGCGGGGCCTGTCCCCGGCGCGGCCCCCGAGCCGCTCCCGCTGCCGAGCGTGACTCACCCCGGGGCGGGTGGGCAGCGCCGCCGGGCCGCTCCCACGGCGGAACCTGGCGCTGCCCAGGGGAAAAAGAAAAGGGGTTTGGGGGTAAAATTAGTAAGTTTAATTCCGATAAGTTCGAGGCGCGCGGTTGCTTAGCAGCTCCCGGCGTGAGAGGGAGCGGGGTCAGTGCTGGCCTGGGAGAGGCGTGCGGGAAGCTGAGGGAAAGGATGGGTCACGCCTCCGTGCTTGGCTAATGTCTCTGGAAGTAATCGTTGTGCTTTCCTGTAGGGAAGAACGTAATTCATGGCCACCCTCTCTCTGTGCCGGGTGCTTCATTTTCTTAACGTGTGATACAACATCTTACAGTGCACGGCCCCTCAATCCGCTTCCAGTAATGAATACTAGTTAGGATTTTATTGCTTGGTCTCTTACGCAGATATTTTCGAGAGGTTTTTCGTATTTCAAAGAAAATGTTAGCTATTACCTTCGAGCAGCGAGCACACACCTTTGCGGGTTTAGCACGTTAAGATCTCAGCGCTGTTCCTATGCTGGGTTCAGCTATAATGGCAGAGGCAGCTTGAGAGTTTTAGGTACTTATTTGATTGCTCCGACTTCTGGACTCAGGTTTCTGTCAGGAGTGATCCTGCCTGACCGACTCGAGCTCAAGGATGTGTTTTGTCGAAGAGTTTTGCTCATATGGGAGACCTGTACTCCAGAAGTAGTAAGGGCTGCCAGGTGCACTGTTGATTTTGATTAAGGCATTTTTCCAGAAAAAAAAAAAAAAACAAATCAAACCAAGTGATTGAAATATGCAGAAATCAGTGTTCATCCAAAGACGTTTCACTGTTTGATGTGTACTTGAATGTTTACTGCATATCTTCACTGACATGAATAAAGCATTCTGACTAAATTTTTGCAAGTTTCTGTCTCTCCAAAAGGTTCCTTTTAGTTTGCGGTTTTCTACATTAGAAAATCATTTCAGCTTAATAATGGTAACAATATCATTACACTTTTAACAAGAGAAATATCCTATTTATGGAGAAAACCATCGAAATGGGGAGTTGTTTGTGTGTGCGCTTGTTAACACTAAGGGAGAAATATACCAGGTGAAGAACAGGCAAAGGGGATTTTGCCTGAGCATAGCACTGCTTTAGGGGCAGGAAACAGGACAGGAAAAATTAAACCTCGTCTTCATATACAGCTGTGCCTTAGCCATTTTGAGTCCAGGCTCTGTTTTTATTCCTGGTGTTCTGATATAGGGACACTTATACCTGTTAAGTGATCCATGCACACAGTCACATTTCTGCGTGGCATGTTTGCATGGCAGCATCCTGAGCATGTTGGCCCGTATGGTGGTAGCTTCTGTTGTTACTGATGTCAGTGAAGTGATGCAGTTGGACAGGCTCTCCATAGGGGAGCATCATCACTGGAGGTGACCCCATTTTTTCCTCCAAATGCCAAGAACTGAGTCCAAAATTGCATAGGTCTTGAATACAGAGAGAGAGGAGGCATGGCCAAGTGTCTTGACTATTGTGTGAGACCTGTATTTTGCAAATCTGGAGATGTCACAGGCACAACTCTCTGTATTCATGTAGTGATTTATGATTTTCTTGAGCTGCAGTCCGTAGTGCTTGACAGGGGGAACTGGATACCTCTGATGGTGAGCCCGGTAGTCTCTGGATTGACTACCATATTTTATTGTGTGTCTCTCTTCAGTCCAACTGCAGCATAGCTGTCTGCTTGGAGCACTGTATCTATTTTTTTTTCCTTTTTGAAAGCAGCCAATTCGAAAACTGTTTAAGATTCTCTCTGAGATTTCTCCGTTGAAGATGATATCGAAACTCAAGTTACTAGAGATAACCACACAATATGTGGTTTTGCGGTTAAAGGAAATGGTTAAGACTTATTTTTAAGAAGAGGAAGTGAGAGGTTGAGTATTCGTAGCTGCCTTACAGATTGCTGTAGATGCTGTCTAGAGAGTGGAGATTTTCAAGAATTAAGAATTTTCTTGACTGTTAGAAACAAAGCAGGAAAATTTTACTTCCAAAGGAATCACACAATTTGCTAAAAGCAGTTAGAAACTTAGGTACTTTATACTTCATCTTCCTATTCAAATTTCAGTTTTGATGTCATTGTGCTTATAGCTGTTAATTGTTCATAGTTTCCTGTTTACTGACCTTCAGTGCTGCTGGTGTCTTTTGAAACAGTTAAAAGTTTGTTGCTTTTGCAAGACAGAGTATCTGAGTGTATATTTTTTCTACCTCTGAGAGTGACATGGAAAATATGAAAAGTGGAGTTACTAAAGTAATGGTGGATGATGAGACAAAACTCACCTTAGATCTGTATGGAGGTGGATTTTTTTGTTGCTGTTGTTATTTTGAAACATGACCCTTTGCTTGGTGTTTTCAGCTGTCTTTTGCATTGCGGCCAATATTAGTCCTGAATTTGGAATTCTTACTATTATGGTTTGTCTCCTGGTTTGTTCCTTCTACTTTTCGAGAATTTCTCCTCAATTATCTAGGCTAGCAATTTTAATATTGTTCACCCTGTAATTCTTTTGTCATTACTTCCCTACAAATACACATCTATAAATCAAAGACAGCAGGGGTTTTTCATGCCAGCCTGTCTGAGGCGAAGCTTGGATTTCATGATTACCTTTTAGACCAGACCAAGACTTGTGTTGGTAAGCTCTCTGTAGTGCTGCCAGTACTGGCAACTACGTATATTGTTGGAGAGTGGTGGCAGCAGAGAAATAATTGTGTTTTTTTCTGGGCTTATGTTTGTTTATAAAGCCCTTGGATACTGGGATGTGTTTACAATGAGAGATTTCGTCTTGAAATACCTGAAGTACTGATTTAGCTGCAGCAAATCAAGGGAGTGTGATTTTGAAGACTGTCTCATCAGCAAGACACGTTAGGGATGAAAGTTAAAGTTTTGAATTATTTAGAGTATATGTTAATCAGACTTGATGAGTCCCTTATTTAGCATGAATTGCTTTGCTGCCAGTGTTCTGTTGCTCTTTACAGTATATGTTTTAGGTTTGTTTCCAAGATTTTTTTTAAATGTCATTGAGAAAATAAATTCTTCTGACTTTCCCAACTCTGATGATTATACAGTATCTGAAAAATTAGTATCATAAATGAATTCTTAGATGTGAACTGCATAACCAAACTGAAGTCATAGATAAGGAACCTAATAAATATTTACAGAGGTTTTAGCTGACTTCATATTTACCATTCCAAAGTAAAAATGTGGTCCGAGACCTGTGTGAGCAACACATAGCTTGGTGTGAAGCCAGTTTTAAAATAAATTCGCAGGTGATTAATTGCCAGTTAGTTCTTTAAGGGTGTAATAGTGGGAATATTGGATTTTTACCCATTTTGAGGATGTTACTACTTAAACTTAGAAGTTATAAAAGTTGGTTGTTTGGTTAATAGAACCAGTCAATAAAGTGTACTGTTTCGCTCAGGCATTAGTGTGGTTCTTCAGGAAAAAGTAGGAGAGATTTTAAGTGACTGGAAGACCGCAGTGAAGTTTCCAATCTACAGAGCTCTGAAGTTTGGAAGGGTGTAGCATTAGATCACCCTTTTGACACTGAGCTCTGTGCTGGATTACAGAGCTCTCAGCTGAGAGGAAAAGCTCATCACTAATCTAGGTTTGAATAGCAAGGTTGGTATTGGAATGGAGAGTAATGTCTTCAGATCACTGGCAAGTGACTTGGGGTGGGGCAGTATCAGGTCCATAGAGGTCAGCAGTTCTTTAAAGGTTAAGATGGCAGTATATGTTTGTATCTGTGATCTGGGAGGAATGACTTGGAATACTGTCCCACTGATAAGCATAGGAAGCCCCAAGCAAACTCAAGAGTGCTGGCAATTTAAAAAACAATAAAATTCCTTTGCTCAGAAAGCAAACACAAAGTGGGGATGTCACACCACATTATATTTTTTTCACTCAAAAGCAAGTGAATTTGTAAAGAAATAACAATACTTTCTAATAAAATATAAAAATATCCATGATATCTTCTAAAATATACAGAGAGAACACCACCTGGATTTATTGTTTTGCATCAAGAGTAGATGCCCATAATTGTCTTGCCTTGGTTTTTTGGCTTCCAAGTGCAAGTTATATGCTTCCATCACTGTTCGTTTGTCTTGCCATGTGGTGACACAAAAACAAATCCAGTTTTAATTGCAGAAGATTTTTAAGGTTATGTGCAGAGGAGATACACCTAAAAAGTTGTGACAGTTCTCATTTTAGATTCAGAATAGACAAGGCATTCCCATTGCCTTACTTTCTTTTCTTAAGATGTTATTTTATAATTTACATTTAGGAAAAGTCTTGTGGTAGTGAAACTTCCCTTAATTTTTTATCCTTTGCATTTTAACTGTCCTATTTGATTAATAGAACCAAGTGCTTAAACAGGTGCTAGAGACCCAAGAGGACAATGCGAGTCTCTGTACAGACAGTATCAAACCAAGCATATTTCTTTCATTGCTGGGGTGACAGGTTGCTCTAGCATGGACCTTAGAAGACACTATACAGCAAGGCTGCTGACATGACTTCATTTGATTGTTCTCACAAACAATCTAAGGAAGTAGAGATCTGGATGAAGTTGTAATGATGAAAGCAGATGGATAACCATATTAGGGAACAGTTGTGAAGATCTTTGTCAGACTATGGATCAGCAGAGTCCTGTTGGGGCGTGTCTTGCCTCTGGTTCCGGTCACTGTCATTAATAGCCTCGATGGCTACAATGTGCTTAATAAATTTATAGGTAGGAAACTGGAAGAGGCTACAGAACATAACTGAAAGTCAGTTTGAGTTTAACAAATTGTAGGTATGGTCTAATAAATTTGGAGGTGGCTGAGCAAGTATGATTGTAAGCTATTATGTGCTTAGTGAAATTTAAAATGAGAAGTAATGAGATAGCAAGTCTTCAGAAAATAGCTGGGAAAGGTAGGGATGTGTGCCAGGGCAAATGTGAGCCAATGAGCCAACTAAGTTTTGCTGGAAAATATCAGGGATGACATGAGGTTTTATAAATATGTGGTCAAGATAATATGAAGAAAAAGTAAGTAATCTTTTTATTCTACATGGCATACATTGAGATTCATCCAAAATATATCTGATTGAACATACTTTTCAAGAAAAGTGTGGGCAAAATGGAGACAGTCCAGAGCAGAATAATGAGAAGGATGGGTGGTGCAGAAAATTTCATCCATTAAGAAAATGTGATTTTTTTAATTTTTGGGTTTGGGGGTTGTTTTTGTTTGTTTGTTTGTTTGAAGTTAATAAGTGATACAAGTCTTTAAGTATTTAGGACTGCTATAGAGAGAAGGGGAATAGTTTGTGCAATCCAGTATGACCAGAGATCAAGAAATGATTAATTAAATTAAATCAAATATTGAAAATTTAAATATTGGAAAAGACTGAGAATGTTGTTGAACGTAGCCTGTTGGAGACTTGTAAGTAAAGACTTGGCAGGCATCTGCCAGGAGCAACAGAGATACAGTTGATTCTGCTTTGAAACAGGAGACCAGGTAGGTAATTTCTTGAGGTCCTTTCTAGCCTTGTCTTCTGATTTCAGATGAGTTTACATTTTAATGGGTTGAATCCCTGAGTAGAGGTATACTAAGAATTAAAGTATATATTTTGGAGTTGAACACACACCAAATAATGAGTAATAGCAAGGAAGATGTCTTACTTAGCTCTAGGAAACATTGGACTGACTTGTAGCACCTTTAATTGTAATTGTAAATTAATATGAAAGTACATTATCTTTCAAACTTTTGAACCTCAGTGAATGAAAAGTGCAATAGCTGGTAAATTTCTAATAATTTTGGGCCATATTTTGGATATTTCCAAGGTCTTTAGAGACTTTTCAAAAATTATATGCTTTCTTCTGCTTCCAGATTGTAGTAGAAACTACGAGCATAATTTGTATCAAGATACAGGTTTACCTTTTGTACAAGTATCATTTTTATAAGGGCAAGAATCAGTAATGTAATTTACTTAGTACAAGATTGTCCAAGAAAGGCTGGTGTAGGACAGTTAAATTATAGCCATCAAAAGTTTTAAACTACACTCTAACAATTTGTAATGTGTAATCAACTAGTTCTTGCATCTTCTTGCATGAAGTTTAAGAGGGGCGAGGCTTCATTCACAAAGCTTATCTGGGACCAGCCTGTTTAATACTGAACTTTGACTTCTACAAAACCTAAAACCCAGCCAAGCAGTTGTGGTAGGCTTGATCAGAAGTATGAAAGCAAATGTACTGTGATCCACTATTCAAAGCAGCCCTTTGATTATTCCCCTTTCTCTCTTTCTCAGTAGTTTTGCTTTTTCAAAGATAGAGATTGCCAGTTGACAGTCGCAGTTTTAAATGCATGGCATAAACAAAGAATATATAATAGGTATATATTAATTTAACGAGTTAATGGTGAAAGTGTCTCTTTGAATGTTTCTTTGCCATTTATTATTTCATATAATTTACAAGATTCATATCTGCAAAGCAGACATGCAAACTTAGATACTTTGTGAAGTCTTCAATGCCAGCAGCTCTTCCCAGGGAAGAAGAACAATTCTACTGTGCCTGCCTTTCAGGTGTGTCAGAAGAGTGTGTTGTAGTAAACTGTAAATGGGGCACACAGGAGATTTTCCCATTGTTTAATACAAGAAATCTTAAAAGTATTTCTGTTTACTAATGCAAGTTACTACCTTGGGGGATGGCATAGTTTTTGCTATCATTGAAATTCCATCAATTTCCTGCTTAAATTCGCATAGTTTTTTAGTGATTCATTTGTAAATTTACAGATTCATTTGTAAAATGAAATTTGATGGGGAGGTGATTTGTTGATTATGACTATTTTGGTGTATGTTGTCACAGCCCAGCAGTGTTTTATCTCAAATCTGCAGTAACAATAAATCAAGACCTCCTGAAGTAATAAACCCATGTTAAATTGCTGCAAAGTATGATTTATGATGCTCTGCTGATGTAGGAGGTTTGGGGGATGAAAACAGGAAATCATTGATTCAAATGGCTCTGTTTCTCTTTCATTGGGATATAGCCCTGCTAATTACCATCCTACACCATGCAACTCACGCAATGATTCCCAGTGTTCTTATTCAAGGGCACGTGAGAGGTTTATGAATGAAGTTTAGGGGTTCTAATTGCAAGTTTGGGGCACTGACTACTGACAGTAATTGTACTTCAACATAAATTTCCCTTTATTTGTGTCACTTCAGTTGGGTGTATGTAGTAATTTTGTTGATGGATGTTTTTATGTTCTCCTCCAACATCCTCTGCCCTCAACTAGAAGGTAAAATGTTAAGCTTAGATTTTGTAGTGATAGCTGTAAGGGTATTGTATCATGTCAGTGTATTCTGGGCCAAAGGCACTTGAACTGGTTTCTGGTTTCTTTAGAGGCTATTTAAATGTAGGCCTTAAGCAGGTTTTTGTTGCTCAATGTGTTTGTGATGGCCACCTCTGAGTGAATACAGCCTAGAAAGTAAAGATTTGTAGTATTCTTCATTTTCAAAGTGAAATTAGCATAGAAGAACCCAACAGCATCGTGAGGAAGTGAGTCTGAATTTTACTGAATAATCATAATAATATAGTTATTTACCTCATTAAAGCAGGTAGGAAAATGCTGGTTTGCCTCAAAACGTGTCATAATGAAGCATCTCTAATCAATCCATGTAGTCTGATCTCTCTGAAGCTTGATGATTGTGCCAATGATGATAGGAAATGAGTATTCTGAATAATGAAGCTATTAGCTTTAGAAATCATATTGTTCTTGTTAGGGGTTGGGTGCACAGAATCACTGTTCACTAAGTTGAGAGTTCATCATAGCAGAGTACCATTCTTAGGTGCTATGGAAAGAAAAGCTGCAGTGCCTGAATCCACTGAAAATTTATTTTAATTACTTAGCTTAGTCTCTAACCATAGCTTGGCATCTTCTTCTTCAGCATATCTGCTTAACAGCTGTTTAGTAATATACAAAAGAAGTCAGAGTGGACTTCTGGGAGATTCTTTCAGTGTAAGATTTCGGGGCTGAAGCAGCTGGAATCCCATAGCTTCAGAGCTATATTCCAGGAATGCTGCACTAGTAGGAACATTTTTGAATTTATTTTTTATGCTCAAAATATGTAGCTGTTTTTTGTTTGGTTGGTTTTTTGTTTGGTTGGTTTTTTGTTTGGTTGGTTTTTAATAAAAAATGAAGGAAGGTTATTGTATCCCACTTGGGGGAAAAAGCAGTATCTGAGGCTGATTGGGAAAGGGCTGCTGCTTTTGGTTAATGCTCAAAATTCTGTGTGAATGTAGAGAGCTGTATATGGCTAAGTGATCTTTATATGTTCTGCCACAATGTTCCTGCCCATCACAGTATTGACAAGGGGTTTTGTATTGACTGATACAAAACCTACATTTCTTATGTGCATTCTAAGACTACTGTCCTCAATGTTTTTGTTCTTTCTGCAGTGCAGATTTGTGATTATGTGCCTTACCACACTTTCACACTTGTGCAAAAGTGCTAGGATTGTGGTTTGTATGTTCATTTTTTTATGCTTTCTAGAGTAAACTATAGTGAGTTTGAGCTTCACAGATCTGTTCACCGTTTTAGGAGAGGTTTCACAGACTATTTTACATGTGATGCTGAATGCAGGCAACAGTATGGATGAAAACTTCATTGACATATCAAGAGCTAGTAATCAGTTAAAACCAGTTCTTAGAAAGGATCTGAGCTGCTCTGGAACATGGAAGAGCAAAGAAAAAGGTATTGACCTGCTCGTTCAGTGATGTCTCCTGTCCTCCTTCTATTTAGTCCATGTACAGCTTGTACAGCTTTCCAGAACCTGGAATACTGATGTGTGTGAAGGATAAGTTTAACATCTTGCAGGAATTTTCTTATCTATCAATCCATCTAGTGTCGTTTATTAATAGAAAGAATTACAATTGTGTCAAGTGTGGCATCAACTAACAAACAGTGGGAAGGAGTAAAGAAGGAGCATATTACATATATTGAGAAGAATGCCAGTTAAGCTGAGGGTAATGTTCATCTCTGGGAGCTGAATTCCTAAAGCCACAGGAGGACGTGCATGTTAGTGTTTTCAGATGTCTATTTCCTTGTGAATGATCTGTGTGTAAGGGCTTGGGTAAAACATGAGTTTTAGTAAACATTTCAGAGAGCTGGTGTATAGGAAGAAAAATATCTGTTGCTAAGAAAAATAAGTAGTGTATGTGGAAGGAGCGTTTTAATTCAGACTAAAAAATTTATAAGTCAACAGTGGCAGATTTGTTGTCTCCTATGTAACAGCAATCATACTCAAATTTAACCAGGCACAAATACGTCTGTTAAGTTGTTGTAGTAGTCCTTCTTTTACTAGAGAAACTTACATGATGTGTGGCAAGAACAACAGATTGAAATGATCTGACAAGGATTCTGACAAACCCATAGCACAGAGTTAATTCACACTTCATAAATTTGAAGTGCATTGTCTAATTTTTTAATGTCTATTTAAAGTATAGTTTTTACTTTTGAAATGGTGTAGACTTTAAAGTGTGTACAGAATAGATCTCTTGTGGCACATATATGCTGCTCTAAGGATATCAAAGCAACTTTAATATCCTAACTGATGCTGTGAATGTTGCTGAATTTATTTTCATTATAAGTTCCTCTTGTATTATAGATACTAAATTTTATTAAAATATCATATCTTTGGGTTTATTAGCAAATAAGAGAGTTTTTATGTTAGAGTAGTACATTAGCATACCTCATGATGGTCATGTATTGCTGGTAGGCATTTTAGAAACTTACAATAATGACTCTTTTGTTTTTTTTCTTGGCTACCGTTTCTTTTTCAGGTATGTAAAACTTCACTGAGTTTCTCTCCTTTTTTCCCACGTAGTTGCATGTGATGTCTGTTAACTCCTGTTTTCTCTCCCTACCTGAACTTAGTTTAGAAATACTATTAGTAGTTACATGTCTCAGTATATTTGCAGTGCTTTGCACAATAGTAGAATTCTAATAAGTATGTGTAAAGTTGTTTGTGAGTACTAGAATAATCACCGTCCAGTAGAAAGTATGCTGCCTCGAGTAACAGATGGTTGTAATGTTCTCTTGGATGTAGGTAATAGTGTATTAGTTCACCTAAATGTAATACTTTAGAATTTACGAGTAATTTGTTTATATGTAATTTTTCTCTCTTTTTATTACACTGCTTTCCCAGCAAGGACAAGTTTGGAAGGTTTGCAAAGCTTTTCACCTTCCCTTTGCCCGCTTGCCCGCTTTCAGAATCGGTCTCATATTCCATGACTTCTGTCTCTACAGTCCACAACTCGGTCATAGAAATCAATGTGGGAAAGTTTTTAAATGAGCTGTCATTCGAGTTCACTCTGTTTTGTAGAAACGCCTAGCATGTAATTTAGTTTTGCATGAGACACGAAACTCCTTTGCAAATCCCTATGAGGAAAATAAAATTAAGTGAATATTCGAGAGAAGTACAATTTGAGCACAAATTTTGTCATGTAAGTAATGCTGCTTTTAGTATGTTGCTCCAATCTAAATGATATGGCATGGCTCACTAGTCAGAGTAGTAGAGAAGTAGTGTGTCTGACAGCATGCACTGTAGCCAGCAACAGTAGGTGCTTCCTCAGTTGTTTTTCCACAGAAGCTGCTCTGATCTGTCTACGTAAGTTATTTAAGAGACCTAACACTTAGCTGTGACTTCACATCAAAATTCAATGAAACTTCTTGATTGCTGCTTTTAAAGCACAGCCTGTGCTGTTATAGGAGTAAAGAACATAAGCAAAACTTCAGTTCTTAATCTAAGGAAATAGGCTGCTTTAAGCAAGTACTGGTGGTTTGACTGTGGGTTGAAAAATTGTCTTGCAGTTTCATAGTTGAAATAAAACTTCAATGTAGATTGGTGGCGGGGTGTTTAGTTTTGTTTCACGAAGGATAGTTGAATCACAATGTGCCCAGCACTGTCCTCCACAGATGATGACATGACTGAATTTTCTAACAGTTTGTTAACTCCAGATGAATACAACACTACCTCAAACCAGGAATAGCATTAAAAGGAAACCATTTTTTTCTCCTTTTAGGATTGAGTTTTTTCCCTCACTGCTGTTCTGCACTAACTGCTTTGATACTTCCATGCATCTTTTTCAGTAGAAGAGCATCTCTGTACTGTTTCCCATTGCATATTTCAGCTGTGACAGTCCCTGCACTTTGCCTTTCATTTTATCACCTGCTCACTCAAAAAAAAAAAAAACAAAACCAAACCAAACAAAAAAAGAATCTTTCTAGTTTGTCCTCAGATTTTCAACTATTACTTAACTTTAGAGGAATGATTGTGTTTCTACTTCACTTTTTATTGTATTTTTTTATAGGCATGTGGTGACCCCAAAGCAAAACCATCCTATCTTATTGACAAAAACCTGGAATCTGCTGTCAAATTCATAGTCAGGAAGTTTCCAGCAGTAGAAACACGCAACAACAATGTAAGTAACCAAATGGCTATACAGTATTTTTCTCAATACCCTTTCACCACTTGTTGCTCAAATTTGAGAAGTTTTGTGGGTTCTTATAAAGCATTTGATGCTGACAGTGGCAGTTGGAATATCATTGTTAATTCAAATGTCTGACAGAATAATTGAGAAGGGACTATCTCTAAGGAGAGAATATTATACTGTGGGTTTTGTTAGGCCAGGACACTTTCTCGTTTTCTTTTTGCCTGCTTTCTTCTATTCCATTTCAAAGAATTGTCAATGATAAGGAATCCTTGAAAAAATCATGCCTTACTTTAGCAGGAGAAATTCCTGGTGTCCAGTCTGATTGCAGAAGATGGCAGTTGCATAACTTTATTTGTGATGTGTCCTCACCAGCAGATCAGTAAAAGACATCCGGCTGCAAAGTGGGAAAAAGTGTTTGTACTTTACAGGTGCTCTTGCCTATGGGGTCAGTCCCTGTGGGAATAAAGAATGCTTTAGTGAACAAGGAGAAACCCCATGAAGTACAAAACCAGGGAAATATAATTGTTTCCTCTTGAGATAGTAAGTTCAGTTCCAGTGGTAAATTGTATTTCACCTTTAACTGATCCTGAGTTGCTGAATTTGACTTTGTAGCCTTTTAGAGGTAATGAACATTAATGGATTACAGGTAGGCATTTTGGCAGGTGATGTGCACTTGTTTCCCTGTTTCAGTTTGAAAGACAAGGGAAAGATTTTTTTTTTTACGTGCTTATATTTCTTTCCAAAGGTGGAAAGTGGAGGTAGGTGTTCAGTTTGCATGTTCCCTGCATGCAACTACATGCATGTGTGCTTGGGAGGTTTAGGCTTGCTTTAAGCATTCAGCTTTCCGCAGAGTAGTAGCGGTAATAGCAATGAGAATAATGAGTTTGTTTTACATTGCCATTTCAAAATTATATGTCATCTCTCCAGTAATACTAATGGGAAAAAAACATAGATAAAAGCTTTCCCTTATGGAGGAAACAATTTCAATAACCAAGTGCTTTCTCACTTTAAAACTTGTACATGCTTTGTGCTCTTTAATATTGCTCATTTTTGTATTGAATTTGATTGTGTGAGTAATAAATACAGAAATTCTTTATCAAATTTACATTAAAATAATAAACCCTTTTAACCATGTTTGGTAAATGCTTCTGTGTTCTCTGAATTTGAGCAGCAGATCTACTATTAAAAGTAAAAGGTGATGTATATAGGGTTTGTTTGGTGCAGTTGCATGTATGCTCTAAATGTCTTGCAGTTGTTGACTGTGAATTTGGAGCTTAACTAATGCTAGATATTCAAGGATTTGGTACTGTAAAGTTTGTGGGTAGAGATCAAAGCTAACTTGCTATATTTTGGCAATCATAGTTTCTAAAATAGGACAGCTCATAATGTTTTGTCATTGCCTTGTGTTTATTTACCATGAGCCAGCCAGGCCTGTGTTTATTAAGCAGAGTTAACAAAAGCAAACCCTCCTTATGTATGAGTGCAGTTTAAAGTAGGATTTTGTGCTCTAGCAATAGGCAGCTGGGGTTTCCCTCCTGTGGTCAGATCTGCCAGCCCTTTGCTTGTCTTAGTTATTTACAGGTGTTTCCTGTAGACTGTTGTATCTCCCCAAAGAACCCAAACCTTTACCCATAACAGATACCTCATGAAAAAAAGTCATGTGATGTGCAGAGTAAGTTCTAGTTTGAGGCAAGATCAGTTTTTGTTTATAAACCTGCAAAAAGGTTTAAGCATCAGGCTCCAGGTCAGGAAGATGTTCTGTTCCTTGATCTTCCTTTCTCTACCTCTTGCCACTGGCCAGCAACCACATATCAGGTGGGCACACCATGGAATTCCTTCAGTAGGGAAATCAGAGGTTTAAAAAGGCAAGAAACTTATTTGCAACAGGAACACATCGGTTAAGGAAATATCACAAAGGATTGCTGGAGTGAATATAGTTGAGAAATCATAAGTTGTGTTTCCACCTTTCCATGGAAATTCCAGAACAGCCTTTCAGGAAGGGGGTTTGGATTTTTTACGTTCAACAAACACTGCTTAGCACTGTGCACCTATACTGTTGGTAGTATCTTTTGACATGTCAGTAGGTCATGTTGCCAAACAAGCTTGCATTCAGTTAGAGAATAGGTAGTGCCAGTTTTTTTATTTTTTTTTCTCTTTTTAGCTGTTTGTTTTTTCTCAGGGACCATCATCTACAGTGTTTTGTGTCTCAGAAATGAGCAACACATTGAAGAATATGAGCAGTGTCTGCTGTAATCAGATGAGCTTGAAAAGCCTAAATTTTCATTCTGTTGAAACAAGTGATTCTGTTATATTTGCTAGTGGTAGCTTTTACATCTTTATCCATGAAAAGTAATGCTCCTGGTTTTGTTCCTCCTTCAGTTTGACATGCTGCGTCACAGTAGAGCAATGTCTGACAATGTCAGTCGCTAAGAGTGAAAGTTTGTGGCCTGTTCAAACAGTGAGGTGCCTGATGAATCCTTGCTGATCAGGTTGGGAAATGGAGTCGTTCATCTTCCAAAGGATCAGTTATAGATAACTCTGCACCTCATTCATTCATAACTCTCTTTCTCTCTCTCCTGTTGTCTGAGGACAGTCTCTTACACTTGCCCATTCTTTTCCAATAACCATTGTGAACCACATAACCTTGAATATATGCAGTTTGAAGACCAGGCTTTTAAATCATGTGTTAAAAGAATTGGTGAGCAATGTAGTATTGCTGCATAGTGTATGAAATACCTGCAAAGGAAGGAATGTATGTAAGCAAAAACTTGAAGGATTGAGTAAGTGAGAAACAAACATTTTGAAGTCCTGTTTGAAAATGAAAGTATCTTCTGATTTTGGGAAAACTATATTATTTATTTTAAATTGACTGAATCTTTGTTTTGAGAAAGCATTCTAAGCTACAGAAGCCTGCTGAAAAGCTTTATATCACCATCATTCTTGATTAGGTTAGTGATCCAATTGTGCTAATATTAACAGAGGAGCATTTATTTCCTGGACTAGCATCAGAAGAAGAGTTCCAAAGTAAGGGATGAAGAAGGAGCATGATTTTTCTGAAGGCTTTTTAGACCTCATTCCCTTACAAGGTTTACAGGCAAGGCTCTTGCTACAGAGAAATTGAAAGAGAACATGCTGAACTCAAAAAAAAAAAAAAAAAAAAAAAGTCTTAGTACCTGAAAGTTAGTTTGTTCTCAGACAATGCAAATATTTAATGCCTTTAAAAAGTGCTTCACAATGGGAAACAAGATGCAGGGAGAAAGAACATACATTTTTTTGTAGATGGTAAGTAGGGTCTGATAAATCTGCTACCCATCCAGGTAAAGCTCTGTCTTTGAGTGAGGAAGCTAGAGCCTCCTCTCTGCTTCCCCAAACACCACATATGGCAAGTAGTGAGAATATCTGCCTTCTTTTTTCAACATAGTTTTTTCTCTTACCAAGATTGCTCCGCAGCAACTTCCTTGTAGAAAAACTTGCTATATTTTTTAATGTCTCTTGGAAAAGTTGAGGCTCAGTCATTGCTTAGCAGCAAGTAGACCAGTGAAACATCATTTGGAAGTTTCTAAGAGAATGGTTAGTGACAGAAATGTCTGTTTTCCAGATGCTGCTGATCTTCATGATCTAGTAGCTGTGTTCTCAGTATTGTTCATATCAATTCCATTTGTGTTTTGTATTGACTACACATTGAATTTTTAGGGGATAGTATTTTGAGAGTTTATTTACCTGATTTAACTGTGCTAATTTTCTGCTGTATTGTGTCAGTGGGGACTAGAAATAAGACCACACTGGAGCAGAGTACAAGCAGTTGTGAGCATTTCCAGCCTGCCTGGCTTAGGATCTTTAGTTTTTAGTTAGTTCACTTGACATTTTATTTAATTTATCTTCATGACTTTGTTGCTTTTTTCCTCTTAGATCCCAGTGTATATGCTTGATCTGCTTACTGTGTCTTTCACAGTTTCACTCAATTGTGAGCTGTTTGTATAGCAAATTAGTTGGATGTGGGAGCAGTGTTGTGGGCACGGAGTGGCTGGACCTCCATGGCTAAAGCTTATAAGAAGTCCTTAATGCATGCTTTTCTAAATGCTTTCTTCTATTAAAAAAAAATTGAAATACATGCTTTATAACCAGTCTTGATTTTTAATTTGCGGTAGGTGCTTCCAGTAATTCGTCTTTTTCAAAACACTTAATATAAATAATCATTTGTTTTCCAAAGTCTTTCTTTCAGCCCCTGCAAGGGGTACAGGGCTTCAAGGAAAATGTCATTTATTTGCTTGTTTCTATTGAAGCTTTTAATATTGCAATTTGCACAGCCCTAATGAAGGTAATGTAGAAACTGTCTTCTGTGGAAACATAACTTTGGGATTTCAGCTGTGCTGTCTCATGTATTGGTAATCCTTTTTCACTAGGAAACAGTGATTGATTTTTTAGCTGTCATTACAGCTATGACAGCTGTTTTCTTAACAGTAACTTAAATTATCCTCAGATTCAGTAAATTTTAATATTTTTCGCCAGCTTTCTGGAATGATAAATCTCTTGTATGGGAGACTTGATTTTTCACATAAGTTCTGGTTTTCTTAAGCAATAAAACCCCAACTCCCCATACTCCACCATAATAGTAACTGGCCTCCTGACCATGAAGACCAAAACCCTTTCCAGGTAAGGGATGCCATGGACAGCTGCCTGTTCAGCTCTGCTCCTGCTCAGGGAGTTTATAGTGCTGAAGGGACCGCAAATGAGATGGATTTTCCAGAACCTACTGAGGCAGCAGTTTAGTTCATGGGAGTATCCCCTGCATGAGTAAAGTCAGATGATGGGTAACTGTTCTATATTCAGCTTTGTGCAAACAGTTAAGATACTTTTGCTTGAGAATATGATAAACTAATGATATTTTGCAGTTTCTTCTTAAATAAACTGTGTACAACAAATAAAATTTTATCCACACTTTTCCTAAAATATCCTTCAGAATTGAAATTGTTCCTCTAGTGCCTTGCTCTGACACAACCATACCTGCTGTTCTGGTTTCGTATGCAGCAGTGTGTCTGAAGTCTTCAGCTGTTACCTGCGTAAGACTGACTTAAAATTACTCAAAATGTAATCAGGAGTAGAGTATGCAAAATCTGTTTCAGTCTAGCAGTCATTTGTAAGTGAGAATTCTTTCTTAACAATTCCAAAAACTAGCGTAAAATCCTGAAATCCTTTTAAAATGTTTCACCAAACAGAATTCTCATATTGTAACTTAGATATTTTTTTCAAAATTGTAAATGCTGTCTGCAGTGATGCTTATATTTATGGCTTAACCTTTGAGTGGGCATGAATTTGAGATGGAGTAGCATCCAAATATAGTTTAATTTTTATCATTATTTGTAATAAATCATTATAACATACTGCTGTAAGTGTCCATACAGGTCACTTGCCAAGGCAAATCAAACTAGTCATATGCTTGCTCTTGTTGCTTCATAGCGTCTGCAATACTTGCAGAGGAGTAAATGTGTGTAATACTTAACCTCTTTGCTTCATCCATTAAAGCTCTCTTTTGATATCATGATTGACAACTGAAAAACTTTGCCTTTAAAAAACAAAGAAACCCCTTATAATACCTAAACAGTATTTTAGTTACGCAGTGTTACTGAGATGGCATTCCAAAAATTGTGTGATCAGTTTTTAAAGAGGAGCCTCCCTGCTCCAGTTGTCGAGTTGTCCATCATGATTAATAATATGATCAACGCCGGAGGCAATAACAGTTGTGGAGGGTCATGGGTGGCTATTTTCTTTTTAAACAGTTAACTTAGTGCTGGGAACTTGAAAAGAAACCAAAAATAGATTTTGCAGCAGACATACATTAGTTAGTAAACATGTTAAATATTCTGTTGCATCTTTTTATATGCAGCAAGGCACTTCAGAGACTAGTTTTCACTGGAAATAGGAAAACCAAGGACACATCTGTCAATCTATAGATAGTTTGCAGACTTTAAAATTAATTTTCTTAATTTGATTAGATCCTTCTATCTTTCTCTGCTGTTCTGCTATGGATTTTGTAGACATGGAACTTTGTTCAAATGAATTCAGTTTTTCACATCCTCATCTAAAGACTACAGGTGGCAAGCATAGTGATTGTAACAAATGACAGTAAGAACACTCACAGTGATGATTTACCCCTATCCCCAGAATTTTAAGTCAGAATTTATAATGCTGCTTTTTGGGGCTTATATTCCAGCTAGTATGATGTAGCTGATGGTGTTTTCTCTGAGGGCATTGTAATATCTCTGATGTCAGATTGTAGAATACAAATACAAGTGTTTAATGATCATACTTGCAGGAAAAATATCTTTATTTTTAAAATATCCTTACACTGATGTAAGGAGCAGAAAATTCCCGTAGTGTCTATTCCTGGATCATGAAATAAGTAATTTAGTCACATACTACTGCTACCAGTCATATAAACATGATAAAAAATTGCAGGACTTAAAAAAAAACAGTTATCGTCTGGTTTTTCACATATAATACTCTCTGAACAACCTTTTCTAGTTGTCTTGTATTTCTCCTGAGCCTTGATTTTAAACTGGTATTTATTCACGTGGTTAATATGCCAGTGGCCACATCATTACTTCCTTGTCTGAGCCATTGTTTGTGTAGGCTTTAAGTGAGGCTGTCATGCACTTTCTGATTTGTTTTTTCTTCTTTTAGTGTGCTTTCTCTGTGTACATAATCAACTGTGTTAAGATTTTTGGGATTTATATGAATATCTTGTAGATAATATACTTCATAAAGCTTCACTCTGATATTTAAAATCCTGATCTATAAATAATATTCAAATATGATTGGAGATGTGGTATTTTGTTAATAGACAAAAGAAATAATTTCAGATTATTTCATTTTTTTTAATCTTGCTATATTATGCTGAAATTTCTACAGCTTTTCATAGGTCTTAAATCTAATTTACCTCATTATACAAAAATACCGTTGGTATAATTTGTACTTTAAATTCTTAGAGAATAAGTAAACCACTTAGATCTAACCAGTCAGCAAGGCATGGTTAGCTATAGTGAAAATAATCTTTTAATGCTAGTAATGTTTTAGAGTTATTTCTTCAGTTTATCCTATTTTAAGACTTTTGTTGGATATTGAAAACTGTTTGATAATAAATTGCAGGCAAAGGAAAAAAGTCTCAAACCAAATACAAAACAAAACAGCACCAGCAATTTCTAAACAGCTGTTGGGAAATCAGTAATGGAAAGTTTTGATGCAGTGGGTGTGGAAAGAGCTACACCCACATTCCTGAGTGATAGAAATGCAAATAAACATCCAAGATGCTACATGCTGTAAGCTGTTCTTCTAAACATGTCCCATCAGGCTGTGCTCTTATGAATGGAACTCTTTGCCCTATGCTGATTTAACAGTGGTCACAGCTGATATATTCTTTTACTTTGATACTACTATTTAAAATAAAATTTTTCTGACCCCTCCAGCATTCAGAATTCTGAGAATAATCATCTTAACTCTAGGAAAGTATTAACATCATTTAAGTATAAATATTTCTGGGAATACAGGTGACTAGTTAAGAATGCACAGCAGTGGTCCCATAATTCTTGGCTGAGTGGATACCTCCCTATACTCTGTACAGCTTCACAGAATGTATGAGAAATTGTTTCTTTTGCAATCTTAGTTCCCAGCACCACCTCTCTTCTTGCTGTATCTCTCCACTTCATGTATTGTGCCTCTAAAATTGTGGTGTCCTGCATGAGTGGACCCTCAGTTTCTATTTGTTATACCAAAAATAGATTAAATGGAAATAGCGCATGAGATTTATCAGGACAACTTACAAAATAAACACGTGTACTTGCAACTCTCTTTCATTGAAGTCCCAGCTGATGACTATGTGAAAGAGACTTAATATATAGGAGAGGCATTCAAAATCTGTTCCTTTGCAGTGGTGTAAGAGTAGGCAGGAGTATTTTATAATGTAGCCATTCCAATTTGCTCATAACTCTGTATATTCCTGTCTTCCTTGGCTATAGTGGAAATCTTATGGCTCAAGATTTCTAAAAATCATTATTGCCTCTGAAAATTCAGAGGAGAGAAGCAAAACTTATTTTACATGAGATACACAGTAGTGGTCCAGGCAGTATGAATTTAGAGGAATTTTAATGCTTTATATAAAACTAACAACACAGAGCGCAGCTCTATAAATAGAGGGAGCTGAAGTAGCATAGTAGGTTCTAATATCTCATATGAAAATAAGCTAACAATTTATTAATTCATATAATTGAATTAATTCTTCTTTTTTCTTCTTTTTGAGAAGAAAATCCTATTTAACTTGATCAGTCTTTAATTTAAACTTGCGGCTTTTTGGAGGGCACTTTTTCCTAATGAGTGTTGCAACTGCTTTAACTCAATTCATGTATCAGGAAGGAGACTTAATTCATAACTGGGTATTGCAAGTTAAATAATTGGATTCTTGGAGTGTGTGAGACTATAAGAAATAGATAAACAGAGTAGCTGTTCAGTAGCAGCTGGGGGTTTTGTGTTCTCAGTTGTCCAAGTATCTGGTTCCTCCAGAAGATTTTGAAAAATAAATCATATTTCATTGCCTGTTTAAAAAAAAAAAAAAAAAAAATCCACATGAACTATTTTATGCCTTTGTATTCATATTTGCCTTTTCCATTTTATCCACCAGTGTCTAATGCTAGTGTTTTGCTTCTTTTTTTGTTTCTTTATTTTGTTGCTTTTGTTTGATTGTATTATTGTGTTTATATGGAACTGGTCAAAGAACCGTTACTGTATTTTATGTTTGTATCTACATTTTATTTTGCATGCTTAACGTGGCTTTGCCTGGATATTCTTTTTGGTAAGTTCAGAATTTAAAAGCACAATGTTTTCCTGTAGTAAAGTTTGTAACCTGCTGCATTCTTTTCTCTCACCTCAAGTAATGTCATTATTTTTTTTGGCAAACAGATTTGTGCTCATGTACTGTTCTGCTTTTGCTAGTTATACATATGATAACACTAACTACTCATTTTCATATCTAGCTGAGCTAAACAATATGACTCTGGTACTAATGTGTACTAATGTGACTTTTATCTTCAAAGTACAGTTAGCAGCTGTTAAAATGATCTGTGCTGAGAACTCTGTGTGTACCTGAGACACACAGGATCTCAGCCTTAGTAAACCATGTTGCAGCTTCTTTGCATAGCCTGGTGGTTACTCTGCACTTCGCAGGCATTACTTTTCAGCAGTTTCCTCAACATCTTCTAAGAACAGTGTACATGTTTATGTTTCTCTTTTAGCAACAGCTTGCTCAGCTCCAGAAGGAAAAGTCAGAGATTCTGAAGAACCTGGCATTATACTACTTCACATTTGTTGATGTTATGGAATTTAAGGTAAGGTATTACAAATATGTCAGCTGTCCTGTTACATCAGGTTTTTGTCATTTTATTTATGAAATAAAACTACATAATGAAGTAGCTGAACTTATAGCTCTGTTCTTCAAATCAAAGAAAAATCAAACTCCATCCCTAATAATTGTAAAATTATTTAATTAGATCTTTTTAAACTTAAGTTATTCCTTTGTTTTTCAAGGACCATGTCTGTGAGCTGCTGAACACTATTGATGTTTGCCAAGTCTTCTTTGATATTGTAAGTTTCTGGGTTTAAACTTTCCAAAATGTTTTGAATCACAGTCCTGCAGGGAGAAAGACCCGCTTATGTTAGCCCAAGAGATGTGACATCTCTAGTTATAAGTGCAAGAGAAATAGAAACACTCATCTTCAGAATTTTTAACTTTTATAATAGCTTGAAATCAGAGATACTGTTTTCAATGGGCTTCTTAGGAGCAGTAGTAACAGTGTAATAGCGGTGTCTGTTACCAGACATACAAATCTGTCTGTAATTTTTCCTTTACTGCATCTACAAACTAATTCTTGGGTTTTGCTGTTAAGCTTAAGCCTTATGAGACTCACAGGACAGGAATATTACTGGTGTCCACGTAAACTGTGTGAAGAGGTCACTTCTGGGGTTGACTGAAGCAAGTAAAAAAAGCATCTAAAAGTGTTATATTAGAAAGAAATAAACCCAACAAAGCCTCCACCAAACCATGCCCAAACAAAAACAAACTCCCCCCCCCCCCCCCCCACTAAACAAACAAAAGAACCCCAACAAACAAAAAAGTCCCGTAACCCAATATGCAAAAAAAAGCCCACAGGAAAAAAAACCACTAAGACAAAGAAACGAAACCACAAACCCTAAATCTCAAAACTCCACAGCCAAACACTGTAAAACCTCAAAGGAAAACCTTGAACACCTTTTCTTCTTTGTTTCAACTTTCTTGATGTTCATTATATCACCTTGCTGATTTTAGTCATTATTCAAAATTTGGCTGACTGAGTTTTGAAATATAAAAAATGAGCAGGTATATATCTCTTGGAATGATATTACCTTGTCAGTGGGATATATGCCAGTTTTTTGTTTTACAGAGTCTTATTAAAATAGATTTCATAGGTGAGGCACTGGTGGCTGCTTAGTAACATCTAAGAAAAATTTGCCTGTCTGTCAGGTAACCTTTTTTAGCCTGGAAAGATTTATTTGTCTGCTTGCTCTCATGAGTGCAAACAGTTCTGGGAATTTGAGTGAATAAACTTATATACAAAGTCCTATGCAACCAGAACAAGAACTTTGTTCACGAGAGAGTCCTTTTTATTTTAAAAATGCTGAAAATTGGTGGAACAGTAAGGAAAATGTTTTACACTTGTTTGTAAAAGTTTTAGAATGGTAATTTACAGGTTTTTTTTTTATTTCTAGACTGTAAACTTTGATTTAACAAAGAACTACCTAGATTTGATTATAACCTACACAACTCTAATGATACTACTGTCCCGAATTGAGGAAAGGAAGGCTATCATTGGATTGTATAACTATGCCCATGAAATGACACATGGAGCAAGGTAAAAAATCTGTTGTATAAGAAATTTGTATAATAATGATAGTAACAGCTACACCTAAGTGAATTGTTTGTTGTTGCTTTTAGTGACAGAGAATATCCACGCCTTGGCCAGATGATTGTGGATTATGAAAATCCTTTAAAGAAAATGATGGAGGAATTTGTACCTCACAGTAAAGTATGTAACTACTTTTTACAGGCATGAACTCCGTTAATTGGGAGAAACAGATTGAAAAGTAAATATGCAAGAGTTGGTTTGTCAAATGCTCTTTGGTATAAATTTTACATCAGATTTTATTTACAATGAATGTCTGAAGCTGAGGATTGATAACATTTTAAAAAGCAGAACCTAGAGAAATACAGAAATGGTAAGACCCAGTAGTAGGGTGCCAGTTTATGCACTAAGGATTATAAATTAATTAAAAATCAGTTGCAGTTCATCTGAGAATATCTACATCTGTGTTTTGTGTAGGCTTGTAGCTTGAAATTCAAGAGATTGCCAAAGTTTCTGTGAAGTTGGTTGTTTTGTTGATTTGCCATTCCAGATGAATATGATTTTGTATTTTGCAACTGAGGGTTTTTACTTTGGATTGTCCTTTCACCACTGTCTCTTTAACAATAGCTCCTGTACTCAAAAACTGACATTGTGTATCCTGCTCAGTTGCCTTGACAGAATTAAATGAATCCACTTCCTTTAGGATTTTCAATACAAATGTTTTTACATTTGCATTCTTGCACAGCTGGTTGTGTTGCAGTTGTGTGATGTTTTGTGTGGGCTGTATTTTCATATAAGAGTACTTTGGAAAAGTGACAGAAACTCTGCCAATGTCAATGTATATCCTATTTGTCATTTCCCATTTGTCCACTAGACTTGCTATTCTAGAGGAAACTAAATTTGTCTAAACATGACTGACCAATTGTTATTTATTCAGGTGTTATTTTCTATGTATTTGCAAATTAATTGCCTAGCAACTTACTTTGGAATCTTTGACAGGAGCTGAAGTTAAATACTAAGTTATTGCCTAAACTTATCAAGGTTTGGTGTTTTGTTGGGGTTTTTTTTCTGTTTTGATGTCTAGGTACTGTTTGTGTTCTCTTTCTCTAATCCTCTTGAGATTTTTCTCAATTTTCTTAAACTTTTTAGGATTTTCACTAAAAGTTCAGAGAGTTTTAGGGGGAAAAAAGAGCTTTTATCACCTTGGGGAAAAAAGGCAGACAAGTCATGAGGTGTTTAAGGGTGTCATTAGTTCATGCAGAAAGAAAATTAGAGAGGTGAAAGCACAAGTTGAACTTAATCTAACCTCTTCAGTAAAGGATAATAAAAAGTGTTTTTATAAGTACATTAATAGCAAAAGGAGGGGCAAGGAAAACCTCCAATCTTTATTGAACACAATGGGGAATATAGTTACCAAAGATGAGGAAAAGGCTGAAGTACTTACACCTTTTTTGCCTCAGTGTTCAACAATAAGACAAGTTGTCCTCAGGACAGCTGGCCTCCTGAGCTGGTAGACAGGAGTCGAATAGCCCCCCTGTAATCCAGAAGGAAGCTGAGCCGCTTGCATCCTCAGAAGTGTGTGGGACCAGATGGGATCCACTCAAGGGTGCTGAGGAAGCTGGCAGAAGAGCTTGCCAGCCAAGCGGCTCTCCATCATTTATCAGCTGTCCTGGCTCACCAGGGAGGTCCCAGACGACTGGAAGTTGGCCAGTGTGACACCCATCCATCAGAAGGGTTGGAAGGAGGACCTGGGAAACTACAGGCTGGTCAGCCTGACCACAGTGCCCAGCAAGGTTATGGAACAGATCATCTTGCCTGTGATCATATGGCACACAGAGGATGGCCAGGGATTCAGACCAGCCAGCATGGATTTAGGAGGGGCAGGTCCTGCTTGACCGACCTGATCTCCTTTTATGACCAGGATAAGGGGAAGCCTGTGGATGTAGTTTACCTGGACTTCAGCAAAGCTTTTGACACCATCTCCCATGGCATACCCCTGGAAAAGCTGCAGCCCATGGCTTGAACAAGGGCACTCTTGGCTGGATGGCCAGGCCCAGAGAGTGGTAGTGGACAGTGCTGTATCCAGTTGGTATCCAGTCACTAGTGGTGTCCCCTAGGCATCAATGTGGGGCCCGATCCTGTTTAATATCTTTATTGGTGATCTGGATGAGGGCCTTGAATCTACCTTTAGCAAATTTGCAGATGTCACCAAACTGGGGGGGAGTGTCCTTCTGCTGAAGGGTAAGAGGGCTCTACAGAGAGACCTGGACAGGCTGGATAGGTGGGCTGAATCCAGTGGTATGAGGATCAACAAGGCCAAGTGCCAGGTCTTGCACTTTGACCACAACAACCCCGTGCAGCACTACAGGCTGGGAACAGAGTGGCTGGAGAGCAGCCAGGCAGGAAGGGACCTGGGAGTAATGCTTGACAGCAGGTGAACATGAACCAGCAGTGTGCCCAGGTGGCCAAGAAGGCCAGTGGCATCCTGGCGTGGATCAGGAATAGTGTGGCCAGCAGGACCAGGGAAGTGATTCTGCCCCTGTACTCAGCACTGATGAGGCCACACCTCAAGTGCTGTGTCCGGTTCTGGGCCCCTCAATTTAGGAAGGATAGTGAGGTGCTGGAGCATGTCCAAAGAAGGACAGCAAGGTTGGTGAAGGGACTGGAGCACAAGTCCTGTAAAGAGAAGTTGAGAGAGCTGGGCTTGTTTAGCCTGGAGGAGGCTCAGGGGGCACCACCTTACTCTCTACAACTACCTGAAAGGAGGTTGTAGCAAGATGGGGTTAGGTCTCTTCTCCAAGATAACCAGCCATGGGCCAAGAGGGCACAGTCTTAAGCTGCTCCAGGGGAGGTTTAGGTTAGACAATAGGAAGAAGTTCTTTACAGAGAGAGTGACTGGGCATTGGAATGGGCTGCTCAGGGAGTTTGTGGAGTCACCATTCCTGGAAGTATTTAAGAAGAGATTGGATGCAGCACTCAGTCAGTGTCATGGTCTAGTTTGGCAAGGTGGTGGTAAGTCAAAGGTTGGACTTGATCTCAGCGGTCTTCTTCAACCTAGTTGATTCTATTTCCGTAGGTCCTTTGGAGTGAAATAGTTTTGAATACTTCTAATTTGTCTAAATTATCTGTAATGTTACTTTTGTTATGCTTCTTTTGCATGATTCTTGTCTTGTCTTTTATTTAGCTAAGGATCTCTTTTGAAAATAATCTTTTCTGGTGCATGTTTAGGCAAAGATGCTTTGCTTTTCAGTATTATCTCTTGTATTTAATAGTGGACCAATCCTTTCCCATGTAGTGTTTTGTAAAGCTGCACTTTTCTTTCAGTCTGATTTTTGCTCTTGTTTGTGCATATTCTGTGCTAGAGGTACAAATTGGGGTCAGGGATCCCTTCAGGCACTGTGCTATAGAAACACATTCTTGGGTTGCACTCTCTTGCAATTGCACACTTAGGTTATCCTTTCATCATCTCACTGCTTTGCAGCAAACCTGACAGTTGTTTAGTCCTTTACATTAGCTTCAGCAGATGACTTTGGTTTTATTGCCTGAATGACCTTCTCTGCTGTCACAGTGCTCAGACCTGGCTTCCTGGGGATTCATACAACCACCACTGTTGGTACAAAAGTCACAGAAAAGACATAGGATACACTTACCCAGATAAGCTTAATTTATTATGAAGATGCTCCTGTAGATAGTATCTGCTCAAATACTCAGAATTTGCTACCAAAGGGGGAAGGGCATACTAAATTATATGGCAGAGAAGGGAATAACACAATATTTGGGATGCTTGAGTAAATAATTAACAACTTCCAGTTGTATGTGACAGGGTTGTTGTCCCCTGTTTTGTTTTTTTTTCCCATGTCCTGTAATTTTGAACTTAGTACCTTGTAACTCTAATAAAAATAATAGAGATCAAACATTTGTGCTTTTCTGCGTCCTTCCTTTAGCCTTGAGTAGTCTTTTATATGTTAAACTGGATGCCATGAGTTTAAACCTCAAGTTTAATTTCAGAACTAGTTCAGGGGAATGTTTGGATGATAGTTACTAATAATGCTGAGAAAACAGCAGTGCTGAAAAAGTAGTACTAACCTTTCAAACTAACCATTAGCCTCCTTTTTTTAGTCCCTTTCAGATGCTCTGATTTCACTCCAGATGGTCTATCCTCGACGAAATCTCTCAGCTGACCAGTGGAGAAACGCACAACTATTGAGCCTCATCAGTGCCCCCAGTACAATGCTTAATCCTGCACAGTCTGACACAGTATGGCCATTTAATTTGCATTATGTGATACAGTTAAGCAAGGTTTTCTGTAAAATAGTTTTTGGTTTCATTATCTCTTATATTACTTTTAATCAGAGAAGTAAATGGCTCATTGGGAGAACTGAATAATTTAGTACTAGGGGAAAGTTTTCTTGCATTAAGTAAAGTTTCTGTTATATTAGTTTGCACCTTCATTTCTAATATTTGATAATCAGAAGATGAAGGGAAGCAGTGTTAACTTCTGCAGTGTACAGGAAGAGAATCCTGTATACTGTCTAGACTGGACTGGAAATCACAACTGGTACTTCCTTTAAAATTTGTGTTTACACTTGCTGCCTCAGTTGTGATGTGAATGGTCATTTTTCTGAAAAAAAACTGAAGAATTAACAGCTGTCAAGTTGTGATTAGTATACATCAAAAGCCTGTTTATATACAGTGTCTGTTGAAATTAAACATTTGTCAAAATTTGTTCGAGATGTTGGAGGGCGTGAAAGTTCATTTAATGTTCAAACCCTATTTCTAAAGTGTTGAAACAGTGCCCTGTTAGTCATCACCAGCAGTCTGATCCATCAGCATTTAAGGCTTCATATGTCCCTTTTTGCTAAAAACTACTTCTCATGAAATGCATTGTCTTTTATATAATTGATGTACTACAAATGGTGGGTTTTTTAACAGATGCCGTGTGAATACCTCTCTTTGGATGCAATGGAGAAATGGATCATTTGTGAGTAAAATATTCAGAAACAACTCATGGTTATATTAAAAAATATTTAACATGTAAAAGACTGCTTGCTTTTCTGTACTGTGATAAAGCTGTTGGATGCAAATAAGATTCTGGGGAACTTGATTAAGTCTCATTTGTATGTATCATACTTTTACATGCAGTGAATTGAGAATTCAGCAGGTACTGCTGGAATGGAGTTTATCATCAGTTTATTCCAGACTTTGACTGAAAGTGAGGGATTTAGTAACTGTGATTAAAGTAGCATCAGCATGAAGTCGTTCATGTTAAAAAAATGTTGCAAAAATACTGCAAAAATACCTCCTAGAAGCGTGGGGACTAGTTTTTATATATAAGACAATGTTATCCATTAAAGAGTTTATTAGTTGTCTGCGTGAACTGCTAAGAGAAAAAGCATAATCATCTCACTGTCCTCTTACTGTCTTTGTGCATCTGGTTTATGACATACACCACATGAACTTCTGAAGTTGGATTTATTTTGTGCCATGGAATCCTAAATAGTGATGCTACAGCTTTGAACCTTTGGAAACTTGCACTTCAAAGCAGCTCTTGCTTGGCTCTGTTTCGAGATGAAGTATTTCATATTCACAAAGCTGCAGAAGACTTGTTTGTAAACATAAGAGGGTAAGTTTTCGTTCTCCTTTTCTTCTTTCAGAATCCCTGTTAAAAACATATTTCTTGAAGAACTGTTTCAAAAATGTTACTACTGCTTCACATAAGTTCTGCTCTAAGTATGTAAACATTTTATCTTGACTGCTTCTTTAAGGCATAACTTCTAGGGGCCTGATTTCATAACCACCACAACCTTTTTTATCTCAGTTCTGAAAAAATCTTGTGAGTCAGTCTCTTATATGGCAAAATTAAAATGAACGATCTTGCCCACAAATCTTGCAGAAAAAAATAACGTCCCTGCCCATAGCAGAGAGGTTGGAACTTGATGATCTCTAAGGTCTTTTCCAACCCAAACCATTCTGTGATTCTGTAATTCTATGATCTTGATCTAATGAAGGGAAGTGATGTTACGAATGTAGAGTTTGCTTGAAAAATTGCGTCTAGCTGCCACTGTTTCTGCTCTATATCATATAAAAACTCAGAAAAAAAGTTGTGAGTTCTACCAGTGAGCACTAGGAGCACTTCAGTAGAGAGCTTTTTTTGGCATTTATCTCTAATCAGGGGAGTAAATCTCATGAGTTTTTTGCTGTGTCCTGCTTGCAACAGCGTTGCAGCTCCTCTTGGGTCCTGCTCAGGTCTTGCTAAACTGTGCTACTGATTCTTATTACCGTGTTGGACTGTTTTCACTTGCAGCTACAACAAGCGTATTAATGACATCAGAGAGTGCAAAGAGGCTGCTGTTTCACACGCGTAAGTGCCTTACACAGTTTTACAGATTCTAACGTTGATTTTCTTAAAGTTTTAAAGAATGTATAAAATGAATTTGTAGAATGCTGAATTACTTGTGCATTTTCATATGAGGTCATGTACTGATCTTTTAAATCTAGATTTGCTCAATACCATTATCAATGCAACTTCTCAAGTTTTAGATTATTTTTCAAATTATCTGGATGGAGGCATTCTATTTATTCTTTAGTTCTTTTTGTCTGATTACTTAATGAGAATGCAAATTAAATAGAAATGTTTTAATGGAGTCAAATTCATGTCACTGAGGAGGAGCGGAGAACTTGAGGTTCAAATTGAATGGTACTTTGGGAATATAAAGTGCTGGTGATGGGGATGCCAATTTAAGCTGAACCACATTCTTCAAAATTCTCAACTTTTGAAGTTGTTAGAATGTAATCTGCATATGCTTGGGCTTAAATGTTTTAGAAAATCAAATGTTCTGTGGCTAGCATGGTGGGTGATGTGTCGGATTGTTCTCTTGATGCAGTGGTTCAATGCATAGAGAGAGACGCAAGTTTTTACGTTCTGCACTCAAAGAGCTGGCCACTGTCTTGTCTGATCAGCCAGGCCTGTTGGGTCCCAAGGTAACAACGCTTCTTATGGTTTGCATTTGTACAGTCTTACACTGTGTTTCTCAATGCTAATACCACATTCAGTTTGTTTGGGGGTAAAAAAATTCCACACTTCGTTCTGAAAAATCCTACTTAGTTTTTTTAATATTTTGTTTTCAGGGACTAGTTGCATCGTAGTGGGTACAAGCTGCCCAACTATTGTGTTTATCTATAAGCTTGGGAACAATTTTTCTTTTTCAGGCACTTTTTGTATTTATGGCGTTATCCTTTGCTCGTGATGAAATTATTTGGCTTCTTCGTCATGCAGATAATATGCCAAAGAAGAGCGCAGATGATTTCATAGATAAGTATGTATATTTTCAGTGTTATACCTTAAATATTAGAATTTAACAGACAAAATAGATTTGAAAGCAAGGGAATCTCAGCAAAGGATCGCTCTATGGAAGAGTTGAGACTGTTCAGAAAATTTTTACCTGGGAGTATTAAGATTCCCATCAAAATAGAAAACTAGATGTGCTGCCTTAGAAACTTGAGCAAATCAGTAAAAAATCAGTTATAAAATAAAAGTATTTTATATAAGTTTTATGCTTTTTTATTTTTACTTTGAATAAGCAAAAATAAAGCTTTGTTGTGCATTTTCAGTGTTGCTGATTTTGCATTGATCAAAACAGTGGAGGAGGCAAGAAAACTATCAGAAAGCTAAATTTGTGGATTTGCAGAATGTCTCTTGTAGGAAAACTTTCAAATGAGCTAAACTTTTATTTATGTAATTTATTTATGACTGCATTAATGTCACCATAAACATGGTAAAAATGAGGAAAGTGATTACAAGATCTTACAGATGTGGATAGGCAGGAAACTTTGAGTTGTTCTCAAGATTACTGAACACAGGGTTGAACTGAAGGACTGCAGAAATTTAAATGAGTGACAAACACAAGGTCATTTATAGCTTCACTAGATTTAGATGCCAAAGAAGGATTGAGGTTCCAGAGCCTCTCTGAAATAACCTGTGCAAGTACTGATCAACCTCATGGCTTGGGAAAAAAATACAGAAAAGCAGTTATTACAGTTGTATTTTTCGGGTCTATCCGCTTTTTGGGAAAATCTTTTTTTTTCAAATTGAGCATTACAGAAGAGCTTCTTAATCAAAAAAAGTGATGAATAGTTATACAGTCCTTTGAGGATTACTGTGGTGGTATCCTGCTGACTTATCTCCTGTTGAGTGGATTTTATGTGCAGAGAAAATGACCTATGTAAGCTCCTTTTACAATGTGATCAAATAATTTTCATACAGAAATTGCCTATTGATAATTGTTTTAAAAACAAGGTATAGGAGGAAATACGCTTGAGAAGCATTCCACTGATAGAAATTGGTTTTAATACTTTGAGTGTTTGGTATTTGTAAAGTTTCCCTTGTCTTCTTGCCTAGACACATAGCTGAGCTAATATTCTACATGGAAGAGCTCAGAGCACATGTGCGGAAATATGGACCAGTGATGCAGCGATACTACGTGCAGTATCTCTCTGGCTTTGACGCTGTGGTCTTAAATGAGCTTGTGCAGGTACGGCAACACTGTGGTTCTGGGTTCTCAAATGCAGATTTTAAAAAGGGCTTTTTGTCCAAAGTGACTTCATGAGTCCTGGTTTATGGATTTTGGTGAACATTATGGAATAAAATAAATTCAATGACTGTTTAATTCTAGGATATAGTGTTACTTTCAGTTTCTGTGATGGAATATCCTGAGTTGGAAGGGACCCACAGGGATCATCAAAAACCAGCCCCTGGCCCTGCACAGGCCCATCCCCAAGAGTCACACCATGTGCCTGAGAGCACTGCTTGAAATCTGTCAGGCTTGGGACCATGACCTCTTCCCTGGGGACCCTGTTCCATTGCCCAACCACCCTTTGGGTGGAAAACCTTTTCCTAATACCCGACCTAAACCTTCCCTGACACAGTTTCATACCATTATGAATGGTGTGAATTTATATATTTAAGTATTCATATATGAATACTTTAATATGTTCAAGTACTGTTAAGTTTAGAAACAGTGAAACAGGTACTGTCACTGAAAGAGGGTATTTAGCCCAAACAGGAAATGATGAGCTTTCTGAATTGCCTTGGTTTCATTCCCTAGTGACCCCACTAGATGGAGCCCAAACTGAAACAAGGATGAAACATCGGCTTGAATTTTAGTTGTCGTTAATTCATAACAGGTATCAGGCACAAGACTAGACAAGTGATTGAGTGGTAATTTGGCTTTTTTCAGCCTTTAGGTTAAAATGTGAGTCATTGCTGGAATTAAGAGAAACTTCGCTATTGTATTATTTGATAGAAATATCATCCTATTAGTTGCTGAAACTGAAAAGATTTGTGTTGTATTTTGTAAAATTTGAAAACCTGATAGCCCACCTTTCAGGTGAAGTCAATATTAGTAAAAAAGGTTTTGAGATAGGGTTTTTTGGAAGCAAAGTGATGATGACATGGGCTCCATTATATCCTGCCATGGCCAGGTTTTCTTTTAGAAAGGACAGAAAATGCATGGCCACATTTACTGACAGATTTTCCTATTTTGAGCAGGTGTTGATTTAGAAGCAAAGTTTTCTAGGTATTTGTCATCAACCAATGAATTAAAAAGTGAAAGCTGTTAAATAGCACTATTTGAAATATTCTATTGATTAAGTTACCTTGTGTAGGCTTTTGTCAGAGTATAGCTGATAAATGGGGCATGGGTGCTGGCATTGTTTCATAAACCGTATAATAATAGCAAAAATATTTATTTTAGAATCTCTCAGTGTGCCCAGAGGATGAATCAATCATCATGTCCTCTTTTGTGAACACAATGACTTCACTAAGTGTGAAACAAGGTAAGGTTAAATGAACTTGGAAAAAACTGCAACAGACTGACAGAACCTCTGAAAAGCTTCATCACTTTTTGTTTCATGCAATCAGTAGGTGCAGATAACTTATGTAAACTGCATTGGTTCCCTTGTTTCTCTTTTGTTACTGTATTTGCTTCTTGTGGTGTGTCCCTTTTCCAGTGCAGTTCCATATAGATAGAGCTTTTGAAGAATCCTATTAGGTAGTAATATATTTTAATAATTTATGTATTATATATATTTTAATATAGAAAACATATACATGTATTTCCATGTAAATATTTTAATTCCTATTAGCATGATTGTGCTGGATGGCAATTTTTGGGTAAAAGCATAAGGTTCATTACCCAAATAATTCTTTAGGACTTGGGGGTTTTTTAGAAGGTCTGATAGAGTATATCTGAATGTGTAGTTGTTTTCCTAAAGGTTTTCTGTTCTGTGTTGTTCTCTGATGCAGTTGAAGATGGAGAGGTATTTGACTTCAGAGGAATGAGATTAGATTGGTTTAGATTGCAGGTAAGACTTGGTAAATATGCATGACATGTCACTAACTTAAAACCAAAATGTTTCATAAATTACTGCTCTTCTAGATTACTGTGACTGCAAGTGGGTGACAGGCTGTCTAAAAATAACCTACTTGTAAAATCAAACAAATATTTAAACAGATTATTTGATGCATTTTCATATAACTTTGCATAATTTTTGCAAATCATCCTTTGGGGTGTTTAAAGCAGTTCAGAAATAGAATGTGTTGAGGCTGAGCAGTTTGGCGGCTGTGTGGGGTGTGATTCAGTCTGCCCACGCTGTTAAGGGAGGGCTTACAAGTGCACATTTGTGTTTTGTCAATACATTTGTTCTACACAGTTTATCTGTGAATTGCTCTCGTATTCAAATGATGTGTGGAGACTTCTTTGAAAGCCAGTTTGCTTTTTTTTGAGCTCTAGTAGAAACATAATAGAATCTGGGCATGGTCTGTAAGTACATGGGTGTCCTGTGCATAGCACAAACAGTATTGGGCAATAGCAATGGAATTTGCAAAAAAGCAGCTACAAATATGACATAAAATTTTCATTGTGTCTTTCCAGGCCTACACCAGTGTTTCTAAAGCTTCACTTGGTCTTGCAGACCATAGAGAACTAGGAAAAATGATGAACACAATCATTTTCCACACAAAGATGGTAGATTCGTTGGTGGAGATGCTGGTTGAAACCTCAGATCTTTCTATATTTTGGTATGTTAGTAAATTGACTGTACAAATTTTTTTATTATTTATTGTTTAGTTTATCCTTGCAAGTGTAACTTTTAAATGGCAAGCTTCATAGAAAGGTAGGCCAATGGGAGAATAAATTGGCATTTCTGGTTTCCTGCAGAAGCAGTTTGATAAAGGTATTTATGAACATGTGTCAGAGAGATTCTTCATGCAGTAACATAATTCATGTGGGCTCATTTGCAGACTCTTCCTTGATGCATTACTGCAAAAAGTGCAAGTTTCTGCAGTCCCTGTGTGGCAAACATCAGAATACAAATATTATGATGATAATAGAGATGTACAAATAAAATACCTAAGAAGTGAATGCAGAAAACAAACAAAAAATATTATTAAAGCATGGGGCAGTTTTTGGTATAACAACAAATACGATGCTAATAGCATGTTTGATTTCTGTGAAGTAAACTTAATTTGCAGCAAAATTATTTATGTATTACATTTAAATATCTGATTAATAGCTGATTATTTCTCATCAGTTTTTATAGTCGTGCGTTTGAGAAGATGTTTCAGCAGTGTTTGGAGCTTCCCTCTCAGTCAAGATACTCAATTGCATTCCCATTGCTTTGTACTCACTTTATGAGCTGCACCCATGAACTATGCCCTGAAGAGGTAATTTTTAAATACATTGTCGTGTTATTTTCATCTTTCATTCAAAGTGGAGTGAACTAGAGCTGAACACTGCAAGAAAGTGTTCATTATGGCAATATAAAATTTGAGGGAGAAGAGTGATAAAAAGGGAAGTAAAATAGATACCTTGTTATGTGATTCTTTACCTGTACATCTCAAAATCCCTCTGTGAAGTGAGCAAGTATTATCATCTTTGCTTTAAAGAGAGATTAGGTGAGGTACAAATGTTAGGTGACTTTTCTGGGATCATTCAGGCTTAGATGCTAATAAATGCCATATGCCTGTTAAAACTTAGAAGCAATGATTTTCCTTTCAAATGCTTTATAAACTCATAGTTAGGAAAAGGAAATAGGAGGTTGGAGGCTCTCTATGGCTTGCTATAAATAGTGTTTCTACAGTAAGAAAAAAATAATCCTAAGTGATACACAGTATTATGCAAGCATTTGCTTTGGTAAGAACTGAGCAATGCATGTCCTTGTTATTAGAGTTAGAAATGAAAAAATACAGTGTTGCTTGAAGAAATGGATCCTTTGTTAAAGGAAGAAGTTTGATTCTGAGGAAATTCTTTCTATTTCTGTTGTAATGAAATAGATCCTTTTGTACATTTCCTGTATGTGCATTGACTTCAAAATTACTCTGGGGTTTACTTGGCCATTTTTATGTAGTGCTCATGAAAGTATGTTTTCATTCTTAACAGTGCTCATCTGAAACAATTAGATGAATAAGATTTATTGTAGTATTTTCTTATTTGTGTATTAAATTCTTTTCTGCTAAACTTCATTGCAATAATATGTCTATATAATTATTTCCCTTGTATGCTTTGCTTTAAACAGCAGCAACCATTGTTTATAGTGGACAGCCACTAAAAAGTTTCCAGGAAGTCTTCCCTTCAGGACAAGAGATGTCTTTGAGAATGATTATAGTAACAGTAAGGAATCAGTAGCCAAAGTCCACTGGACACCAGTTACTGTGCATTCAGCTGCAGCAAGCACATTTTGTCACAGCCAGCAGAACTTGGAATTCAATATCTGAATTGTATGACATAGCAACTATTATAATTTTGGAAAAATAATCTTGGCTGTGCTGTGTACAATGTGTGGTAGTGTGGCTGTAAAGGAAACATCACTGGTGAAAGGAGGATTTCAGCGAGACAGAGGCTATACTTGTGCACAACCAGTGACAAAGGAACTGAATCCAGAAATTAATGCAGCAAGGCTTCATTATTAATTTTTTCAGTGGTCTGAAGGACACTACTTTCTCTTATTGCTGGAGTTGCATGCTCTTTTTGCCATAGATTTAATACTGGCACAAATGAATGAAGAGGACATTCAGAGATACCTGCATAATTGGACACATAAAAGTAGATTCACTTTAAAATTAAACTTGAAAACCTACTTGTTAAAAATCTTTTCTTTGCCTCCTTTTGCAGAAAATATTTTAATGATAGTATGTCATGCCAGTGACTTTGAAAATTCCATCGTTCAAATTGCTTCCAAAAAGAAATAATGTCCTGATGTCAGTAATATTGAGGACTTATGAATTTACTATTCCTCATACCCTGGTTATATGATGTAGTGAACTGTTCTCTTCGGTACAGCGTGTTGTGTGAATATTGTAGGACTAATGGAAAACTGAATATCCTGCTTCCATTTTTCCCTTTTAACAGCGACATCATATTGGAGATCGTAGTCTTTCCTTGTGTAACATGTTCTTGGATGAAATGGCTAAGCAAGCTCGAAATCTTATCACAGACATTTGCACAGAACAATGTACATTGAGTGACCAGGTGAGTGTGGTTGTGTCTACTTTAATTCTCTTTTGAGATTTTTTGCTGTTCAACTTTCTGAATTTTTATGGTTCTACTTCCTGTTCACTTTTTTATCTCTGTTTTGGGGCAGGTTTTTTTATAAAATAGAAGGTTGTTTGAAGAAGAATTTTTAATTCTAGAATTGTGTAGTTCATAGTCAATATGTTACTTCATATGTTACTTCTGTGATGAAGTCTGCTAAAAAATTGGATTTTAATTTGAAGTGCCTATTTGTTTTTGTTTACTAGTTGCTGCCAAAGCACTGTGCCAAAACTATCAGTCAAGCCGTGAACAAGAAGTCAAAAAAACAGACTGGAAAGAAAGGAGAACCTGAACGGGAGAAACCAGGAGTAGAAAGCATGAGGAAAAACAGATTGGTTGTGACAAAGTAAGCCACCTCTTCTGTTCCTTGAATCCCAAGTCTAAGCATACATGTTTTGCATATTGAATGCTTTTTGCTTAATTTTTTTTAAGTTTTATTGACTGTAAATACAGCAGGTTGTAGTTTATGTGATGCCCCTGTAGCTTGTATAGAGACTGAGTTCTGCTGCACAGAGCAATAGGAATGTGTGTCTCTTGAATTTATCCCCTTGGCTATTTCCTGACCAGAAAGGATCCCTGTGCTGTTGTACCTAGGCTTCCTGAATAGTCATATTAATTGCTGTGGGAATGTGAGTCCAAGGAGTGGATGGCATCTTGGATTCTGCCCTGGTTAAGCACTCTAAAGTGCAGGCTGTGCAGGAAGTCGTTGCTGCCCTAAGGCTGTTGGCTGCCTTTGGCTGCTGAGTTGGAATTGTGGCTCTAGTGACTGTAGAAAAATTGAGAACACCAGCAAAGCAAGAGCAAAATAAAAAAAAAAATAACAAAACACACCTGAAAGAGAGAAGAGAAAAGGTTAATAAATACACTTTGGGGTGTAAGAGATGAGAGGGTAGGAATGGGTATAAGATAGGTGTTAGGAGAGCTCAGGGGATAGGATGGTAGAGTGATAGAAGCCTGAAGAGGAAAGAAGAGAAAAAAAGGAGACAAGAACTGTTTAGTGTTGTGACTGGGAGTGCCTAAACACACACACACACACACACTGCTGAAGGGGAAGTGGTTTTGCTACGGTTACAACCAAACATCAGAAAACTGAAAAATTAGAGAAGTTGAGGGAAAAGAGCTTACTTGTAGCTTAAGATTCTGTCCCCCAATATGTTTTGGCTTTTAGTATTGGCTCGTAGTAAATATTACTTGTTCAGTTCAGTTGGGGAAAAAAACACCTTAACAGTTTGTTCTTTTGGGGGGGGGGGGGGGGGGGAAAAACGTGTGTATATATATTAAAAAAAGAATCTGATATCACTCTGTGTGATGCAGATCAATATGCAGTTGTAGGATGTGTTCTTAGCCAAAATACTGGTTTTAAATATGCTAGAGAAATGTCTCAAAGCAGAAAATGAAGAGTTAGACCTGTACCTGCTTTTGATGCGTTATCCATTCAGTGTGTGCTCTCTGTGATAAAAAATGCTTACGTTGCATTAAATATTTTCTTTAATTTCTTGTCTGTTCTTAAAGCCTTGACAAACTGCACACTGCACTTTCTGAACTCTGCTTCTCAATCAACTATGTACCAAACATGGTGGTTTGGGAACACACATTTACCCCAAGAGAATATTTAACGTCTCACCTGGAAATCCGCTTTACCAAGTAAGTAATATTGTAGAGTTAGAAGCGTTAATACATAAGGTAAGCATTTGCTGATTTATGTTGGGAATACTGCATACTTACTGCATTAAACTAGGGTTTAAAAGTGGGTTGAGAAAATCATGAGTAAAGTTCCAATTAGATGATTATTAAGTTGTATGTGCAGACGTAGACAATTGTCAATTCCTGTCTTAAAACAAAATATGTTGAAATGCAAATCATCTGTTTAACAGACAGATTCTGCATTCCTAGACCTGTGTATTTTGCAGGAGTTGGTGACACCTGTTTTTAGGGATTCATAAAGACTTGTCTTCCCACCATTCTTTTGCACAGTTCTGGATTGTTTCAAGTGTTTGAGTCCACTTTCACTGCCTTGCTGAAAGGAAATCTAAAAGTCAGAACTCAAGACCTGACAAAGCCAACTGAAGATATATTTCAATTACCTCTTTTTTTTAATAAAAAGTATTACCAGTTGATATTCCTGTCTGTTCTTACTTTGATCTGTGCATTGTTTTGTACAGAAGTAGGCAAATGGCAGTTTTTGGAGAGGACTTAATTTTAAACTACCCTACTATCCTAGATGTATTTTATGCCAAAGATTACTCGTTACATATTTCAAGCAGGGTATAAGAGTTAAGTTTTAATCATCAAGACGTAGTATCAGATCACTGGAGCATTCCAGTCTTTCAAATAAGACCAGATGGCATAGAAGCAAAGATAACTTCATGGAAGTCAGCTCTTCAAGTTTATGAACTTAAACCAGTGTTGGCCACTTGTGATTATTATTTTAATTTTGCAGGGGGTTGGCTTGTGATTGGAGATGAAGTAACAGGCAGATGACTTTTGGAGATTGCTTTCCTTTTACTTGCCTCATGAAAGAAATAAGACTTGTTAGCCAAACAAAATAAATGTTCCATTTATAATTATTTTTCAGATCTTTAAGTGGCATTCCTTTCACAGGCTTGTAATTTCCCTTTAAACACAGTGTTAGTGTTTCACTGTTAGGATTTGTTTACTCTTTTAACCTGTTGTGTTTCATGTATGATTGAACTAGAGCTTATTATTATGCCGCTTAATCTTGTTATTATACCAATTTTGAATTTATTTTGAAATAAGAGACTGCCTCAGAAGCAAATTATTGAAAGTCCTTATTTTCACATATCCAAACATCAAAACATTGCTTTAAATAATCTGCTGTTCTCCTCCAGACTAACTCATCCTGTTCACCTGTGATGAAGGTAGTAATCCACTGATTCCTTCTTTTGTTGTTGTTCTTCTGCCTTTGAGAAGCATGTAGCACTTAAAACTTAGCTCTGAAAGTCTGAGACCATTATAAACTTAAAATGACCATAACAAGCATTTCTTTACTAAAAAAACTTGGCTTTTAATGACCCTATGATATGGTTTGCTTGAGGACCTGGTTTCACTGACATACTGAGTAAAGTCCATGTCCCTGTTTGTTAAAAAGGAGTATACAGTCCTTCGTGGAGTTCTGCTCTAGTTTGAAAGCTTGCCTCATGTTTAGATCATCTATTATTAGAAGCCTGATTGTATTTATAGTGAGAATCTGAACCAATTCAAGTATATCCTGACTTTTTGGTTAAAGATAGAAATCACTGTATTTGCTAAAGGGAGATTTGTTTTTCATTAATAGGATTCCTATTTATTTACTTAACAAATATATTTTCAATTCATACTTACTATAGCCATGTGTTTTTCTACAGATATTTCGAACTAAAACTGTGACAGCAGCTTTGATCAAGTAATTTTTGCCTTAGTTAATGTGCTATGAACACTTCAATACATGATTGCTCTTGCATTTTAAGTGGCTTTAACAGTAATATATTTACCAAAGTAGTTATTGTATAAGTCCTGTGGAGTGTGGATTACTCATCTATATTAAGGGGGGAAAAAGCTGTATTGAAAAAATGCTTGGTGAATAGTCTTAGTCTCATGAAATTTTTCTGGAACCACAGATACTTCGGCATCCAGAACTGTTTTTAAAAGTGCTGATGTAGTATTTGCCTTGATTAGAGTTTTATGCTTGCAGATTGGAGAAGTATTCAAGTAAAATGAATATTTTACTTCCTTGGATGTGTTCCAGACCAGGTTGGATGGAGCTTTGTGGTGTAGTGAAAGGTGTCCCTGCCCATGGCAGGAGGATTGGAACTTGATGGTCTTTAAGGTCCCTTCCAACCCAAACCATTCTGCTTCTATTGAAAGCTGTGGACACAAAATCATCTTTGTAGCTGCATTCTTGTTGATTTTAACTAATAAATGATTTTTTTTGGTTCTGATTCTTTTGTTTTACAAAGGTCAATTGTTGGAATGACTATGTATAATCAAGCAACACAAGAGATTGCAAAGCCTTCAGAGCTGTTGACCAGCGTAAGAGCCTATATGACAGTCCTCCAGTCAATAGAAAATTATGTACAGATCGACATTACACGAGTGTTTAACAATGTTCTGCTTCAGCAAACCCAGCATTTAGATAGTCATGGTGAGCCAACCATTACCAGTCTGTACACAAATTGGTAAGTCATTACATGAATGCTTGTTATAAGTTTTTTAGAGGTGTTTTTTCATTAATGAAAAATCTGGAATTGGGGAAGTGTAGTTATTTAATTTTTCTTATGTTTCCAACATCACAAGTTTACTTCTCTCAATACCTGTTAAAAACAGTTTAAGATTTGCCTGCTGTGAAATTCACTTCTTATAGGGACAAGACGTAGCGTAATATACTGGTATCAGATGAACTATGAAAATAAAACTTTAGTCTATGGGCTTTGGTGTCCCTTGTCACATAACTATGCTTTATCTGTATGGGGTATCCATGAACATGTGTCTTTTCATCTAAAACTTTTTCCCTTTTTGATAAGGTATTTGGAAACTTTGCTACGGCAAGTCAGCAATGGTCACATAGCCTATTTCCCAGCCATGAAGGCATTTGTAAATTTGCCTACGGAAAATGAGTTGACATTTAATGCTGAGGAATACTCTGACATATCAGGTAAACTTGGATATTTCTACTGAATGTTTGTGAGGGCTAGTTATTGTATTGCTTGAGTAATTGGAATAACCAACTCTTAGAGCAACTGTTATTGAAATAAAAAGTCTTTATTTTTAAGTACTTTTTATTTATGCTGCCTCTTGTCTTGCTTTTCCTATTTTTGGTCATATTGGAGTTGTTGCATATAAGCTACAGAGATATATGGGTACATGATGTATTGGTGACTACTGTCTCAGTTCTATTACCATACAAGTTTCTTGTATCTAAAATTCTACTTGAAGGTAAAACATTTTTGCACTTAAAGCAGCATTGCTAGATACATGATAGGCTGCAAATAACTGAAAAAGGAATGTTTGAGGTAGAGCAGTTTCTTTTATTTCTCAGAAATGAGAGCCCTTTCTGAACTCCTGGGACCATATGGCATGAAGTTCCTAAGTGAAAGTCTGATGTGGCACATCTCTTCACAGGTTGCTGAGCTTAAGGTAACCTTGGGAAACTGGTGGGTGGAAAGGCAGGTAGTTTTCTTAGCTATGCTTCTGCATGCCATCTTTTTGAAATGACTGCCAAACAAACTGATAAAGCTGTGAATTTTATTCTTTTTTTTTTTAAGTTTGTTTGCGCATGTAGTATTTGTATATCCCATGTTCTTCAACAGCTGAATAGGCATGACTTTATGCAGACTATATTAGATCTCTGTGTTAGATACCGTAAGTTAGGAATCAAGTCTCTTTTTATCATTAGTGAAAAGATAAATGTTTTTTAAGATCTCCAAGTGCTTCTGAAACCCTTGCCCAAGACCGCAGACTCTCCAGACTTAGCGTGAAAATCTCAAATCTATCTTAGTTATCTATAAGGACTTACTTTCTTTACCATGTGGGTTAGCACCTATTGTTTAGTTTACATGGACGGGAGACTTCAGGTCCTTTTTTCTTTGTTACCTTTCCTCATTTTCAGGTGTCTCTTTTCCTTTGCCTCAACAGTAACCATTTATTATAAATGTTTGTGTTTTGGTAAATAAACCTCACATCTGCAGCAACGCAAGCAAATAATAAAGTTATTATTTTATTTTCCAATAAAATTGGAAATACGGGCATATCAAAGAAGTTAGTTTTTTGTATATTCAAAACAGCAATGACCCACTTGGTGCCTATGTAATTAACTCTTCCTGGAAAGAGCTTTTAATAAATTCAGTAACATGTACTGCTTTCCCAGGATAGTCATACTATTAAAATGTCACTAATTGGCATAGATTTGCTTTTCATATGACTTGTTCTTTTAGTGTCATTTTCAAATTTATTTCCAAGATGTTATTACCTTAATTTTTAGTATATGTAACCACTAATTACAGTAATGAGTTTTTTTGTAACTATTCTTGCATATTGTGTTTTTGAAAAAGTATATGAATGCTTCAGAGATCTAAGGAACTTTCATTTTTTTCCTTTAATAATTTATTATTTTTAGCAGATCAGGCCTTTTAAAAGTGTTTGTTTTTAATACATATTACAGTTTCAAAGATCTTGTTCTCTCTGTAAAACACCTGAATTACAGTGCTGCTGGGTGGCTGGGATGTGTGATGCCCCGAAAGGTTTGAAGCCTTTTATTCACTTAAGCGTAAGGAGAGGAGCTGCTTATGCTTTCCAAGGTGCCATGTTTCAAGTAAAGCACAAAGCCCTTGAGCAGGTGTTTGTTGCTGCTCTAATTGTGGACTTACTGAGGAGCTGTCATACTTCCTCAAAATCAACACAATTTATATTGGAGCTCTGTGTAATTTGTTAAAAGCAACTTTAAATTGTGTCTGAAGTCTGTTGTTTTCTGATGCTGCTGAGGGAAAGAAGAGCATAATGTAGATCCACATGTGCATGACCGCATATTTGGAGGGAAAAAATAAAGTAATAAAATGTTCATCTCTTTGGCTGAGATGCAGTTGGCTTACCAAGGGAGTACTGAGAAGCATCTGTGTTTGGGGAAGAAAGCAAGAAGAGAATAAAGTGGGACTTTAATAAAGATCAGGGTTCGACATCCTTGCTGTGCTTCCTGCAGTGGGACCAGGTGTTGGTTTTATATCTGAAGTTTAAGACTGAATCAAGGAGGGGGAGATTGCAACTTTTAAGTGGCTATTTGAACTGTGTTCCAGCCTGTTCCTTTTAAATCTTAAACTAATATACTGGTTATTCTTCGTGAAGCTGAAAGCTTGACTCAATAATAATGTGTGTGGGCTATTGCCCTTAATATTGCATTCTGGTGAGTTTTGAGGGATTTAAATTAAAATGCCACATACCTGCCAAAAAGTTGGTTTAAAGTTGGTTGAAAATTGCCCATCTTGATTTCAGTGCAAATCAGTCTTGCTTTGGCTTTCAGCATAGAAGGACATCCTGTGTGCCTTGTGTGTGCACATGTGCACACATTCATCGTCACCAAATGGTTTGGGTTGGAAGGTACCTTAAAAATTCTTGCAGTTGATTAATTTGCTTCATTTTGTGTAGCTTATTTCTTTCCTTGCTTCTCACTGAAGGTAGGAAGAATGAAAGTAGCAACACTGGGTTGATTATGGATATACTTGAGTCTATGGGAATAGCTTAAAAGTCTACATGTTTAATGAATATTCATTTTTCCTGTTGCCTCCTCTGGTAATTTATGGATTGGAATACATCCACTTGAAAAATAAAACTATTAATAATCACTTTGGAAGACCACCCCCAGTCCAGCATATCTTGATTTCTCCCTCCATCTTTCAGTTCTTTTTCACCTTGCTATCTCTTAGCATACAAAGCACTAATTGAAACCTTCAAACAAAAGGAAACACTTTCTTCAATGTTCAGAAGAACACAAAAGATCTATATTTTCATAGCCATTGGTTGTCCTATATCTAAAGAGAGAAAATATTTTCCATTTCTGAAGTAGGGTACTATGCATTCAGACTGCAAAAATATTTTGTAAGAGTAAACTACCTATTTCTTGCTTGAAGAGAGTTTAAAAATACTGTTTGGCACAACATAAGTTCCTCTATTAGCAAGAAACCTTTTTGGATCTGACATTTTATAGATGTTATTATGCAATCTCTGTAATTTAAAATTAAATCCAATATGTGTTTGGAAAATTACTTCAGAAAAGTTATTACATTAGGGTAAATGTTACAAGTTGCATGTATGAGAGCTGTTAAAAATTAGAAACAGACACGTATTTTGTTTTCATTTGGTCAAATGGACATGAATACTACTGCACTTGAATTTAACTGTTTCAGACTAAGATGGTAAAACTGGAATGAATGTCTTTATTTTATATTATATTGGAAGAAAATTTCAAGTAAACTGCTCCAAGATTGAACAATTTGAGTCTTACGTTCTTGATTCCATTTTTCAATTTTACCATCATTAAATTTCAGCATAACTAGTGAAAGGAGCAACCCAGAAGAATGGATTAGTTTGTGAATTTGCATTTTTATTAATACATGTATACTTATGTCTGGTTTTTTTTCTGTTGTCTGGTTTTACTGAGTTTGGTTCTTTTGGTTTGAGAAGTGGTACACATTGCTCAGTGTAAAAATCATGTTCCGGGGGTATCTAATCCTCTGCTTTTTGATTCAGAGCTTACTTTTGTGTAGAGTACTGCCTGATGATAATATTGGTATTTCAGTCCCATTATGAACACAGTGGTACATCTCTATCCCATGGGGTTAGTTGCCTTTCTGCCAGACCAAAATACTCTGAATCAGGAATTTATCCAGTTAACATGCTGAAATCTGTAGCTGACCTGAATTCTTGCTTCTTTATAGAAACTTGTGGTGGAGAACGTTGAAGTTCTAACACAAATGAGGACCAGCTTCGACAAGCCAGACCAGATGGCAGCGCTTTTTAAGAGATTATCATGTGGGTAACCAGTGAGGTCCTTCTAAACATACAGAGTTGGTTTTTATATTTGTGTATTTGAAGAAAATCAGAAAAATTAATCTTTTTGTATTAAGTATACAGAAGTGGCAAAATGTACGTGAGCTCATGTAAACTGATGGATCTTTTCAAACTTTTCTAGTCTTCTCACGTACAGACAAAATAAGAGTTCAGTGTTAATTAGTGCACGGGCATTACAGCAGCAGTGAGCTTTGAGCATCTTTCATCTTTTCAGGGATAATAACACATAGCCATAGCAAAAAAAAATAAAATTATTATAGAGACATTTTTGGCCTCAAGAAAGCACCAGGCCAGTGTTAGCATCCAGCACTGACACCTCTGTACTCCAGCTTTCATTCCATGACATGGTTAACCCTGACAGTCTTCTACTGAAAATCACATTGTCATTCAGCTATAAAAGCCTGCTTTAGCACTGTTTATTTTGGCTCTTTTAAGGAATGTCATTGTTTCAGTACCTTGCTGTTTTCTGTATTACATTAAATATTTTCTTTCTCTTATTTGGAGAATTGAGTTTCTAAACATCAACACTTTATTCATTGGTTTCTTTTCAGCTGTCGACAGTGTTTTGAAGAGAATGACAATTATTGGTGTTATCTTGTCTTTTCGCTCATTGGCACAGGAAGCACTTAGAGATGTAAGAAAGAACAAAATATGTTCCTAATTGTTTTCATTGTATTTAATGTAATGGAATCATAGAAGATTTGACACTTCACTGTTTAGGAATGCTATTTCTTAAAAGGTTGACGTGGGTACAAGGGCAATACTTGAATCATAACTTTGAATTGTAAGTTGGGGTGGGTGTGTTAGTTCAAGAGAAACTAAGATATTATGCTAACCAAGGAATAATCCCTCTCCTTTGAATTTAGAAAAAAAAACAACT
>JAWWMP010000002.1:1440650-1465463 GCA_035047865.1 Dendrocincla tyrannina
AAACATCTTTACCGAGGCTGGGCGTTGGCTCCGGGCTGTTTGGAAGGAATTCCACCTAGGTTTTGAAACTCTGACAGTGGGGGAATCTACTTTTTCAGTACTGTTCAGAGAAATGTTACGTTAAAACATAGAAATTTTAGTTTAGAACATTGCCTCTCAATGTACTCTGTGTTTAGTACATTTAAAAAGCTTTCATTTCACTTTGTTTGCAAACAGCTTGATTTTGCATTTGTTAGGCTTTAATGTCTTACATCTACAAACAAATTCAAATGCATAAATTAAAAACTCATTAAAGAAGAAAATAAGTCTAGTAAAATAATGGTAATGTCTAACCAATCATTAGTGGTAGGTCATCTTTTTCATTTTGTATGTGTTTGTGTCTCTTAGGTCTTATCCTACCACATTCCTTTCCTTGTAAGTTCCATTGAGGACTTCAAAGATCACATTCCAAGAGAGACTGACATGAAGGTAATGTTTGGTTGACTGGGTGATAGAGTCATTTTGGAACTTACTGAAAAAAAGGGGAAAGACTTTCATACTTGGTGTCAAAAATCCAGACACAAAGTACACCTTTTTTTTCCAACAAGCTTAGTATTTGTGGATCTGCAGCCTCTTAATGGTCCGGGGAAGAAACCACAACCAACTGAAAGGATAGGCACAAGTTTCTATGTGCTTGTGGATCACATTTGAGAACTTTCATAGAAAGAATTAAGAGCAAAATTTATCAAGTGTTAAAATATGTCTAAGCAATAAAGGGAAGAATGCAGAGCTGCTTCACAGTGTGAGCATTATAACTGGTAAAGCTGAATGTTTCAGGGGCTCTGTGTATATGGTTGGAGCTCTGTGCATGTAAAAGCTATAAGTTTGATTTTGATCTTAAATTGAAAATTCTTGTGAAGCCACTGTCCAGGGTTAAAAAAGAAAAGGTAGCAGGTCCTTGTTTCTGAGTGATAGTATGGTCCCATCCAAAAGCCCTTGTTGGTATATCACATGGCTGATGGACATGTATGCACAGAAGCTGCAGCCTAGCTGGTTTTCAGTCTCTTTCTGCAGCTTGGAGTCTGTGAAGGATTCCTGCTTCTAAATGGTATTGCAGCAGTTTGAATTGCAGAAAATGTGTTGTGGAATATACATTGCACAACTCTCTTAACTTTTACAGAAACAACTTTTAGAAATCTGCTCTTGAGCAAAGTATCATTTTTAAGGGCCAGAATACGTTGTTATTCCTGAACTTGAAATTTACATTTCACGTGTGCTATTTCATTCCAAAATGATCTTTGAAACTTGCAATTCTAATAAACCAGCCATGAACATTTGATGTCGAAGAAAACATTGCAATTCATACCACGATAGAGGAATTCTGTGGAAATGTCTTGGAAAATTAACTTAAAGGAGATGAGGAGGGAGGGAGGTTCACTGCTTGCTTTGCTTGATGTTTTCAGAAAGCATCTTACACCCTCTTGGTATCAAAGGAGTGATAAAAAATAGGATGGGATAAAGGCTGCAATAGTAATCATTGAAGAGAGTATTTTACCACTGATATTTTTAAGCCAGTGGTGACTGATCATTTTAAACATTTCAGTGGACCTCCAAAGATGGTGCTGAACTCATTTGTATCAGCAGATAGGAGAAAGCACTGTTACTTGCTACTGCTTTTCTGGAAGTCAGTGAAGTAATTTACAGTCACTGGAATGATTGGATGGGGAAAAAGGAATCCAACACCGGATGGCAAAAAAGGCAGCTGTCTACTGTTAAATAAAGCCCTGCTGAGCACGGCTGTCTGGCTCTTGCCATGTAGCGCTACCTGCTTGCCTCTGCTTCATGTAATATTTGGCTGTTGGTTTTCTCTGCAGTAGTTCTGCTGTGATTCTTAAATACACCTACTCTGTGTGTTGTTATGGTTTCTTTCTAGTTAGAAGTGTCTGAAAGAAATTGTAAGTGCTGTGGAACACTCCACCATGCTGGTGTTCACATGATGCCAACCGCAGATGTCACATCTTGTGGTGCAGCACGATGCCATGTAGGCTTGTTGGAGAGCGATTAGCTTGCCTGGGTAATGCTGGAGGACTTGCATAGGAAGGGAGCCAAACCAGTGTAATCTTGTCCATAGTGCTTGTCGGGAATACTGGGAACTCTGATATGTACTTCCCCAGAACTCTGCCAGAGCTTTGTCTTGAAAACAGCTTGTTGGAAGGGCCAGGACTGTGCTGGGAGCCTGCTAACAATTAAGCCCTGTGCACAACCATCAGCTCTGAGCTTTCTCCTGGCCTTGTCACATACAGCAGTGCAACTGTAGGCAACAAAGCCTTCTTTTAGGACGATAGGGCAAACTTTTTTCCTTATATGAAGGCATGTCAACAGACAGTTGACAAGGCATCATACAGTGGATTGGGACAATTGCCCAAGTGGGCATATTTTAGGACATAATAAGATAGTAATTTCCTATGTACTGAATTTACCAAGCAAAACATAAATAGTTTTAAAGCTATTGATGAAATGAACACTTGTTATGAAATGTTATTTTTATTTTCCTATCCCTGGAACTTATTATTTGGGATAACTGTCAAAATGGGGATTTCCTCTCCTTTTACTTGAATATTTTTAATGTTAAATTATTGGGCTGTCTATTCAGGCTTTTAGAAAAAGGCTATTATTTGTTCCACAGTGCATGTGGTGACACGACAAGAGGGCATGGCTTTAAACTCAGAGAGAGTAGGTTTAGATTGGATATTAGGAAAAAATTCCATACTGTGAGAGTGGGGAGACACTGGCACAGGTTGCCCAGAGAAGCTGTGGCTGCCCCATCCCTGGAAGTGTTCAAGACCAGGTTGGATGGAGCTTGGAGCAACCTGGTCTAGTGGAAAGTATCCCTGTCCATGACAAGGTGTTGGAACAAGGTAATCTTTAAGGTCCCTTCTGACCATTCTGTGATTCTTTTTAATCTGTTGGCTGTGAATCAACCCTTGTCCAGATGCCAGGCTGGAGCACGCAAGTAAGGACAGTCTGCACAATGTTTGCCACCTGCAGGTGCTCGACTATACATGAGAATTCATGGGCAAAGTGTAAAACTTCCAAGATATTAATGGCAGTGATACACATTCCTAGTGCTTCCTGTAGTCCCTTTTATTTGGTGTAGACCTGTTTTGGCAGAGATTCATCTGAACTATGGTTTCAGAAACTTTGTCAAAATAAAAAATAGAAAGAGAAAACAACTGCGTTCAGTGCTTGTTAGTGGTAACAAAAGATAGATCCTGGGATGAGCTGGAAAGTGGAATACAATTCAAGATGTTCTTAGTTCCTCCAAATGTTAGGGCCATTTGGAGTCTAATTCTTGGTGCTTGAAATTTCTGAATAGTGAATCTATACGAAATTTGAATGTTGTAAGATTTCTGCCTTACCCTATTTCACCAAGTTGTGACTTTTGGCTTTTGTTTAAAGATGCTGTATTTGTATATGTTAGCTGATACTTTGGAGCTGGTCAAGAAAATATGTTAGTTTGTTTTGAACATTAAAGAAACATGTAGAAACAGCTAATTGCAAGTCAGGGTGTTTGCTTTGGAGGTAATGTAGGAAAGTATATGAGCTTTATTTGGCTTGACATGCAGAAATTACAATCTAGTGCACAAAGTACTGACTCAGCTGCTCAGTGTAGGTTAGAAACAGACTCTCTGGATTTTGTTTATCATATTTTTGCCAAATCTCTGAAATTTCTTAGTGCCTCAGACTTTATTATGAACATTTTAAACATGACAGCAAAACTCTGCTTCATCGTCTATACACAAAAGCATTCAGTGTTGTCTTTATTCTGGTCCTCAGGTGGCAATGAATGTATATGAACTGTCATCAGCTGCTGGATTGCCTTGTGAGATTGATCCTGCCTTGGTTGTAGCACTGTCTTCCCAAAAATCAGGTAAGAAGGTCCAATTAAAAAAAAATACAAATATTAAAAAAAAACAAACCAGCTTGGGAGAGCAGAAAAGGTAAATGTTCCCATGCACGGAAGTGTTTAAAATGCTTAGAGGAAATGTGTATCTTGAGTCCTATGTATTCTTTCAATGAGCTTCATAAATGGCATAAGAGGATGAATTACTTGTGCCTGCTCCCTGGTGATTGTTAGCTTGAGAATCTTTCCAAATACACATGAATTGACTTGTTGCCCTAGAAGAGGATAATGGGTAGATTTTGAAGGAATTTAGTCATAAAAACTCCTGTAATTTACAGACAATGACAATAGGACTTTCTTGTGAACAACTACAGACATGGTCAGCTCTGTTGCACAGATATGTCACCTAAGTAAGCATTAGGAGCTGACATGTGAGCTGAATACACTTCATGGATTTCAAAACACTGTGTTACCAGTGCGTTATACAAGTGTTAACATGGAGCTTGCAAGGGAAAACGTGGTAAAAATAAACATGTTATTGCTCTAACATGTATAGTGCCTCCTCTTATTTGCTTTAAGGCACTGCTGTCCAAGTTTTTCAGTTTTGTTTATTCTGGCAGGTTCAAAGACATGAATTAAGGCTCCTAAGTGCTTTTTGACAGTCTTCAGCTTTTTTCCCTATCTTCCTTACTGAGTATTTAATTGCCTTTTTTCCTCTATGTGTCGTGGATAGTTACTGTTTTAACCCATATCATGAATATTTTAAATGTTGTTTTTTCTTGCTTCAGTAGTAGTTCTTTCAGGAGGGGAAAATAAAGATAATTCCAAGGGGCATTTCAATATTTGAACTGAAGTGTCAAGCACAATTTCTTTGTGCACCTTAAAAAAAATTCAACCTAAGTGTTGTTCTATGTATATAGAAAGTATATAATGTATATACAGAAGTATATCTTTGGAAGATACCCAGTATCTAAAATGGCATTTAAAATTGGTTATTTTCATTGTAGTACAGCTGTGAAATGTTTAAGCTGGGTGAAGAAGGAATTTCTGTATATTCTCACAACTGTTTGTGATCTCATATTTTGATGGTTACCTTTGCATTTTGAAATATTTTGCTTTTAGTAATTCAGCTTGCATAGAAATAAGTTCTGTATGTCACCATTTGTTGACTTTTTAAAATTAATCTTATGTAATGTGTGATGATGCTGCTGTTTTTGATAGCACAAGGTTTTATGGGAATTGAGTTGAATTCACTATCACCCTCTTCTCATTTGCCAAAGGGAGAGTGCAAGAGAAGCTCTCCTCACCTCAGAGCAATAACTGGATTTACACCAGCATAATAAAATCTTAATAACTCAATGGTTAAAAGTGAGAGGGTGGCACTGGCTTCCCTTTTTTCTGGTAGATATCAAACTGGACATTTTGCAGCTCCACCCTGTGTTGTTTGGCAAGACTAGCATAATATTCATCCTTTCACAATACAAACATTGACTTTCTTGGTTTGGGGGTTAAATTTGGTTAAAGTTTGGTTAAACATTGTACATTTTAATCTACCTGCAGTTGAAAGGAAATATTTCAAGATTGCTTCTTTAATGAGAGAACTTCATTATTTTTGTTTTTAGAAAACATTAGTCCAGAAGAAGAATATAAAATTGCTTGCCTTCTCATGGTCTTCGTGGCTGTCTCCTTGCCGACTTTGGCTAGTAATGTGATGTCTCAGTATAGCCCTGCCATCGAAGGTAATGTAGAATCATCTCAATATTTGCTGTGAATGCTGTCTTCACAATAGACCTGGTAGTATCTTGAATACATTTGCTTTAAATATATATAGTTACATTTTATAGTAAACAAAATTTAAGGATCAGTTAGCTCTAATCCAGGAAAGTTCTTCTGAAAGTACTTTAAAAAACATTTACTTAACTCTTGTTCAAGATAACTTTCTATGAAAAAGCAGTTTTGTGCTTGAAATTTTCAGAACAGTTCAGAAACTGTAGGGGGCAATCTTGTCCTGACATGGAGTTGCTGGAGCACACCATCTGCATTAATTAGTGTGAGACTTATTATGTCATAATATAGTCTCTATAGTCTAATGTGTATAATTTTTTAGTAATCTTTACGTTGGCTTTGGGCCAGTCATACAAGGTGTCTTTTCTGTATTTAATATGCTATTCATATGACCATGCATAAAGTTTTGAAAACAGAATCTGGAAGGTGTAAGCTGTGAACAGAATTATTTCCTACACAATAGTTCAACTTCCTTATTTAAAAAAATAATCTTTGCCTCAGGAAAATTCTTTGCATATAATTCACAAAAACAGTTTTCTTTCTGACAAAATTAAGTTTAAAAAACACTGACAAGCTGTTCCAACACATATAAAAGTCGCCTTTCAGCTGTCCAAGCTATTTCCTTTGTGATGTTTAGCATGACTCACACAAAAGACCATGTTTATTCTGCATTCGTTTACTGGGTAGAATGTTTTCTCCAACTATTTTTTCAAGTTGCATTATTTTTAATCCACTCAAAATTGTAATTCACAAAGTAAGTGTAAACTGAGTTCTGAAAATTTAAAGTACAATGAAAATACCAAAATTCTGAAAGCTTTCTGTATCACCTAGTTTGGTATGCAAATCACAGTTTTTGAGACCCAAGGTTGTTGTTTTAAATGGAGTTAATCAGCCTTTTGTTCAGTTTTGTGAGATTAGGGGTCTGTTAACTCTAGTTTCATTTTGAAAAGACAGTGTAACCTTTTCCAGCTGTGAACAAGTTGAATAAATCTGATGAAATGAGTACATCTTGAACATTGACTTGAAAAGTTACAAATTTTCAAGTTAACAGCTTTTTCTGATGGTTGGGGAAGAACAATCTGTAGCCTGCAAAGTTGTTTCATGCTATCTGCACTCATAGTATTTCTGTTGCAAGCTTTTTCCAAGCCATGATGCCTGAAAGGAGATCTCAGAATATAGTCAAGAGCAGGGAATATTTAATGTGATTGGTGAAGGGCACGGATAGAAACTTGCTGGGTGAAGGACAATCAGTTGACTGTCTCTACTCAGTTGAAATGAACTTGCTTATGTGTGTGTAAGACCACATCTCTCATATATTCCTTGGTTATAGCTTTGTAAAAAAAAAAGAAAATCCTCTGGAAGGACTTTCTGCTACCAGTTTCTCCTTTGAAAGCATCTTACCTATTGTAGAGTCTGTATGGCTTGCCAGGGGGGCAGTTTTTACTGGTGATTATATTTTCACATTTACCCTTCTTCAAATGTATTTCTAAGAACATGAGTCAGGCTACCTACAGGTTCTCCAGCAGGGTAGAGTTCATGCAGGTTTGCCTTCTTCAACATCCCTCTTTTCCTAAGACCCTTTTAGTCCTCAGGTTCTTAGCAGGCTGAAACAAGAGATAATTCTTATCTTCTACTTGTTTTGTATCATGTAGCTTATAAATATTCCAGTTTACATGGTCTCATTTACATTAACTTTTAAGATGAAGTCTGGCAAAGCCTTGTTTCAGAGTTCTTTAAGTACAATTAATAAGGTGGCATGAAACTGTGACTGGAGAAAGGTTACATCTAGAACTCAAATAAGACTGTATTAGGAGTTGGTACTGATTTTGTGAGACGTGGCCTCTGTGTTGCATAATTCTTTCTTGAGTGGGCTCTTTTATTGAGAGGAAAACTGTCTGGCAGAAGGAATATATAAAGAATGTTCACTCTACAAAAATAACTGAACAAACAGAATAGACCTTGTCATTCCTGCCTTCCTTGCATAATACTACTTTTTCTTATGTTCTGCCCTTATTGTAGAACATCTGGCTTGAAACAATATAAATGCTATTTCCAGAATGTGAAATTAATAAATGCTGCTTTTGATAAAGTAAATTCCCAGGACAAATCCTGAATTTATCCATCAACAACTCACAGATTTGAAGGAGTTTCAGCTTTCTAATCTGGCAAGAGATATCTCCCAAATACAGACAGTGCTTGGACAGCTGTAGCATTGTCTGCATTCCCTCTGCTGTCTTCAAGATCAAGTCTGTTTTTTCCACTAGTTCCAGGCTCAAACACTAACTGATCCTTACTTTTGTTCCCACTAAGGAATCTAAACTGCTAGCCAAATACCAGGCTAGAGGGCTAATTTGTCAACTAGAGGCTGGAGTATAACACCAGTCTGCAAGAGCCATAGCCTTTTCTAAATATTTGAAACCTTTCAGGTTGGAAGACAACAGTTCCTCTGCTGAATTCCCTGGCTGATGCTTTTTCTACAGCCAGAGACATAAAATGAAGTCACTTAAAAAAAAAATGAACAAACAAGTCTCTTCAAAAACAAGTACAAATTTAAATCTGAATTAAGCAGAACAGATGTTCTTGACTGATGTTCACATAAAAATAAGAGACACAGTAGGAGTATCAACTCTTGGGGCCTGCTGGTGGAGCTCCACGGGGATCTTCACTGATCAGCATATCCATGTACAACCTGTATGGGGGCCTGAAGAGTGACATGAGAAAATTTCATGTCATGTAAAGTTATTGAGGATATTAGAGGGGTGAAAAGCTGCAGAGAGATATTGCAATGCTGAGTAAATTGGGCAGTGAAATGACAGATATAATTAATTTGAAGTAACAATATGCATGGGGGGAAATGGATTTTTCTCATGTGGAGTGATGGAGTCCAGCTGATCCCGCTATTCGAGCATGAAAATTGGAGTTATGATAAATGACTGAATGAAAAAATTAGCTCAGTGCTCAACAATGGTCAAAGAGAATTGGTAAGAGTCAGCAGTGTTTGCATACTTTAGTACTTATTAACCCCTTCAAAGACCAGTCCTTCTCATATGCTAGGACTTCCCAGGACACTTGCCTAAGTGTCTGTCAATTTTGTTGTAAAGTAGATTTGACTTAATTTGCCTGGAAGAGATTCCAGGCTTACTCACCCGCTCTCTTTGAAAACTGGTGTCATGTAATCACCTTCCAGGGCTCTGAAGCCTGGGTGAATTCTAGGCAAGATGTTATGACTGGTAATTAGCAATTCCACAGTTTTGTTCTTGAGTGCCTTTAGGTCTCTTGGTCTTGCTGTCTGTGCATGAGGACTTTTTCATTTACATACAGGGGGAAAGAAATGGTCAATCAGCTTGAAAAAATCCTGCTTGCACCTGTCTTTTAGCCTAGTCAAGTGTTAATACTCTTAAGTTTTGTAGAAACCAAATAAACTTCCAATATATTCCTTTGCCTTTTTCCTAAAAAGCCCGGGGTATCTTTGTCAGGTTGTTGTGACCATGATAGGATTTGGAAGGGCGATCAGTACTTCTGGTGGCTTTCCTGTTAGCAAGTTCAGTGTGGAAGAGTGCTTTGCTTCTGTTGTGTAAGATGCCAAAAGTTCTTTCATTGTGACAAGTGTCTTTAGTCTTCAGTGATGTTTTCCAAAGAACACTGTCGTTTTCAAACTTGGTGCTGAGATAAGTTGTCTATGTTTTTGTTTAGGGCATTGCAACAACATTCATTGCTTGGCAAAAGCTATCAACCAGATTGCTGCAGCTTTATTTACCATCCACAAGGGAAGCATTGAAGACCGTCTTAAAGAATTTTTGGCTGTATGTATAGCTTTATTTCTAATTGTAAAATGTACTATTGATTTGGGATGCAATGCAATTGGTTTCATAGAAATCTGCTTTTAATGCACGAGAGAAAAGCATATTGTTAATACAAGTCTATACCAGATTAAATTTAGCCATAGTTCTCTACAGTCAGCTGTGTGTGATTTTGGAAAGCAACAAGAGCAAATCAGTACAAGTGTCATAATTTTTTTTCCTACTGCAATCTTTAGTATTTTAGCACATACCATCTCTCACATTCCCATGACTGGAAAAAGAAACGTGCAATGCATATAAAATCAAGATTCTGTCTGGCAGACTTTCTCCCATGAAGTTGAATACTTCAGTTACCTTCTTTGAAAAAGTAAAATAAACTCCAGGATGGCTCTTGAGCTGTACCTCTTGATGTGCCTGCCCTTCTTAAACATGAACTGCTGGGTAGCTGCATGTTACACAGCTAGCTGGGAAGAGCAATCTTTTTTATGCTTCAGTGTAGGTTGAAGATCAAAGCTGCTGAAATCCTTAGTGATACTTAGAAAAAAATCAAAAGCCCTTAGGTGATGGTGATGTGTTGTAAATACATTTTGGTGTGCTTGAGTAGAAATAGCCTTTTTAAAGTGGCTCTTAATTAGCCAATACTTGAAGGAAACTACATGCTAAAACAGCAGCTTCAGTTTAATTTTTAAAAATGGCTACTGGTTTTGAGTTGTTCTTGATATTTTTGTTTGGTGCCGAAATGGGGAAAAAATATCCCTTCCCTTCTTATTTGACTAACTTTCTGTAAGTAGAAGTTCACAGGTACAATTTTTTTTTCCTTTAAAGATTCTTTCAGTTCTGGAAATTCATTGCATTTTGTAAAACAGGAAAAAAAACCCTATGACCATTGACCTTGTCTAATGCAACTACTAACTGAAAAAGATGAAAGAGAAATGGTTGTATCAAGTTGCATGCATTTGACAAGTGAAGGAAGCCAGTATAGTTTCATGTGATAAAAACACTTTTGGTATGAGATTTGCATTTTTAAAGTGTTCGTGGACTGCTTTCAGACCTCTGGTTTTACTGCACAGACTTGATTGTTAGATATTTTGTTAATTTTTCTTTTCTAGCACCTTTTATCTATCACTTACTGTTAGTCTGAAAGAAAAATATTTCTCTTGAGAAAAAATGTACTGCTAAAGATGATCTGCTTTCCTGTCCAAGTTAATTAAATATGGAAGAAACCTAGGAGGTTATTTAATGCTGATGAGTATGTACTAAGAATCTTTTGAAGTGTATATATTGACTTCATATTACAAATTGATTAATGACAGAGTTTGCTCGAGGAATATTGATTTAGATTTTTAAACTTAGTGTTTTAATTTAAAATTTATTTCTGGTAAACGTGTGGTTTAGGCATGTTGCCGGTGCTTGGTGTGAGGTCATAAATGATGATTGTACATCTGAAAGTTGGAAGGGGTTTTTCTCAAATTTCTGTAAGGCATGAAAACGTGAGGTATCAAGGCATCTATAAATTAAATATTTTACTGTTTTCTGTCATCCTGAGCTTCTAAATACCTGAGTGCACATTAGAAGTTTCTAGACTATCTTCTAATACTAGGAAAATAGGTTGCTTGTTGTTTGATGAAATATTACTCATTTGCAGTTAGGATGACAATTCTTTAATGCTTAGGCAGTAAAACTTTTTCTTCTACTGCAAAATGGGTATAATTTCAAGCAGTGAAAGCTTCAATCACTTTAAATCTTACAAAAATGCAGTAAGTTGATATGCATATTGGAAAGGACAGAGAGGTGAGATCTTGATCTCATGAGAGTCCTGTTATTAATTTTAGTAACTTTATAATTGTCAACCAGTAATTACAATTAAAAGTTCTCTGCAATAAATTAATTTGCTTTTTGTATTGAAATAGCACATATTACTTATTAAACACTGCTAGGAATAAATAAATATGGCTCACTGAGACTAAAGCCCACTGGTTCATGTGCTCAGGATTACTTTAATGCTGATGCTTCTTTGTATTAGTGCAACTCATAGTCCCTTGGCTGTGTGTAACAAAATAGCAGAAGCCCATCAATGCATTGTTTTATTTATTGCTTCGAAATACTCATTTTATGTAGCTTGCATCATCCAGTCTACTGAAGATTGGCCAGGAGACGGACAAAACTACTACAAGAAACAGAGAATCTGTTTATCTACTACTAGACATGGTGAGCATTTGTGTTCTGGTTGTGCTACTAACTTTAGGAACAGGCTTCATATTACATCATTCAGCCAGGGGATTCTAGGTGTCACTTTGTGTGTTACAGCTCACAAACTAGTGGAAAAAACTTTTAATGTCCTTCATTCTGGCTTTTCAAGGTTCAGGATTTATTTTTGTTTCATTCCTCCAAACACATGCATGCATTTTTGCCATTATCTTCTGTTGCCTAGAACATTTTATCAGGTTGCTCAGATCACTTTAATTTTTCACTTAGTACGTACAGTACTACAATGAAATTTCACATTAAAGAAGCAGTGTTCAAAGTGTGTGGGAGAAAAATCCTCTCTGCTCAAATGTTTCAGTGTTCTGTATCTTTTGGTAAGTGACTGTGTATATCGGAAAGCAAAATACTTACTTTGAAAAGAGTGAGTTTATAGTAGTGTTTCTCCCCTACATTTAAACTTTGTGCTATTTATTTTTGCCTTGAAATATGTGAATTTATGCAGGCCAGAAGTATCTACTTTCAGATAGGTTATCAGCAGCAGGCAGTAGGAGGTGGTCTGCAAAACCTTGTGTTTTTGGTATTTTTCAGATTGTGCAGGAGTCTCCATTCCTGACAATGGATCTCTTGGAGTCTTGTTTCCCTTATGTCTTGCTGAGAAACGCATACCATGCTGTCTACAAACAAAGTGTCACATCCTCTGCCTAAGTATCTACTTACTGGAGATAAGACATAGCACGCATCTATGTGGCCTCAGTTTTATCTGTAAACTGTGGAGCTATTTTACTTTATGGCCTGATGAACAGTTTTGTGAATTATAAACTTTTTCCATAAAGTTGTATTCCTGATCAGTGGTTTCTTAATATGGTTGTACTACAATATAAGCTTGGCTGATTTTAGGTTGCACATTCATGGAAAATCTTTTTTTTTTTTTTAACTTTAGAGCATCAGTTATGTTTTAAAAATACTACTTATGATATATGTTTTTTGATATTGATCATGCAAAACAAAAGTTGCTTGTTTATTTCCCAGAAGAAAAATGTATTTAGTGATTATTTTAGATAGTGTAGCTTTCATCTGTGTGTAAATTATTTCATATAGGGAGAGTTATAATCTTGTACCTATTGTTCTTATTGAAAACAAATATTGGATGTGCATTTCTGTGAAGTAATAACAGCATTTCTAGTTTTATTTTGAAATGTTCACCGATCTATGTACTATGACATTATCTAACATTAAAAATGTTATAGGACTGCTTATCCTACAGACAGCGATCCTCTCCCGATACTTTTAAACAACAGCAAGTGGTGGTGTTTGTATAAAGCATAGTGGAATTTTTTTTAAACTAACTTCTGTGGTGCCCTGTTGGCATTAACACTACCATTGTACCCTGCTGTATATTAAACATTCTTACACATTTATCACATGTTGATAACATGTTAGCCCTTAACCACTTTTTATATGTTTTAAATTTTTGAAATTCAAGTGTACCTTCCATAACATACAATAAACACTAGACTGTATTATCTGTAGGTGAATTATTTTTAATATAAATGTTATCCTAGTATTTTAAGCTTAAACTGTGCTGTTGTGCATTGATTTACATCTCACAGCTCATTAAATATCAATCCTTAGAGCTTTTATGTGAAGACTTCTTTTAATCCTTCACCTTTTGGCTTCTCCGATAGTGAATCTTGTAAAAAGTTGGAAGAAGGAATTTAAAACAGTGTAAAAAGTGTCAGTGTAGTGCCATTATCCTTTAAATCTTATTTTTGCATAATGAAGCGAGATAAGCATTTATATAGTACATAGTGATGCCAGTTGTACCCATAGAAATAAGTGTATTGTTAAAGTATAAAACTTGAAATAATCCTAGAACAGGCGAGTGTTGCTAAACCGTAACATCAGGCATGACTGAGACAGATGTATAATAGGCCTTTTTTTATCAGTCGTGCAAATTGGCCTGCAGGATAGCACGGGCTCATTTAGCCTGTAAGCTGACCAGATGGTTGTGCTCTGTAATCCCCAGCGTATAAAAGCTGTGTGTTTCTCAACAGGCTCTGGACATTGTATAGAGCCCCTGTTCTTGGTGCAACTTCTGTGCATGCTGGTAACTTTTTTATTATGAAAGAGCTGTTGTGTGCTCAGTTACAATAGCTTCCTCTGTCTGGAGGAAAAAAGTACTGGAATAAAATTGTCCTAAAGAAGTAAGACAGTACATCTATATTTTTCCTAATTATGCATTTTATGTTATAACCATAGAACTGTTTTTAAATCGATAATTTAGTACCATAATGAATAAGTTTGTTCACAAAGAAATTAGGTTGAATGGAAGACTTAGGAGTTCTATTTGTAATATTTATAATCTAATCTATTCTAATGTCCTGATTTCAATTAAGATTTTGGTTGTAATGTAGCCTTTTGTGGAAAAACAATGCCTATTTTCAAGATGGATTCTTGAAAAACTCGAGTTTAAGAAATAACCTATTTTGTGTCTTCAGTCTTTTTAAGTACAAAATGATTGTATGTGTCCATTTACCTCAGATCCCTGACAGCTTTCCACTGTCTGAGGTGTTACTGAACCAAGCCTAGAAAACAGGTAATCACTGTTACAATTACAAATAGGTAATGAGTATGGTGTCTCTGCAAGAAGCTACTTCTGACACAGTTGGATTAGATTAGTTATGAACCTTTTAAATAGTTTCTGTGGGAGCCTTTACGTTATGAGGTGTCTGTCACACAAATCTGAGGTTATGCCATTTTAACTACCCTTCCTGCAAGAACATGGCCAAGCTCAGAACCAAACCAAAGAACAGGGAATTTGGAGAACCATGTGGACTCACCCATGTGTTTGGGTGGGGGTGGGGGGGTGTCGTTGCTTTGTTCGTGCTGTATTTCTGTTGTTTCTGGTTTCAGCTGAGGTACTGCAGTGCTATTCAGGGTTCAGCCTGCTTGTGGAAGGCAGCACACATCAAGCACAGTCCTCAAGGCAACCTGTGTCCATGCACTACACAAACTGTCATAAGCCTGGTGAGCCAAGTTTGTTGAGGAAGCAGGTAGAGAAGGAATTCTTTCTCTGGATCCTGCAACACCATGTCCACAGCTTAATCAGTTCAACTGTTGCCACTGTGTGTCATTGTGTGCCATCTCAGGTGGCCTTTTGTGCATTTCCAGATGTGTTTGTAATTCCTGGAGCATGAAGCACAGACGGCTGGGCTGAGCTAGTCCCATAAGGAGTCAGTTTGGATCAAATGTCTCATTTGTGGGGGAGGGCTCTGCTTCATGTGAGAGAGATTGTGGAAGAAGAATGTCCAGTTGCTGCCTAGAAAACTATTTTTATAGTTTAAAAGGATGTGTCTGTCAGAACATAAGATTACCATTGAAAACAAGGGCTACTTTAAAACTTTTTCTGCTGTAGCAATTTGTTTTTTATGTAGGAAAAGGAGATGGTAACCAAACTTGACACTTGAACTGCACTAGTTTTGATGCACTGGAAAATGGCATTCTTTCTCCCCAGAAAATTTTGAAACAAGGCCGGTGATTTGAAGAAAGATATGAACCTTCTCCAGCAGGTCATCATGGGCTTGTATGACTTCAGACCTTATTCATTCCAGATTCAAGAATTCTGGGCCATAAGTAAATATGCCTTGTCTCCAAACTGTATTTTTGCCAAAAGCTTCCCTGGTCCTGGGATTCAGCATTGTGATTCATACTGAGGAGGGAACCTTTCGTTACTTACCAGTAACTTAAAAATTCTGTAAATTCAGGTATGTCTGAACTAATGCTCTAACATTTTATTGGGTGAATTGCTCCCTCAAGCTGAATCAAACTCAAAGGTAGGTTTTAGATGTAGGAAATTATGCTGTTGAATCAGTAAAAGGTTTTTTTAGACATAGGCTTCTAATTGTTTTCTAATTCAAGCATCTTTTAACACTGTAATGCATTTTGAATACTATAGAAGTAATTTATTGCAGTTGTATTCACTACTAAATTGGGCCAACAAATTAAGGACTGAAAGAATATGGGGAAACTACTTCCATTTCAATCCATATGGCTTTTTCAATCCTTGTTGCTAGCCCTGAAACATGGACATGCCTGGCAGTGCTAAGTAAGGTAATTTAAATGGCAGCTACACACATTTGATTTGTGTCCATGGATGAGAACCACTGTTTTCAGTGTTGTCAAATAACCAGTTTTCAAAAATAATAAAGCTTCTCCTATATTTTTCTCTAAGTGGAATTTTTGAATCATCTCAATAGTAATGGTAAATCTTCCTCTGAAATGACAAAACGTTTTTTACTTGAATTGACCACTCCTTGTATACTTTTGCTATTTGTCATGTCACAAATGTTATTTGTACTAACTCATAACAAAATCAAAATGTCCCCCTGACCTGTGTCCAAAAACATATTCATTTGCTATTAGTCATGCTTTTTCTAGCTCTACTGGGTCAAAATGACCTGTTCACTGGATATAGTGCCAGTGTGTCTTACACAGTTCAGGAAGAGAACTTCATTGTTTACTGGCTAATTCATGGTGCCACGTGCGCTGGTTGAAAGTGGTCACAGCCCTTTGCTAAGGGGTATGTGGAATCAGAGTTATTTTCTTTTAAATGTCTCTTCAGCTGGTGGAAGTGGATTTTGTTGGCAGAGCTGACACTTAGTACAGTTGCCATGGGTATCAGATGCCTCTCAAGGAGGATCCTAGAGCATTTTAAACCAACATCACAGCTTCTTAAAATTCCAAGCAGTAAAAAAGAGAAGTTGTGTGTTGGTATTGTAATGTTGGAGGTAGGAGATGGGGACAGAGAACTGCAAGTAAGGATACAGCCTCTGGTGTAACACTGAGGTACCTGGACTCCAGCTTTTAGGTGTATGTGCTGTTAAGGACTTGGTGACCCTACTGTGCCGGGGAGAGTGAAATTACAGGCAGTGATAACCACTGAGGGCCATTTTAGAACCTTGAATCAAGTGGGACGGGGCTGTGAGAGCACAAGTGGTTTGCAGAAGCATGGAGGCTGAGATGCAAAGCAGGCAGAAGCCCAGCTGCCTTCTCCGTAAGGAAAGCTCCCAGTAAAAAATCCCATTATACTGGAAAATAACTTTTTCTAAACTTGTGTTCTGATGGTTCCAGTGTGGTGACTGACAGCTCTGCGAACAGAGGATGGGCTCATCGGGGATTTCGTTAGTCCTTGGTGAGCAGGGAAAATACACAAGCTTTTCTAAGTCACAAAACCTTGATCAAGTTTATTCCTGCCCAGTTAAACTGGCAAATATTTGTGTATATGCTTGTAAGCTACATTGCTAAAAAAGGATATGTGTTTCCAATTTTAGTAAGCAAGCCTGTGGCTTCAGGGAGGGGGGAAAAAAGCAGCATTGTTGTAGGAACAGTCTATAAATGTTGGGGAAAAAAACCCCAACACCATGCGCTAGCCTGAGAAAAGCTTGCTCGGAGGTTGGTTTTATGGATCTTGTGAAAGCAGTGCTAGGGGAGGGACAGCAAAATGGCCACACTGAAAACCTGGGAAAATGCCAATAGCTTTTTCCCGTTTCATTCAGTATTAGTTGAGCTATGGAAGGTTGTTGAGTTGACAAGTAAAGCAACTTTAAGACATTTAGTTCTCAACACTGTCACCCTATTTTTTTAAACTTTTTTTTAGTTTCTTAGTTAAAAATAAATACTTATGAGAATATTATTGGAGAAAGATAAGCATGTTAATCATTTCCTGGGCATGACTTTTATTCTCCCACAAGTGTATGTGGGATGAAGAACTATAATCTGAAAGTCCCCAAATTCCCAAAATGTCCCCCAAGCCACTTCCATTAGGGGGAGGGGAAGAGCTTTAGCATGGCCTGATGCATACTTTGAAGGGACTGTAAATCACTGAACATACTGAATGCTGTGGACTGCTGCAAAGGGCTAAAAGAAGAACAAGATCTACTAAGAGACTGAGCACTTACGTTAGGCTGTGAATTATGTTAATGTCTAATGGCTTCACACTTAACTAATTTGTGGATTTATACTTACAGACCACCAGCTCTTCCTTAATTTTTGGGTATCTTTCTATACCTATTTTGTCTACCCTTATTGATATCTCTCACGAAAGTAAAAGTAAAGTGGCAAAACATGGAATACCCTCAAAGTCACAGCAGCAGCTGCAGCTTCAGCAACTCTGCCCAATTTCAAATCTTTTCAGTAAATCAGAAATGGGATGAGAAGCTGAGTTGTGAAGTTAAAAATAAGCACCCAGGAGCTACTCATGTGGAAAGCAGCTGTGTGTACTTCCTCTGCAAGGCTCTGACGAAGTGAGGAATGATTGAGGTGTACACGAGGCAACTGGGAACCTTAGCCTGGGAGAGTTAAAAACCTCTGTGCCTCTGGATTGGCTTCTTAACATGAAATTGTTTTTACAGGGTTCAATTTCATAGTTTTCAACTTTCTAGAGCACCTGCTGTTTGCATGGCTCTGCAGGTGTGTTAGTAAAACCTGTCAGGAAAGGCAGTGTTTCTTCTCTAAAACTTGGTGAGGTTTCCATACAAAGCCTTTTATGATCCCACTGGTAACTGCTAAAAACATGATAAAAATAAAAACATGATAAAAATACACACAAATAGGGTTGGCTTCTATTTATGGGTAACACAGGATCCTAGGATACATCAAACCCAATGAGCTCCCACTGAAATTAGGGGTGAGTCTGAGTTTCAGCACGTGGTGAAGAAACCGCTGGTACTGCTGGTAGGCTGGTACTGCAAAACTTGGCTGTTTGTGCAGAGCTTATTGGACACAGGTGTGATTTGGTACTTAATACTGCTGGACATTGCTAATAAATCTGGGTAAGCAGCAGCAGAGACAGGCTCGGGCCATGCCACCAGAGAGGTTGTAAATCTGAAATAGTAAATTCAAGGCTTAACAAAATTAAATTCTGAGTGGTTATGGCCTTTAAGCTAGGCTTCTCACATTATTTCTGCCATGGCCAGCCTAGAAATGCTGTGTAATGTACAGGGTATCATAGAGCTTTTCAGGTTTGTTTTTTGTTTTTTTTTGTTTTAAACACTCCATCTGGAGGCAACTGTAACTTGGCGATGGATGTGGATGCTGTTGTGTCTCTAGCATGGCCCACAGTGGGAGGGAAGGATGTATTTTTTATTACCTGCATGGTCTTCCTAGTAGGGTACAGCAATTTGTCACATTAGAATAATGAATTAAATGCATATTGAAATTGAACATCAGTATATAATGCTACCACAGAGGCTATCTCCAGTGTCATAAACACTTGAGCAAGAGTTTAAACAAAGAAAAAAGCACAAACTATGCTGGGAAGCAAAGCAGCAGAGCATCCTCCCCAGCATCCCCTCCCATGCAGCAGCAAGTCCCACCCCCCCAGCAAGAACTGCCTTCAGGACACTAATTACATCTCAATTAATGCAGTTAAGTGACTGTAGATTGTTCTTGTCTTTGCCCTGGGGAATGGGTATATTAACACAGACCTATGAGGAACCGTGTAATTAAGTGAAAATTGAGCTACTTTGCTCTGACACACCTGTAAATGCTTTCCCAGTCCTACATCCATGAACCTGAATACTGCCCAAGTAACTGTGCTTTTACTGCCTCCGAATTTAAGATGTGCTGTCCCAAAGGAAAAGATGGGAGTTCCATCCTTTGCTTTAAATGACTGCACAGTTGATGCATGCTAAATCAAGGAAAGCTGTAGGCATCGTAATTCTAGCTAAACAAGGAACAGCAGCACTTCCACTGGAATCTCTTGGCTCAGATTTGCACAATATATTGCACTGCAAATGAGCTGGGGGATTCAGGGAGGGTTGCAAAGAGATTCAGGAGGTTCAGCTTTCTGTCTTCTGCTCTACGTCCCTTCAGAATGGCTGAGTGCTCCGAGAAGCACATACTGCTTTCCATAAATGTGCAGGAACACTAATCCAAGTTCCAATGTCCAGGTGGAAAATCAGCATTGCAGGTGTAGCAAGCTTCAGTATTGAGAAGCTGTAAACACTGACATGGCCACAAAAATCTGGGAAAAATCCCAAGCAGAAAACAAAATCACGCTGCAAAATGAGACTGCTAGGGGAGAGGTATGTGAGTGTGTGTCTGTGTGGATAGACTGAAAGCCCGTATGCAATACTAAACAGAATTGGCATAATGTTGTCTTTGAAATGCATGTTAGCTAGCATTCTTGATATTTAAAGATAAAACAGCATATTGTCCTAGCCATACTATTAATTTTAGCCATAACATGGATGCAAAACACTGGACAAGTACAGGGTTTTTTTGCTTGGACTTCAAGAAGACAGGTAATGTGAGCAATATTAATATGAAAAGAATTTATTCTAGGAGGCATGCAGACCTCGAGGGCAAGGGATAGTTAATAATGAGCTGTCTAATAAAAAAAAAAGCCCCAAAAATTGCAGTCTGAAAGACTGCATTAAAAGAACCTTTTCTTCTTCCTTGCTATTTCCAAGTCATCCATGGAGAAGCTTGAAAGATTATTAAAATAAGGAATAATCCCCTGTGTTTTGTATACCTGAGGGAGCTAAAACAAGACCCTGGCTGAAACAGGAAATGTACAATAAATCCCATTTTTATGACTCTGTAAGTCAATGATTTTATGGTTTTAGTAACAACCATGTAAGAAGTATTTTAGGGGGTTGTTTTTGGTGAATTGCTACATTGTTTTTGGTTTGTGGTTCTGTGTTTGTTTTTCTAAGGCAGTGTACACAAGCAAATTAAATCATATGTAATCCTGAGATTGCTAAAGAAAGGTTCAGGAAAACAAAAAGCTGTTCTAAAGAAGTAATTTTTTCTCGGCTAGTTTTATTCTTAGGAACAGCCTGAATAAGTATGGTCACATTTGCACCTTTTTTTAGGCGGACTGGGCAGGAACAGACCATAAACCACAGTCCCTGGTTTAGAAACAACAGTCCACTGGGCCCTTGGGCCGCTTGAACTGGGAAGACAACAAGAAGCCCCTCAAGCATGGGGTGAACTTGCACTTTCTCTGAATACTGTCACAGGTCACTGATCTCAAGGGTCTGGCAGAACACGCAAACTGAAAGGAGAAAGGTGACTTTTATTATAATGTCACCTAGAGCTTACAGCCTAACATAGGCTGTTCCCTGCAGTGCCAGTGGGGTTTATGGTATCTAAAATACAAAGGTGCCTGCACACATTGGCCCTGCATCTTTGTCGGAGTTGCCACACAAGGAAAGATTACACATGTTCTGCATCTTTGCTCTTATTTTTCGAATTTCATAGAATCATAGAATGGCTTGGGTTGGAAGGAGCCTTAAAGATCATCTTCTTCCAAAGCCCCTGCTGTGAACAGGGACACTTTCCGCTAGACCAGGTTGCTCAAAGCTCCATCAAATCTGACCTTGAACACTGCCAGGGATGGAGCAGCCACAGCTTCTCTGGGCAGCCTGTTCCGGAGTCTCCTCTCTCCCACAGGGATGGATTTCTTTCTGATACCCAATCTGAGCCTACTCTCTGTCAGTTTTAAGCCATTCCTTCTTGTCACTACATGCTTGTTTGTTTTAGACACAGATTAATTTCTCAGCAGCTCTAGACTGAAGTTAAATGTATCCACAACATCTACTTAGTATCTTTCCTCTTAGAAATGTAAATGCAGATTTGTTACCTGCTGAATTCTGCCCCAGGCTGGAGCAGATGCTACCTGCTTTGAGCTGGGCTTTCATCCTCCCTGTGCCTCCTCTGGCACACTCTGCTCATAAAGGTAAGATGCTGGAATGGGTATATGGGTATATTCCATGACCCTAAAGGGTGACTATAGCACTTGAGGATAGAACTGATGCCAACAAATACACTCAGAAGTGCCTTGGCTGCAACATGTTCATCTTGGCCAAACCCATTTACGTTTCTTACTGTTGCATAGAAGGCTTCAAATTACAGCTTTATTTTTTAATAAGGTCATATTACTATTTATTAATATAGTTGCTCCAGCTTAAACTTGAAATATGTATATTTCTATATTTTAAGCCATGAAGTTTTGCTAATGTACAGTTCTACCAGTGCAGCTGGACATCAGAGCATCTCAGCCACCTCCCACTGAAATCCATCCTCACGGCACTCCAAGACAACCAAGTTGTTTTTTTCAAATGAGGCTGTGGATGAGTAAGTTGGATGCTGGGCAGGGCTATGCACTGTTGTGGGTTACTGTGACTCTTTTGGGGCATAATCATAATAACTTTTTCTGTGATTTTTGTATGAGCTACTCCAGACACAAATCCCTGCCTTAGGCCTCAGCCCCACCAAGCTGTTGTTTATTTTAGGAAATTACTTTGTATGTATGTATGATACTACTTTAAAATCATAGGTCTGTACCAACCTCCCAAAGCCTACCAGGAAACTCACAGGCAGGCAGTGCTGATCCCAGCTTGCTGCCTGGACACACTTTTATTAAGAAATTCTTGCTGGTCATGCATGACATTGAGCTGATAGAATGATACCATAGTCTGACTAACCCCTTTTGGAGTTGTCCAAGATTAGGAATCCAGTTGTTGTTACCACCCACCCCCAGAGGTTTAGAATTGCCCTTATTGATGGAAGCTTGGTTTCTTCATAAATCTTAAGAGTGGTGGGAGGGAATTCCTGACAATAGTGTGGTGGCACCCAAAGTAAAAACTACTTATTTTGAGACTGGTGGCTAATTCCAGATACCACAGCACACACTCTCTCCCCCTAATCCCCATTTTAAGTATGTACACCTATTTTAGTTTCATTTAGCAGTTTCAGTGTTGTGCAGCAACTCTGTGTGAACACACAGAGCAAGTTGTTAGTTTGCTCTTTTCCTCCAGCCATTTTATTTCCCTGCTAGTGGAAACTCTCCACCTGCAGGGTAAAGCACTGCAGCCACATTGTCATAGCATGAAACCACAGCCTTCCTCTTTTCTGTCTCTTTTCTGCTTTACCAGATTCCACACCTGTTTAAAAAGTGTCAAGACTGGCTGTAGTGCTTCTGTATAACAGAAAATAACTCAGCAGACATTGGGGTGTAGATAAAAATGTTTGGTGAAAAGAGCAATGTTTCAGGTCAGTGACCAGAGGTGAATTTTTCCCAGCAGGTATAAGCTCATTTATACTGGAATCACTATGAGGTGATGAATGTGACAGCCCCATGGGCCAGCAGCCCCTACCCTGCTGGTAGCCAGTCCTGTCCTGGTCACCAGCACTGGCAGCCTCCCCCAGTGCTGCAGCATGAGGGGCTTGCCAGTGGAGCAGGGCGGTGGGCATTGCTCTACCTGGTGAGTGCATGGGAGGTACTTTCACACCAGTGTTGAAAGGTGTAAAGCCCAGATCATGTACGTAAGTGTTGTGAGCTCATGGGTATGCTGACATTTGCTGTTCTGAGCAAGAATTTGCAGTGATTTCACTGTTTAAAAAAGGGGTCCAGTGTCATCTCTTGTATATCATGTAGACTTGGGGTTAAAAAATTACTCATTTAACTGATAGCCTTGTAGCAGGCATAGAAGTATTCAGCATTATCAATGTTTTTTTCCTGCAAAGCACAGGAAATGTTTTTAAAGCTGTTCTGTGTAATTATCAATTCTAAAACAGATTGGAGGCAATCTGAAAAAAAATTCCCAGAAACAAAATACAGAGATGAGAAAATGCCATGCTGAAGGAGAAAAGTACGTTCATTCACAGCACTGGCTGCTTTGCATTGCTCTGGCCCATCTCACTGGACTTGAATATGCTGGGATGCACCACTGCCACATCCATCATCTGTCAGGTAGGATCCCAGTTCACAACCAGCTGCGTAAGGTTTTCTTTACACCACACACTTTTTAAACACATATTTCTTTATGCTACAAGGGAAAATTCAAACCTGAGACTCTGCTATGACTTAAATTTGAGGAGCTGAGAAGGTAAATCAAAGCAGATCTCTCTAATTCCCCGTGCAGATGAGCAAGCTCCCCCTTGCCTGCCCTCACAGCTACTTTGCAAGCCTAGATGCAGGCTCACTAGGCACAGGCAGCCTGAGCGTGGCTCCTGAGGCTGTCACAGGCATGTGTGTGTGGGCACTTCTGCCTGTCTCCAAGGCCCAGAGTGTGCAGGGAACAACACTTTGGTCCCTGCAATTAGCACCTGCTTGTGGAGATGGGCAAATAAAAGGTACCTCCACTCCACTGACCTTATTACAATTCCTTGTTTGCTTGGCATGTGCCTTTGCTGGAGCCAGCAGGACTTTGGCAGCAGAGTTAAAGGGATCAAGGTTTCATCTGCAGTCATAAAGTTAAAAAATGCAAAAACGCCTTTCCAGGCTTAGGACCCTGTGTTTCTGAGTCTGTATCCAAGGTTGCTTTCATAGCCCAGCCACACTTTTGGTCTGGTTTCTGAGTACTGGTTTGTGGAAGGTAGGTATGTTTCTACTCACAGGTTAGATTTAAGGGCAGAGGCTGAAATAAACAACCCCCTATACTACCACAGTAAAGCTAAACCAAAGGCATGATCCAGCAGTTGCTCAGTACCTTTATAACTAGGAAGGATTTATTGAGTCAGATCGTTTTCTCGGTGCAACGTGGTCTAGTTGACGGTATCCCTGCCCATGGGAGGGGTTGGAACTGCATAATCTTTAAGGTTCCTTCCAACCCCAACCATTCTGTGATTTTATCAAGGCTCCCTTTTTTCAGATCAAGTCGGGACCCCCTTTGTTGTGGCACTGCTCCTCAAGCTTACTTAAACAATATCTGGCCTTTTTTTCTTTCTTAGTTTTTTACCCCTCTGAAAAGAAAGCACCCCCGGCTGCCCAGCCCAGTTTCTTTCTTTTTTAAGTCTCAACATTATTGCAGGCTCCCCTCTAAAACTGGTCACCCATTACTATTTCTAGGGGACGTGCTCTTTGTGTGCACCTCCAACTTAAGCACCGCCCCCGCCACAGTGTGTGCAAAAAGCAGGTATTTCCCAAAAAAAAAAAAACCACGCGAATGTAGCTCCGAACCGCGTCCGTGTTCACAGCGAGGCTTTCACGTCGGGGAGAATTCAAGCTGTGCCTTCCCCAGCGGACGGGACGGACTCCCCCAGTGCTGTTACCACAAGGCAGAGCCGCCCGGCCCCAGCGCTGCCCGGGGCGCTCCGTTGTTTGGTCCCTGAGGGGGGGGCAGCGCAGGGGCC
>JAWWMP010000002.1:1465563-1516461 GCA_035047865.1 Dendrocincla tyrannina
GCGCTGCTGGTGCTGGGCCGGGCGCCGGCGGGCCGGGGGGCGGCCTGCGAGCCCGTGCGCATCCCGCTGTGCAAGCCGCTGCCCTGGAACATGACCAAGATGCCGAACCACCTGCACCACAGCACGCAGGCCAACGCCGTGCTGGCCATGGAGCAGTTCGAGGGGCTGCTGGGCACCAACTGCAGCCCCGACCTGCTCTTCTTCCTCTGCGCCATGTACGCGCCCATCTGCACCATTGACTTCCAGCACGAGCCCATCAAGCCCTGCAAGTCCGTGTGCGAGCGCGCCCGCGCCGGCTGCGAGCCCGTCCTGCTGCGCTACGGCCACGCCTGGCCCGACAGCCTGGCCTGCGACGAGCTGCCCCTCTACGACCGCGGCGTCTGCATCTCGCCCGAGGCCATCGTCACCGCCGAGGGCGCGGGTGAGTGCGCGGGGACCGCTCCGCAGGGACAATGGGCGGCCGGCCCTGCCTCCCTGCCTGCCCTGCCGCGCTCACGGCCCCTTCTCCTGCCCTCCGCGCTTTGCCTTTCCTTTCTCTGCCTCTGGAAAAGTTTCGCTGCCGGGCACGGGGGGTGTGTGACAAGTGACAGCCCCGCCGCCGCGCGGTGTGTCCCACGCGGGCGTGGGCGCGCATCCCTCGCTCGGCGCGGGCGGGAGGGGTGTCCGCGCCCCGCGCTGCGTTCCGGCCACAGCGGCGGCAGAAGGGCTGAGGAGGCAGAGCCGCACAGGAGGGGCAGCCCCAGGGCTGCCGACTGCCACGGTGCCTCTCTGCTCATCGCCAGCCCCTCGCTCCCCAAACCGGGATGTTCCCCGCCTGCACAAGGACACGTTTTAGGGAAAGCTGTGCCCAGAGGAGCCCCAGGCAGGAGCTGGGAGGCCGTGGTCTCCCCAGCCTCCTCCTGTGCCAGTGGTGGCACACGCGCGTCTTGAAGAGGAGCAAACAAGCTCATCTCTGTGGTTGGCACTGAAGGTACAGGTTTGTAGCACGGGTTCCTCAACAGGTTCCTGATCTCTAGTTACAGCCTTGTGAGGAGCACTGCAAAGGTGCAGCCTTTTGTTCCCAGAATCCCTGAAGCGAGCCAAAGGCTGCCTTTGGCACTTGAGGCAGCTCCAGTGCAGTCCTGATGGTGTCTGACCAGCACAGCTTCTGAGGGGCTGATGAAGCCCCTTGACTTTGTCACTGCATCCTATTTCGTCTGCTGAGCTCACTGTGGCCCCACGGGATGGCTGGTGCTGGGTGTCTGGCTGCTGTCCAGTGGTACCGCGGAGGTAGAGCCATCTCTGCACGGTTGTGCAAGGACTGCTGACTGCTCGGGCCACCACTGTGCTGCAAACCTGCTGTGGTTCAGGGACCCTGGTCCTGTCACAGCTGCCTTAGGGCTGGAGGAGTTGGCAGGGCACAGCTCCAGCATGGTGCGCTGGAATTCAGAAATACTGAATCCAAGTTGCTATTGAACAGGAAATTAAAGCAAGGCAGTGGGGTGGTTATCACGAGCAGGCTTTGACCTTTACAAAGTGACCGCAGTTCCTGTCTTACTTCAGGAAAGCATTTGCTGCTGGTGAAACAAAGCTATGTTTCCTTTGCTGCAAAGTTGTAGTGTTGATGGCTCTGCCAGACCTCTCCATCATAGGAGTGGGAGAGCAGTGCTCGAGTGGGGTAGCAGCCAGAAGGGGTCAGAGGCTGAGGCCGAGCAGCACCCATGCAGCCTGTGGGCTCGTTGTGCTGTCCCCCCATCTCCTTCAGTGCCTACAGCTCTCGGGCCAGGTTGTAGGAGTTCATTGATGGGCAGCAGATCCTGCCTCTCCATCCTCCCCTAACAGTGGCCTGGGAACGACAGGGGGATTTTTCATGCTATGCTCAGGTTCTGTCCCATTACCAAATGCTTTATTTATTCCACTGCCAGTAATGCCAAACACTGTAATTCCTGTTTTCTTCTCCTAACAAAATATCATGCTTCGGTTTCCTGACCGTGCTCCCCAGATCAGCCTTCCCAGGTAAGCTGCTCACACCATTCCTCCATTTATTTACAGGCCAGACAAATGCTGTTCCTTCTCTGATTCCATTCTCTGGCCCTTTCTACCTCTTGAAATCTCCACTCATTGGCCATACCCTGATATCTCCTGTCATTACCACTATTTCTCTCTAACCCTACCCTCTTGCTTTTCCATCTTTTCTCCCCTCACGGTCGTCCCCAGCCCATGAACCCTACTGTCTATTTTTGCCATCGGCTTCTGCTCTCTGGGAGCCGCAGACCTGCTGGGGTGGTTTGGGAAAATACTGTTTTAAACACCAAGCACCTTTCTCTGTAGCATTGAGGTGCCTTCAAAACTGCCTTAAAAATGGCTCCAAAATGAGCAAGGCTTGGCAGGTCTACAGCAATTTGAAAGCAATCACATTCAAATCTGGAGGGAGGAAGCTTGGCTAAAATTGCCCCTGCGTTACCTATTTCTGAGGACCTCAGCAGTACAATAACCTCTTTGAGGGATTCCAGGGCCAGATCCATGAAAACTCTCTTTCAGTGAATGAGAACCTGATGACATTCTCATTTCTGGGCTGAGAATTTTGAACTGATGCATTATGTACCAGCCTGAAAGAATCCTTCTTGAGGGAATAAAACTGCTCCTTTAGAAAGCAGAGCGAAGGATTCCTGTTCTAGGAAGAGGTAAGGTGAACACTTCCAAATTCAATTCTCTAAATAAAGGATTAGAGCCAACTAGAAAACATGAATAACCAACTGCCTGATCCGGAGCATGCAGAATACCTGCTCTTATTTTATCTCCTAGGCATTCTAGACCCTTCTACTCTCTATAAACTACATCTAATAGAGCAGGCAGAAATATAAATCCATTGTTTTGTGGACTTCTGTTGTAGAAGCCCATGAAACAGCCAGGAAGCCAATTTTTTATTCTTCAGAGGTGAAATCTTGTTTTTGCTTTCATTCTTTTTGCTACCTGTGATGTAATAAGATTCTACTGTTTCCTTTCCTCTTGAGGTCTTTGCATTATTGCTGGTGAGCACTGGTACATTTGTGTAGTCTCTTCTGTAAGGCAGCAGCCTGAAGGATGGTGTGGTCAGGTGTTTGCTGTTGTTGAAGCAGGGATAGGGTTCACAAGCCTGATTGTCATTCCTTTTCAAACTGTTCATCCTTCAGAGTCCATGGCTCAGCTGGATGCAGGGGCTAAGAAAGCTGCCATGTCTTGGGCTTGGCTAGAGGAATAGCTGTGCATACATGGGCTTGTGCTGGTCTCCAAAGCCTGAGTGTGAGTGATGACTTGGAGGTCTGAAGTTCCTCAAGTTACAAAGACTACCTTCAAACAAATGTCACATGGGAAGCATATGCTTCTTGATTTTTCATTCTCTTTTGGAAACGTCTGGGTTCCTTCACAGCCAGAAAGCAGAAGTATGCTGGGGGCATGATGTGGGTGTTCTGGATGCAGGTGCGATGAATATTTTGGCTTTTTGTGGAGTCCCCTGGAATGATTTTGCATTGTCAAGAGCCATTGTCTAAGCATTGAGTCAAGACCTGGGCCTTTCAATGTCATCAAAATCTGGTGGGATTCATTACGAGGAATAATTTGGTATGTGGAGCCATCTGCTCTGTGACCTGGAGTTTGAGTTCTCTGTATTAACTAGGATCAGTTTTCGTATCGCTTTGCTTTGCTGTGTGTGTTTTTGCAACCAACTTAGCAAAGATCCTATCTGTACTAAGAGCTGAAGTAGATGATAAGGTCTGAATTTGTGCATTTTGGAAGGGTTTCTTAATTGATGGGGCTCACAGATCTGTCCGTCTGAAGAAAGTGTACAAGCAGCAACCGCTGGCTGTGATTTTCTTCTTTGGAGCAGGGTGCCTGGAGTGGCTTCAAAAATAGCTGGGCCGTACACTTTCATTGCAGTGACAATCAGAGTCATGTTACTTTCAGATTCTTTCCCTTATTCTTAAACAAAATTTAATAGGAAGCTTTTGGGTGGTACCTCTGCATAATGTTCCCTCTTTGGCAATCTTGCTAATCTTCGCTGTCAGATGCTCTTTTCAGAAAGGTTACTTTTCATAGGCAGAACTTGACAGAGGGGTTGCCCCGTAAGAGAAGTGGAACAATAGGAAGTCAGTTGGTTTGGGATTTTTAAAATAACTTCTTTTTTTTTTCCCCTCTGATTGCATTACAGCTGAAGGTTTCAGCAGTGTGCGTCTCCTGGTGGAGAGAGATCTCTCCTCAGCAGGCTGCTGGGGTCAGGGACTGGGATTTGCTCGCACTCACCTAAGATCTGGTGAGTGGCTGGTGGCAGGACTGGCCTGGATCCACTTTCCATCACCTCACTGGTAGATGAGAAGGGACCAAATATTATGAGCTTGACTGGGGAGATGGGAGGCCTTTCCTGAGACATGTCATATAGTCTCCAGTCTCCTCCATGAGCTCACACTTCTCTCCATTGGTAGAAACCACTCATCCCTGAATAAACAGAAGTGGGCTGGGGAAGATAAGCATCGAGGCAAGGTCAATATTTGCCTGGTCCAAGCCCTTCCAAGTAAGAAAATGAACCATGGAGTGACGTATCAGTACCTGCTTACCCCTTCTTTGCTCACTGATTGACACCATGCTCTGACCACAATTGCAGAGCATCGTATGCTCTGCATCACAGCCTTTGCGCAGGCATGGAAATGGGAAGTGCTTCCATCAAGAGCTGCTCTGCACACAACATCCAAATTACTCCTTCTCCACACCCAGCTGCTTTGTAGAGTACCCGTGACAACTGGCTTGGGTTAGGACAAGTGACCGGGCAGTGCAGAATCAGGACATGGGTTGAGGCTGTGGTGTCTTGTAATTTAGTTAAAAATAAGTTGTGTACTGAGGAGTGGACAGGAACATCTGGTGTAAAGCAGTTTAGTTCCATGCTTGTTAGCAGGACTGGGTTTATACTGGGCATACTGAGTGTTTGCCAGCCCTCCTTGAGTTGGTGTTAGTTGGAAGGACAGTTCCTTAGCCAGTGCCCATGAGCATCATACCCCCTGTGGGCCAGGGAAGGCTGAAAACCTGATTTAGTAATTTCAGTGTGAGTTGGACTTGGTTTGCTCAAGCACCATGAAGTTGTGACTGCTTGGTTCAGCCCTTGATTTAGGAAGGGCTCCCTTTTCCTTCCCTGAATGGAAGATGGTAAAGCATTTTATCTGATACTTCTCTTGTGTCCTCTGTGATGAAGAAGCAGAGCCACCTCTCCATGGATGGTGGCTGGAAGGTTTTTCAGACTTCTCTCTGCAGTGAGAGCATATGGGAGGATTATCAGACCATAGACCTGAGTGCTCTCCGTGCTTTTACCGCATCAGAAGGAGTTGTAGATTTAAAGCTGCAACTTGATTGAATAAACAAGAAAATGTGGTCATCCTTTTGCTTACCATTTGCAAAAGGAAAACCATTTTAATTTCTCTTTCATCATCCTGCAATACAGGAAAGCACTTGATGCAACATGAAATGCATTCTTAACACTTGAGAGTAGCTCAGGTGCATAACCAAAATAAACCGTATAAGTAAGAATCAGCTTGTATAATTTGACTTGTTACAATGCAACATAGAGAAGCATTAGAGCTATCATGGAAGTACCTGATAAGCAAAGACCAAATTGTCTGCATGAAAATATTGGTTTTGTCCTATAAACTAAGATCCTGCAGTAGTTTGGAACTTTCTTTGGAAGAAAATGGATGTGAGTTTTTATTAGCAACAGGATTTTGGATATAGAAGAGCATCTACTGAATCCGTCTGTGCTATCTTCTATACCTTTTGCTCTTTACATTGGTTAGAATAATTTTTCCTGAAGTGTCCATTTTTTGAAGTTAGTTATTATATGAGGGAATTAGTTGTTTTTCAGTTTTAGTCTTGCCCTGACTGCGATTTAGCCGTATGCTTGTTTATGTAAATGAAGTTTCGTGTTGCTGTAAGTAGTATAAGTAAGTTTATTAAGATGGAGAATTTAATTTTTTTTTTAAGAAGAATGGAAAAATTATTTAAATAATATAATTTTTCCTGTAAACAAATATTTTAAATAATATGTTTACAGAATTTGTGGTTAAGTAATGGTCCCAGCCTTTAACATTTAATCCACACATCTAATGCCTTCACCTATACTGAATATCATCAGCATCTTGGGCTGTCTTACATCCAAATCCTTCCAGCTCAGTCTGCAAGAGTGGAGCTTTTGTTACATGGTCATGTCTTCATTTGTCCTACATTGTGAAAGCAGGGGTGCTGCGTCCATGATAACGGATAAGAGATGATGTTTGTAGGATACCAGCTTCCAGACTTGGAAAAATAGCATAAATGATTGGGCATGGAAAATTAAAGGAAGGCTTTTTCTTTGAAAGCTAGTTTGTTTTTTTATTTCATGCGCCATTGTAATAAAGTATCCTGCCTCTCTCCCAAACCTTGTTTCTCTTACTTTTATTTTGTCCTTAATTTGTACGAGGTTATATGCATTAACATTCTTGGGTTTTATTATTAAGTATATGTAAAAACTCATAGTGTAATTTAATAAACAATGGGTTTGAAATTATGTGTTTTACTAATGTGGGATACATTCCACTTACAAATATGTCTGAAAGCAGTTCTTTGGGCACAGTGCCTGTATTCCTTCTGTTCCTTATCTGTCTTTCAAAATAATCAGTGTGGTTTTAAACTGAGGGGAAGGGCAAGGTCTTAAACATTTATTTTGGCATTTTCTGAAATGATATGGTTGAGGTTTGATTTCCTCAGTGACCAAAAAAGCAAACAAAAAGTAATTTCTCTTTCATCATCTAATTAAATGCAAATAGTACATGTATTTATTGTAGATGCTCGAAGTTCATGCCATAAATTTCAATCCTTGTCTAAAACCTGCAAGTCTGTGCACCAGTGGAAATATAATACTTAATCTGCTTCATCATTTAACATGATTGGATCATCCTTTAGCATGCTGGATTCAGGTGAAGTCCAGATAAAAAATCATGTCAACTTTACAAGACTGGCCTCTAGAACATTACAATTTGTTTAGTAATGAAGTTATTAAGTTTTAATATACTAAATATTAGAGAAAGAGAAAAGATTGTAACATGCTGTAATGAAATAATCCAATATTAAAAATACTAACGTTTCTTTATGTATTTTACGAATCCATGCCAGATTTCCCTATGGATTCTAATAACGGCAACTGTAGAGGCGCCGGCATCGGTAAGTAAACTGTAGTCTTTCAAATACTTTTAATATTTGATTAAGTAAGGGGTGCTAAGTGATGTTTAAATACTCTTTCTTGCCTAAGAATCCTGCATATTGTGCTTTTGCATCCCATGGGCAGGTGGCATTTGGGGCTGGTCAGCCTCAAAATATCTAAAATCAGCAGGGCTGTGCTGAGTTTATTCAAAGTTTTGTCTTCAACAGTGAGAATAATCATTAAACTGATTTTCCCTAGGAAAAAACAGTAAGATAATGGTTCATTCTGACTTTAAAATTTGCAAATTAAATTCAGCATTATTTGTAGATAATGGCAAAACTCCAGTTAGCCTGAGGAGGTTGAGGGTGAGACCTCCTGAGTCTGGTTTTATTCCAGGAGGTCCCCTCTTGCTTTTTATTTCTGTTTGGGTTTTTTTCTGGAACTGAGTAAAACCCCCTGAGCATTACCACCTCTCATAGACAATGCAAAGAAGCAAAGCCCAGGCTCATAGCTAATAATTATAGAAATGTGAATTTGTTGCTCAAACAAGCCAATGACTGTAGGTCTCCTTGAATTTTATTATGATTCCATCAGAAGTTTTCCTTTTAGGCCTTTGTCAAGAAGATGACACTTGGAAACCTAGGGTTGGCCATTGTGTCTTTCCTTCTCCAGGGGCCTTGATGAGCTATGGCGTGCACTGATGTTCAGTTCATTAACATAAGCACCTAAGTGTGGAGGTAGAACATAAAATTAGGTATCTACATAAACCTGGACAACTTCAGCATTCATCTGTGGCCAAAATGTAGAAAGGTATTAATAATACCCAGTTTATAATACAGTTTTAAATTGTGATCAGTAGGTGATCATTACAGTTCGTTTCCTTTCATAGTGAAAACAGCTATGTAGGTGGAAAGTGTTCTTTAAATCACAGGTCCTTTGGAAACCCATCTACAATTAGAAAAACTGATACAAGCAAGCCCCTTAGCAAGCTTTGTTTTAAATTGCCTTGAGCATGGGACTCTGTCTGAAAGACTTGTTATTTGTTACTAATGTTAGTATCTTTATAGTTGTAAGCTATTTTCAGGTTACACTTTTGAGTAAGTGTGGATTTCATGCTTGGCAGTGACTGTACAAAGAGCATACAAGCTTCACTGTGAGTATAAAAGCAAAGCTGTATGCCTTCAATGTCACCTTACATAAAAAATGTGAAACACATCTTTAGTGCTGCCTGTCCTTAGGGTTGTAGAAGGCATGTAATTCCAGTGACACTGCAATGGAAAAGTTCCAGTCATATTGTTGCTGTTGTGATGCTTTTTGACTACTTAAAGCAAAACCAGACCCCAAAAAATCCCATCTAGAAAATAGAGTGAAGATACACAAAAAAATTGCTGATGAAGTGGAAGGGGAATATTTTTATCACTCTTTTCACTGTGCAAACACAATTTCTGGTTCAATGTGCTACACCTGTTTGAAGTGACAAACACGGTTTGACCCATCTAAAAGGCTGTGTTTTGTAATGGCTTTATTTATATCTTCAGTAAAGTAAATTTGTAATTTTGCCATTGTAAATAGAGATTTGTTTGTTTTGCAAGTAGCAAACTGATGTGCTTTCAGAAAATCCTTTTCTCGGCTCTGTGGCTTCTGGAGCCACTTATAACAGACCTTGACCAATTACTTTTGTGTTAGTTTCTTTATCTCTAAATAGTAATTAGGAATACTGCAGCATTTTGTAAAGTCCTTTGAAATGTAAATTTAAAAAGCACTAGGGTGACTAGGTGGTAATTTTTCAGTAAGAGCGTGAGCTGGTCCGTAATTTGTTTCTAGAACAAGACTAATAAAATATTTTCTCAAAATGAAGTAATCGAATACTGTCTTAAAATTGAGGGAAATGTGAGGCTGTGTATTCTTGTCTTGCAATTTAGTCTATTTTATTCTACTTATACTGTAGAGCAGGAGAATGTTAAAGTGTACGACTTGTTGGACTTGAGCACTGAGGTGCCTACGGGTGTGCGAGTCATAGCAGCACATCTAAGGCCCTGTTTCAAGCTTAAAAATTACCCATAATTTTTGGGTACGAGCTCCATACGCAGGAAGCCAAAAATCACTTCCCTTCTCTCTGCTTTTGTTGTTCTAACACAGTCTCATACAAAAGCTAAAGTCTGTAGGACTATATATAGATTCCTGAGGATGTATTGGGAATTTAAGGAAACAATGTGCTTTTCTTTTGAAATGTTTTCCTCTCTCCTATGTTTTTTTTGGGTTTTTTTGTGTATTAACTACAAAAATTCTTCCTATGGAAAGTAAATAATGGTTTGAGAAGTCCATAACCATATGATTCCATCTCTCTTTTTTTTTTTAAATATGCAGGAATCTTATGTAGCAAATAAAAGTTCTTTTACAGACCCTTCATGTTGGATTTAACTGAATCCCTATCTTATATGCATTGATATTTAGAATGATGGTGTATAGAAATAAGTTGTATTAAGTCTGCTTCCATTTAAATGCCAAATCAAATGTCCACGTAGATGACTATGTGTATGTAATACTGGGACCGGCTGTTTGAAAATACTTGACCAAACCCCACTTAGACACTGGTGTGAAATAATATTTGCCTTATAGCATCCAGCCATGAAATATCAGTGGTGTTAATGAACATGTGTGTCTGGAGCTTCAACATTAGCATTCCCCAGGCACTAATGAAAATGTTTTTACCTCCGTTACAGTTCCTAGCTGTCTGGCAGCTGCACAACTGGAAATGCTGCTCCAACAGTGCTCATTTGTGTTGTCTTTTGAAGGCTATCCTTATGGCCCCTATGAATTTCTCTATTTCAATTAAACTTGGAGTTTTGGGTCATAATAAAATTGTGTAAAATTTGCACAGTTCCTTATGGTTATTTGGACAGGGCTCTGAGCAACTTTATCTAGTTGAAGATGTCCCTGCTCATTGCAGGGGAGTTGAACTAGATGGCCTTTAAAGGTCTCTTCCAACACAAACAATTTCATGATTCTATGAATGCCTGCTATCCAGAGTATCCCAGTTTGCTAAACCAACCTGAGATATATAGTCTCCAGTCAAACGTTACGTTGTGCCCTGTCATAGTATTTTCTTCCTGTGTCTCTGTTATGACCTGTGTGATAAAAGGTGCAGGAAGGAGGGCATTCCCTAAGTCTAGTACAGAAGAGAGAACAGCATTGCAAGGATTTGCTGCAAGGAATCACAGCACCTGTGAGAACAGGAGAGACTTGATTTTGTCACTTCAGACTCCAAGTCCTTGTGTCTTTGTTGTTGTGTTGCTGTTTGGGTTTGGGTTTTTTTAAAATTTCAGCATGTCTGGTCTCATGGAGAGTTCTACATCTCCCAACAGAGCAGACCAGGAATGCCCTGTGGTACTTTACTGTAATAAGCAAGTGATAAGTGTAATAAGGTGTGAGTTTGAGGTTTTGGGAAGATTGTCACTGAACACATACTCTTTTATTCTAAACAAAGCTTTCTGTTTCTATAGACCGCTGCAAGTGCAAGCCTGTAAAAGCTACCCAGAAGACATATCTACGCAACAACTATAACTATGGTAAGAACACCTGCATGGCCAGCTCCCAACTTTTGTAAGGCTCCAGGGAGGGAAAAATTTTCATTAAAGAAGCCTAAGTTCTGAAATTACTGATGGATAACCCTATGGTACTTATTATAGGAGGAAGATGTGGTCTGAAACATTTCCAAATTAAAAGGATGGAGGGGATTAGCTTATTATGTTAGTACAAGAGTGTCTTTGTTGAGTTATCTCAGTGTCAGCACAGACATTTGGGGTTCAAGCACCTTTTTAGCATGAAAAGTGATGTGAGAAAAATGGCATTGTGGGCTGCTGTGCCTGAACTGCCTCTGTGATTTCCAGCTCTGATGTATGCAGCTGCTGCATATGTCCATGTTATGTCTTCCCTTGTCCAGACTGTCGTCATCTTCAGGCATATCACAGGTCCAAGCTGCTACTTTTCTTCATACAGGCTATTTCAAGCAAATTAGGCTGATGAAGACAGTGAATACCTATCATGGGAATTGAAAACTTTGGCCCTTCCTTTTTCTCATTAATCATGTGAAGAGCCTTGGGTCAGTGGACTTAAAGGCTTTATTTAAATGGTAACAATTGCATAATATTAAGATTATGCATTTGTAACACTATTGCCAGACAAGCGTCTCTTAAAAATAGTTGTTAAAAGCTAAAAAGTTATAACTGTATTCAAACGTTGTTATTTTTCAGGTGACTATTCAGTTTTATGTTGTTTGGGTGGATTTGTTTGGAAAAAATGTACAGAGTGACTATTCTCTAGAGGTACCTGCCCATGGCAGAGTCGCTGCTGCCCATCTTCTCAAGCTTTTGAAATCACAGAGGTTTCAAAATGCATTTGAAATAACTGGACTAAAGCAAGATCTTAAAGAGTGGTAATTTGGGGTAAATTGTGCATATTAAATGTACAAGTTAGCGTTTGTTGGCAGCTGTATTTAGTGTGCCTGTAATACCTGCTAGTTGATGGTGTTTGTGGCAACACATGTGAAGAGATGTGTAAATCCATGGGCTTCTTTCTTCTACGTTATCTTTTTCACGAAGATTAGAAGATGTTTGGAATCCGGGGAATCTGCTATTTGTAGTGGAAAGTAGTGTTTGCAGGCTGTGAATGATGTGGCATTCACTAGAGCATGACCTCTTTGCATTTGCATGTAGCATCAGTTCACTGGTCACCATGAGAGAAATGAAAAGCTTTGTCTTTGAAAGGCAGCCTTTCCTCCTGTACAACTTAAAAAGAAAGGGTGAGGGAGGAAACAATTAGGCAGGTCATCAGGTCAAGATCAGGAGTGTTTGGACTTCATAAAGAGCAGAGCAGATTGCTGCTGGGTCACTGGAGGGAGAATAAAAAAGGTAAAGGCCTGTCATCGAGCAGAAATAGTGATATGAGAAGTTTTAATAAATGTTCACTTTTTGTGAAAGGTTCAGAGTGACAGATTAAGTTTGCTCATCTGTGCTACAGGTAGTCAAGGAGGGATCAGTTACAGCTGGAGAAGGAGACTGTACAAGAAATGGATTAAATATATTTAACATGGAAAGGGTGAAGAAGAAAGGATGCTAAAGTCAAAGCCCTGCTTAAACAGAACATATATCCAATTGGTACATAACTCCTGCTCCTGACCATACCACTAAGAGATATGAGCTACCTGGACCCCCTTGGTGGAGGGTGAAGTAATGAAGGGAAGAGATGGGGGCATGGACATTGCTGGAGTTCAGCTAAGCTTCTGATAATGGACCATGCAAAAGACTAATCCCAAAGGTCACCAGGAACAGCTTGGGGGTAACCTGCATTTTCTGCTACTCCTAACAGCATTCTTTGTGACTTTTTCCCAGTCATTCGGGCTAAAGTGAAGGAGGTGAAGACTAAATGTCACGACGTCACTGTGGTAGTGGAAGTAAAGGAGATCCTGAAATCTTCCCTGGTGAACATCCCAAAGGACACTGTAAACCTTCACACGAACTCTGGGTGCCTGTGCCCACCGCTCAATGCCAACGAAGAGTACGTTGTTATGGGCTATGAGGACGAGGAGCGTTCCAGGTAACTCTTTCTGCATTGTCCTTGGAGCGTGTTTGTTGTTATTTGTTTCCCTGTCATAAAGCTGAATTTCAGAGCTACAAGGAAAGAAAAGCTTGATGTGACTGTCTCTACATCTCCTTCATAGTATTTGGCAAGGCAAGGCTCTCTGCAGGCACAGAGATCTTAGTCTTGCTTGTGTTGGGTTGTATAGCCTGGTGATGGAGTAACTGGTTGTCTCTGTTGTGTAGGTTACTGTTGGTGGAAGGCTCCATAGCTGAGAAGTGGAAGGATCGTCTTGGCAGAAAAGTGAAGGTAAGAAAATACCTCACCAAAAATCAAATGTTGCAGGTGCCGTGAAATATCTACCTAATCTTTCAAAATAAAGGAAGAATATACACATGCTGCCTCCAGTTAATTAATACCATTTATCAAAAACTAACTTGGTGTGTTATTTGCTGTATTACTTATAAATGCACGCTGAATAAACTAAGGGCATACACTGAATTACCCCAAAGTCCCCTAGTGTAGCAGCAATCAAAACCTCTGTCTCAAAAAAGCAAAGAGTAGGGGGTGTTTTAACTCCATAGACAAACTGTGTCTTCCACAGCACACTCTTGCTTAATTAGGGTGATATTAATTAAAGAAAAAAAACCAGAGGGCTTTACACATGTTTTCCAGACTGAGACAGGATTATACTTTCCAGATTTAATGTTCTATAAATACAATTTTCTTACCAAATTGTGTGGGTTAGCAATTATTCTAAGTTCACCTTGCTGACTTAGCTGAGGGAGGTAGATGATAGGGAGGTCACGTCATAGCAAATTGAAAGCAATGACCTCAAATGCAAGCATAGTATCATCAAATCCTAGAGTGGTTTGGGTTGGAAGGAGCTTTAAAGATTATCTCGTTTCACCACCCTGTCATGGACAGGGACATCTTCCACTAGCCGAGGTTGCTCAGAGCTCTGTCCAGCCTGGTCTTGAACACTTCCAGGGATGGGACACACACAGTGTCTCTGGGCAACCTGTGTCAGGGCCTTACCTCCCTCATGGGGAAGAATTTTTTCCATATATCTAATTAAATCTGCTCTCTGTCGGTGTGAAGCAATTCCCTCCTCTCCTGTCACTACAAGCTCTTGTCAAAAGTCCCTCTCCAGCTCTCTTGTAGCCCCTTTAGGTACTGAAAGGTGCTCCGAGGTCTTCCTGGAGTCTTCTCCAGGCTGGACAACTCTAATTCTATTTGAAAATACATTCTGTTGTTTTCCAATTGACATGGATTCTAATGTCTCCAAGATCTGGAAGGATTGCCATTTTATGTTTTGATGCACTGCAAAGTATCGTTGGTTTTGATGTTGTTAGGAATGTCACTTTACAGAGAATATTCTTATTTTGACACAATTTCTTCAGCAGTGTGATGGTCACTGGCAGGAAAATACTGTTGTGATTTCAAATGCAAGATTTTCTGTGCAGTTTGTCACATTCATGAAGATTACAGGAGTTAAAAGATAGGGGGATCCTATTCCAAGTTGTTTGATTTGGCAGAACTCTGAAATCCAATGCCACCAAGAGAAAACACCTTGTTAACCTCTGTGGGCTGACTTCTGTTCAGTTCCAGTTCTTGGGTGGGAACATCATTTGTTGGGCCTTTTTGGTTTTGAACTCACTTATTTTCTTACTTCCTTGTGGTCTGTGACCTGCTCTCGTGCCCAGCCTGCAGCTGCTAAGGACCCTGCCACATCATCACCATTTGTTATCATCTCCTTTTCCAAAACCATCATCTGTTGAACCAACTGTATTTTTTGTCTTTTTTTTCCTGTGGTTGCTATTATCTGCAAAAGTAAAAATAAAGAAATAATAATAATTTTTAATAATTAGAAAAAATCACTTGATTACTTTTTCATCCTGCTTCTCCCAAAGACTGCGCCAGTAGCTTCATTTAATTTTTAATATTTCAAAGGTGAGTCCCCTTTGTGCTGAAGCCATTATGCTTTGTATCAGCCCCTTCATTCACAGAGGCTATAAGAAAGCCAGGAAATGGTTTCCCTATTTAAAGTGACTTTTCCCGATAACCTCACATTCCACCGCCGAGACCAGCACAGGGCAATGTGATGAAAACAACAGCTTTTCTCCTTTTGCTGCTGTTTGTGAACATGTTTCTGTTTTAAATATGATTTATTTCTTCTTCTGTTATCTCTCTTACAATTTCTTTACTTTTCAATCTGCAGCGCTGGGATCAGAAGCTCCGCCACCTTGGGAAGGGAGAGCCTGGACAGAGTGACTCGGCTCCAAAGCCCAGCAAACCCAGCAGTGCCCGGCAAACACGCAGTTAGATGTGGGATGCTGTACAGTGACATGCCGGGGACTATCTTCCAAGACTTCATTGTTGGAGCAGCAAAGGAGAAATTGCACTATTGCACGTTATATTCTATTGTTTACTACAAAATAATGTTTTAGCTTATATTAGTTTTTATTCTCCCTCTTGTTTTCTGCCTTTTTTTTTCACATGTGTGCAGTCTCTGAAAATATTTTTTTTTTTTTCTGTTACTAAGAAGTGTAGGAAACTGCCCTTATGAGATGGAGAAAGACAAGGACATGTTCCATTTACCTTTTTATCTCCTAAATCCTTTTTAGGGAGAAAATTCTGATACAAGGAATAAGATCTGGCAAAGATCACCACTCAAGTCATAACTCACACTGGCTTCCCCCACTCACTCTTTCTTGGTCACTGTTTGCTGAAAATTACTGTGTTGGTGTAGGTTGTTATCTGGTTTAAAGTGCATAATTTTTTATTCTGAAACATAATTCTGAAATCTATAAACAAACTATCTTAAGAGAACTGTTTTAATCAATACAACTTTGTTAAGTTTTCTTATAAATAAACCACTGTGTAAGTAACTTAAAATATTTTCTGCAACAAACACAGTATGCATGTACACAGGGGACCTGGGTTTTCCAGTGCTCTGGACCTTGCAGGAAAGGTTGTCTCATTCTGTAACCATAATTTAAAATATACTTCTTCTCTTATAATGGCAGTTTATCCCCTTTTTCTCAGCTGTCGAAGTAGACAGACTTAGCAGGCCTGGTTCTCAGTACAGGTCTGCACTTTATCCATTTGATTTTGTGGTGTTATTCTTAAATCCATGCCTACATAAACAAGTGTTCAATGCTCAGTAGCATACGTCCAATAAAAGAATTGTAGTTGCCAACACAGACCTTACCTAACTTCTGAACCAACATCATATTTTTTATATTGCTCTTGAAAATATAAAAAGAAAAAAAAAAATCTTGTGCTTTAATAGAATTCTTTGCAGGTAGTGCCAACATATTTGAAATTATCTTGTTTTCCTATTCTCCCATGCATAAAAGAAACTAAAATGGAGTAAATCAAAGAATGGTCCTCTTTGCTATAGTCTGCAGGGGGGAACTGACTCAAAGTGCAAAGGGCTGTTGTGTTCTGTCTATGCTGTCTTTAGTGGATTAGGGCTGCCTTTCAGCAAGAAAATAGTGTTGAAAATAGGTGGCTTGAAATATGATAAGTAAGCACAGAAATATTTGGGAATATTTATAATAATGCTGTTTTAAGATTTCACTTAACGACCAGAGATCTCAGTTTTCTATTGGGCTGAATACCAAGGAAGTTGCAACACAGAACATAGAAGGTTTACTGCAACACTCAGAGTAAATTACAGGAAAGATTGGCTCTGTAAGCTAGAAGCAGGATATTAATCTTTCAGCCAGTTCAGTATTCGCTCAGAATCACACAGATCGCAGAATCATTTAGGTTGGAAAAAACCTCCAAGATCATCAAGTCCTACCATCAACTGATCTCCACCTTGTCAGCTAGAGTAGAGCTCTACGTGCCGTGTCCGGTCTTTTTTTGAACATCTCCAGAGATGGTGATTCCAACAAGTATTTCTACTGAGCTGGCAAATAACTGAACAGCTTGTTAAATTGTGAATAGCTTGTTAAATAATGTTACAAAACTCATTATTTCACCCAAAGTACCCACTTAAATCACAGAGATAACACTGGAACTGCAGGGTCTTCAGTCACCACTCACTCCATCATATTCTACTAAAAAGAGAATTGTGAAACCATAAAACTCTTAAAGATGTAGAAAATCCCCAGACAGCTGGGAGTTTATCCTTTTCCAACCACCATTTCTGAAGATGAGATCTCTCATACCATCTCTCCACCTTTATTTCATCCACTGGCAAACCCAACACTGACATTACTCCCATTATAAATCCCTGGAGCAGAGCACGTCGCCGCACTTTAACCTCAACAATAGGAAAACGAGCACCATTTGTAGCAGTCACACATCATGATGTTACGCTGAAAATCTTCCCCTAATTGTAAGCCACCAGATTGCTGTTTTTACAGAGGAATATGCATTTTTCATTAACACATGAAGAATGAGGGTGGCATGATGGGTTTCCCAGAAGAGGCAGGAGCCATTTTTCACAATCCTTTAACTCAGGAGCCTAAAGGGGGTTTTTACATACTCTGACACTGCTTTTACCCATCACAGTGGTTTCTGTGACAGAACCTCTGTGGCTTGTGCTGATACAAACAACACCCAGGGATCCATGAAAGACAGATAGCACAAGACCAATTATTTCAATAATTTTTTGCACTATCTCTCCCTCATCTGTCTTGTGGCCTGGGCCACACAAACCCTTTAAAGCTTTATTTACTACTTTAACACGTCTGTAAGGGCTTCGTGACAAGCTGGACTACTGGTATTTTAAAGTGACTTTATTTAAATTACAGTTTTATAAATTTAACATGGTTGGACATTATTTTCTTGCTTCTTCCCCAGGAAATCCTTTTCTGCCTTTTTTTACGCATATGTTTTTATGTGACCCTACATTAAACCTTCACAAATGCGCTATATACCATGTTCTTCAGGAGCATCCAGCCCTCAGTACAGTGTTCTCAAACGTGTCCTCTTTGATTGTGATGTTGCCTCAATTTGTAATGTTTTTTGGTCCTCCGTTTTATTCCTTTAGGTAGACACAAAGTCAAGTATATTCTTAAAGTTTGTTTTGTCCAAAGTCATTGTGCTCAGCTGCAAAGGAAACATGTCGACCACAAGGTTGGCCTGATGTGAGAGCCCCCAGGAACCATCATACGGGTTCAGCAACGGGAAAGGAGCATGAGGGACAAAACAACCAAAACCAATAGATTTATAGCAGAAGTTTAACAGTTTGCTGCAGGGAATGTGGACACAGGCTGCTCGTGTGGCTGAGCCACAGGCCCAGTCCTAGTTTTGCTCCCTGTGCCCTCAGGGTGGCCATTTCACCTCAGCGTGGTGGAGCTGATCCTGCCTTGTCTCTGTCCTGTTCTTGGCTCTCACACCCACTTGGGGTGGGAAGAGCTCTTGCGCACATCCTCTGGGAACGCCACAATGTGACAGAGCTGTGAGCGCAGCCCCCCAGCCCACACCTGGGACACACAAGGGATACAGGGACACACAGTGTCCCACTGCCCCTGCCTGCTGTGTGCAGGGCGTTCCCTGAGGCTGGCTTAGGACTGCAAAAGGACTTTCAGAGAAGCGAGAACAATTTGGACAACAAAGCTGTTCCCATTTGAAGACATAGCTGTGGTGTATTTTGGACATTGTAGCTTGGTGCTTCCCATCCACACTGTTGCCTGTTTCCCATGTTTTCCAGCCACACTACCAGCACACAAGTCTGCCTGTGGTGGTCACAGTAAGTACAGCAAGGTGAGCATCATCACAGGAGCAGCAAGTCCTATGAAGGCCATTGACAATGCCATTTAATTATTGGGCTTTGGACTTTTTGTTGGTTTTGGTTTGGTTATTTTTTAAGAAATCAGTGAATAGCAGTTACTGTGAGAAAGAAAATCTGCTACACCGAAAGCCAAATAAACCAAACTTTTGAGTAATGATGTTTACCATTCTCCTGTCTCCATTCTCAGAGACTTTAGAAGAAAGCAAGGTTTGTTATTTTACATCTCACCTAATTAGGTCTCTGTTTGAGACTCCCCTAACCTCCCATGCAATTTAGAGTCAGAGACTACAGCGTGAAAATGTGGTGCTTTTTTTAATCTTCCCCAGGTTGTGCTGAGCTTTGCTTTGTGTTCCCAAATCCTGCACTTAAAGCAGGTCAGTGTTTGCTACCAGGTAGTGTTTTACTCAATTAAACTGTTTGTACAGGTCCTGCTTCCCATCCAGCATCTAAGCTACTCTTACTTCCATCTTTCAATCCCCATAGCTAGGGCCAAAGGAAAAATAATGCTCTGTGAAGATGAAGAAAAGGAAAGGAGTGCCATCTAGGAGCAAAGCTGCCTCTGTTGCTGCTGCAGTGAGGGCAGCACCTGACCTCAGGTGTCACCAGGGACAATAAACAGTCATATCCCACACTGTTCAGTGCAGTGTTCGTAAGTGACCCTACAGTTCATGCAGGGCTCCGGTCTCACTGGAACCTGGCTCTGTCACTTGCTTTAGGAAAAGGAGACCTTGGATGACTCTGGAGCACTGGGTGCATCGAAACTTCTAATATGGGCTTGGATGGTGTGTCCCTTTTAAATGACTGTTCACATGCTGGAAGGTTGATTTCCCACGGTTTCCCATGTGCTTATTGAACAGTATTGAGGCAGTATATAGCTTTTAATACTCCTTTTTTACCTCCAGTGACACTGCATGAGAGTCAATCTATTGCAAAAATGTAGCTATGGAAAAAATGCTTTGTAAGCACTAATTTGTTTGGAAACATCACTAAAATCTGGTAAAAGGAAGGCAAACAGAACAGCATGTGACAGGCAGCTTGTTAAGGGTGTACAATGTGGTTATTTTACTGGGTGATGCACATACTTATGCATGCACATGTATCTGAGTGTCATGGGATGTATAGAAGGATTGATTAAAACCATGCCTTTCCCACAGCTGGGTCAGATTAGTCCAGAGAGAAAATATGCAGCTTAAAATCTCTGTGGATAATTAGCCTGACATGTTGCTTGTCAGAAGGCACCGTTCTCTGGTGCAGCATGGCAGATGAGGAGGCAGGAGGAATAAACACCAAAGTTGTTTATTCACAAGCAATGTCTCTGGTTTCTGACAGGCTTGACTCATAGCTTTAATAAATCTCTGGACATGTTAGCAAGAAAAATAACAGAGCTTGATTTCAGCCTCTCTATTATATGGGTGTATATTTCCTTCCGTTGAAGCCAATAATTATCAGAGTGTATAGGGTGAGAACAGCTTTCACATTGATGCCCATGAGAAGAGCACAGTTTGGTTGATCGTGGTTGCTGGGGGCAGAGAGGAGTAGCAATAGGCAACTGGAGGGGCTCCTGCTTCAGAAAGCCTTTGTTCTGAGGAAAAGGCAAGAGCGTCAGGGGGTGCTGCAGTGGTGGTGGGGAGGGCAGCGAGTGAATAACATCAACATTTTAAAGACAGGGTAAGATATCAAAGAGAATATATAACAGGACTCAACTGATAACACAGTTTCCCTTTTTATAATGTTCTAGTGTATTGAGTCTGAGAGAAGTATCAGTCAAGCTTAATATCAAAGATGGGATGAACTGTGTCTACTCTGAGTCACACCCTGGGCAAATCCAGTGCTGCTGGGAAGTGCTGTGCAGGTCCCCAGCTTTGGGGGACTGGCAGTGCCATTGTCTGCTTTCACTGCACACTGCTGCTATTCTGTGAGGTGCCAAAATCCATAACTTGAAGAGTTTGTATACTATAAATTAGGCAGGTAAGTCAATGGGATAGTAAGAATGAATGAGCAAATGAACATTATGTGCTAGGAAAGTAATACAGCTGGTGATGCTGAAATCCAGCTGTGCAGCAGAGATTTACTGGCTGCGATTGTTTGCATTCCCTCATATGAAATAACCCAAATCCCATACCAGCTGGTTATGTCTGCTCATACAGTCTCAATAGTCTACAGAACATTCGGAGTTGGGACCCCTGACTTGCCTTCCCACTCCCTAACACACTGTGTAACTTGAAAAACAAAAAAAGGCCTTTGCTTCATCTCTCAGGCAGTCCAGCAGCTCCCTGTCCTTCAGGAGAGAGCTTAATCAATCATTCTGTTATCCATGGAGAGGGATTTTTATTCCCTCCTTAACAGGGTACAAGATATTTGATAATTCATCACTTTGGACAGTGGTGTTGGATCACAGGTGCAGGCTCAGGTGCTGATTGCTGTCTTGATGCACATGAGCCATTTCCTGAGGAGAAACAGCAGAGCCCTATGCATAAGGTGCATCCCTGAATGGTCCTGTGACATGGCATTAGGGAGAGTGACACCAAAACACAGTGTGCCCAAAAAGCTCTCTGCAATTTCATCATCTGTGGCATCACTGACAGTGCTGCTAACACTGAGATCAACAACAAACGTGCTTGGCCTTGACCCTCTTTGTCAAAATATTCTTTTTCTCTGTATTTTGGGGGAAAAGGGGGAAAAAAAGTAGCTTTGTTCCCAGTAGGGTTCTTGGGCAAGATGTATTTGCCCATCCCTCTGAGCTGTCACCCTGGGCATTGCAGCCCACACCCCTAGCATTGCATTAATTAGTGGCTCTTCCCATGCTTCCTGACCTCCAAGCATGAGCCCATGTTCCAGACCTGGAGTTGCCTCACACAAGGGTTCATGTGCATGCACTATTGCTCAATTGTTCAGGAGAAACATGTATAGATAGAGAAGTAGCTGAAGCCACCTTAGGAGCAGTATCTGTTTTGGTGGGCAGCTTCTCTTTGGTTACAATATAGGGCAGATGAGGATATAGGAAATCCTGAGGATGAATTACTCCCTCAGTCATACCCTACAAACAAGCCTTGGTTATGCAGTGAAACCCAGTGAAAAGACCCTACCTCAGCACCAGCTGAGCCTGCTGCTGTGACCCCAGGTTGGGCATGGCAAACCAGGTCACCACTTCCTTCACAGAGCAGCTCTAAATGCCTACACGAAGCCCAGCTAAGCCTTGTCATGCAGGAGAGATTACTGGCTCAGAAATAAGCCCCTGCTGGCAGGTAGGGTGCTCTGGGCCAGCCAACGTGCCCCCACACACACTGCAGGGCTTGGAAGCTTTAATGAGTGATGATGAAGGGAGACGGAAGGGAGAGGAAAAGGGTGTCAGGATTAAAGCAGTGAAAAGAAAGTACTTGTGGCTCTGCCCTGTGAATCTTTCCCAGGTGATGAGTTCTGAAAATCACAGATGAAGTAATGTATTACTATATAACTAAAGGCAGCATCAGTCACCAGTGAATACTGGGGTTAAATGCACATATCAACAGTTCTAATAGTAGGGTTCCTAAATGCTGAGTGTTTAACACAGCAAATCTGACCTTCCCATAATAAAGATTTATGCGTGGTTGCCTAGGGTTTGAAATAGGACACCTGAACAGATTTTGTTCACTTTTTCCTATATGGTCCATTGGGAAAATTGAACATCTTTGTCCTCCATATGGACCTGTTTCTGTCCCAGGTAGTGTAGCTCCTTTGGGTCCTCTCTTTGCATTGCTGAGATAGGGAAATGTGCACGCCTATTTTTTTGTTGTTGAATTTTTGGGTTTTTTTTGTCTCAGACTGAGTATCTAAACGTGGACCATGTTTCCTTCTAAAAGGTTTATCAGAGTGACAGGATAACCAGGCTCCTGCATCCCATGCTGCAGCCTCCATTGCCCCAGGATCTTTACAGAGAGGCTCGTGGTCTCTCTGCTCCCCCCTGCTGTTGTCGTTTTCCTTCCCGGGCCTTATGGAGCCTTTACCCCAGCGCCCTCACTCTGACATATCATCTGAAATTTCCTGAAGGCTTCCTTTCTGCTATGGACTTCCCTTCTGTTCAACACTGGGTGCTGGTCTTGCTTTTCCCCTTGCAGCTCTCACTTTCTGCTTTCTTAAAGCTTTCTGCTCTGCTGTGCCCTATTTCCTGGCTGCTTATCTGCCTTTCTTCCGCTCATTGTTCCTGCAGCTGGAGCTAAGCCTCCTGCCACTGGCTGATGGGTACCAGGGACATTTGTTTCCTCCCATTGCCTCACATTCCCTGTCAAGAGGGTCTCTGGGTATCAGTTACAGGAAAATCTCCCAATCTTTGTAGAATTTAAAATTGAAATACACAAGAGCTCTAGGTACATTGTTGACCCTGTGGCAGCCCTCGTAATGTTTAATTTCTCTGACCATCCCAGAGTGCCAAGAAATTAAAGTGCCAGAGATGCTGAAAGGCCTGGCTTCTCTTTGCCTGTGTGGGTGGACAAAGTATTCTTCCCTAGCTTTGCCCCTGAAAACAACTTGTGTCTGAAATCAGAGCAGAACTAAACAACTACAGTCCCCAAATGGCTGATATTTAATACTTTAGGGGGTGCAACTATTCAGTTCCTAAATATTTCATCTCAGGACTTATGGATTGGGAGTGGAGGGCTGAGTGTCATTAGGAGAAGTGTTGGGCAGCCTTAACTCCCACAGTTTGAAGAGCCCTTTGGCTGACATCTAAGTATGGTAACCCATTACCCAGCATGGACAGATTCTTCTTGAGCACAAAACACAGCACAGGATGTTCTTAACACACTACTTGAGGATAAGCAGAAAAAAAAATAGAAAAAATATGTTAGTGCTTGCCAGCTGCATTTCACTTTGTGATTTTAGCACATTTCTTCTTTTGGGAGACTGAAAATGAGTGGGCACCTGAAAGGGAAGCAGAGACCAGAAAAGAATGGAGGTTGAAACAGGATGAGAGGCTGAAGAGGTGTGGAAGGCTGGAGGGCAAGTAGAGGCCAGAAAATAGTGGAGGCTGAAACTGGGGTGGGAGTTTGAACAGGGGTGAGAGAGTGAAAAGGCATGGGAGTCTGGAAAGCAGTGGGAGACTGGAGGATAAATTTAGGTAGGGCTAGGCAGGGCAAGGTAAGGCAGAATTTAAAGTGTGGTCCAGGTATTAGAACCAAACCCCTTCCTCTGAGGCATAATTGGGAAATGAGAGCATTCTATTGAAGTACCAGTAAATTGGACATTTTCTGGGTGAAGGTTACTTTCTGCTTGGCAATATTACCCCATGTTCTCCCAGACAGCCTGAAAGGTATTTCAGATAGTGGCTTCCAAGGTGTCAGTTTAGGAAACTCAGTGTCCAGTGCTATTTATTAACAGTTTACTTTATAAAGGAAAACGTTTGCTTTTGCAGTTTGAAGGTATTAAAAATACATATACACCAGTTTGCTAAAATATTTATGTTATTTTTTTATTATAATTTGGATTTTATAAGGTATGCTAGCTTGTGCCAACATTGTGCTGTTAACCTGTGACTCCTTACACCTGCCCATAAAATACAGGTAATTCATTCCAAAAAGTTTCATTTATCTGTGCCCCACAAGGAGCTTTGTCCCTTCAGTGTAGGCAGCAATGTTTTCTGCTCCATCCACAAAAGCTGGAGCAATAAGAAGGTGCGAGGTTGTCCTGTACACTGAAATATGTAGTCACAGAAAGATACATCCTCAGAGATGGCAGTCACACTCAGCTCTGCCCCAAAGGAAGAGGTTAATTTGTAATATCTTGACTGTACTTTAAATTCTCAGTTAGATAGCAGATTGTTGTTAATAGTGATGATTATTCAGTGTGGGAAGTGTTTCCCATGCTTCTGCAATGATAACAGAACCTGTTTTTCAATATTTTCAGGCTATCCTAATAATTACAACATATTTTAAAAGCCATGTTTTGTGTGTGGGTTTAGATGGCTGATGCTGTGCCTTTCCCCACCTGGCAAGCCTATAACACAGAGAGGGGGGTATGGAAAACTCTTACTATGGATATACATTCTGGAAGTCTAGCTTTGTGGCCCACAATGTCACACTGCCAGCACTATTCTCAGAGAAAAGGATGAGCCCTTGGTGACCTCACTGAGGATATTTCCCTGTGTAGCATCATATGATGATGCACAGCAAGAGTTGAGCTGTCTCATCAGTAGCCTGCAAATTCTTTACCTCAACTCCTGGGCCATAAAAATTCTCAAAATCATAGATATTAAAATTTTGAATCTTCCTGAAACACAGGCTTTCTTTAGGTAGCTTATCAACTCTTTAACAAGTTGACCGTAACGTTCACAACCCTTTTCACACTGAGAATATGCCTGTCAATAATTCTTAAAAAGAACAAACCAACTTCTAGCTGTAACTATCCCCAAAGTATCATGGCTAATTAAAGCTGTACCCCAAGTAAAGTCAGGGCTGCAGCTGCTGGGAGCAGTGTAACATCAGATGCCACCAGCTGTCCCCATTACTGGTCCTGCCAGTAGTCAGGAAAGAAAAGGAATCTTTAAGTGTGGCGTGGCTGGGCTTTATCTGCTGCAATATCATGAAAGGTACTGGCTTACCTTAGGATGGAATATACTGGTTAGTTTCTATTTGTTTGCCTTTTGATAGCGTGTTTGGGTCATCTGCTTTAAATCAGGGAAAAGCGCTGTAGGAATGAGAATCCTGTGCTAGAGGAGTTGTAAATGTTTTATCAAGCTTGCTAAAGTAATTCCTGAAACTTAACCAGAAATGAATGCCAGTTCGAGTCTCATAAACAGCAGCAGGTTTGGTGACAGCTGTGAAAAGCCTTAAGTTTGTGGGGTGTGATTTTTGGGGTTTTGTTTGGTTGGTTTGGGGGTTTTGTTTTTGTTGTTTGTTGAGGTTTGGGGGGCTTGGGGTTTTTTTTGGTAGTTTGTTGTTGGTGGTTTTATATTTATCGAGCTCTGTGATTGTCATCTTCTGTGGTGAGAGCTGTATTCAGTGTTAGATGGTCTGTATGTGAGCACCAGAGCCAGGCTACCTGAACAGGGTGAGTTGAAGGCTTTGCTCTAATTTGAGGATTCTGCTTACTTTTGTGACTGTGGCTATGAAGTTCTGAATCAAATACGCTGTATTTCCACTGGGCAAATGTTACTTTTCAGGGCTAAATGGTACCTTTTCAGGGCTAAATCTGTGCTTGGGGTAGAGGTTGGCAGGGTGGTAATGCAAGCAAAAGTCCTGCTTGGAGCAGAAGATGTTTCCTAGGGTGTGTACAGATTGCCCTAATTACCCTCAACTTCAGAGCACTGAAGAGCATTTTCCTTCTGGCTCTTTTAAAAAGAAGCCTCTCTATCTGCCCTTCTCTGAGTATGAATACCAATTTTTCAGCAAATGTCACATGAAATTGTAAAGTGTACCCTTAGCAACTTTCAAACGCAGCTCTGCACTAACATATGCCAACAAAATCACAATGCACTCCTGGTTTTATCACTGTGGTGTTACAGCTGTTCTTGGAACAGTGGATCTTTGTTTCCTGATGTTTTTTGAGTGGGAATCTTAGGAATAATATCAAGTTTTCTAATAGGAATGTGTTGATAGCAGAAAGTTGTGCGGGAAGTTTTCATGTAGGAGTTTGCTGTTAGTAGCTTGTTGGTTGTGTAAGTCTTATTGTAAGAGCAACAATGAGTTTTAAGCTGCAGGGTGGAAAGAAGGATGTTAATTTAGCATGAATTGATGAGAACTGGATGCTTTGTAAGGTGCAGTATGGGGGGCAAAGTTGAGGGTGGCTGTGCAGTGAAACTGGTACAGAAAATAAATGCCAAGTGGTACAAGGAAGACTATGTCTACCTGGTGTGTTTTCCAGCATCTCAGATGATTACAAGCTTGAACTTCAAAAAATTCAAGACAATTTGAAATAATTGTGGGAAAACTTTTTCTTGGGCCATAGCTTCTCTTAAACAATAACAAATTCTTTACTCCCTCCAGAGAAAACTTGGGTAAAAGTGGTCCAACAAGGATAGGTAGCATAGAAATTGATAAATTACTGTGAGGATTTATTTTGGGAACTGATGGGCCTTCAATTCTCTAAAATGGTTGTCTGCAATTGGTACCAACACTGCAACACACCAACTGCATCTCCAAAGGATGCAGTTAAGGTTATTTAAAGGTTATGTTACTCAGGTGAGTTTTAGATCAGGGTCTAAAGGAACTGAATAAATGCTTAGAGCTCTTATTACAATCACAGATTAGTTTATAGTTGCTGTCTAATTTTGAAGTGGTACATCCTAGTGATAAATACATTGGTAGGACTTTGATAAAATATATTGTTGGATAAGGTGAAGTGGATAAGGAGCCAGTCAAAAACTGATGATAATGACTATCCTTGGTAAAAATGAAAAACTTTAAGTTCACATTTGTATCTATAAAGGCCAAAAGATGTCTTTAGCCTGTCTGTAGGCACTTTAAAATTCAGAGCAGAATAGGAAAGGGTAATGTAAGGAAGTTAAGAACCCCTTAGCTATTTCATGGGTGAGCCTTGATGCCTAGAGCTGAGAATTTTGTTTTATTTGCTTAATGCAAAGCATCAATAACATTCATTATTTAGTGAAAGAGAGGGGACAACACAAGGTCTTCAGTTTTATCCAGAGCCACCTTATTTGCTTTTCTCAGGATGCCAAGTGTCTGTACTATGCATAGTGAGCTAGAAGATTAATGTTTCTTAAGAGCCAAGTAAATCCCCTTTCTGTTAATATACATTCTACCTCTATCTTCTTGATTACAGCTGTCACCTATTTATGTTCTTGATATTCTTGGAATATTGGAGTTGAGTTTTCCAGTATATTTTTTCCCAGTACAAGTTTTTTCAATGCAGTGCCCCACTTGTGTTCTGTAGGGGGTTTTTGTGGGGTTTTATTGGTTTGGTTTGTTTTAAATAAAATTGGCCATATTGGGAGTATTCTGACACTCAGATGTACAGAAGGACACAGGTTTCTCCTTCCATAACTATCAGAAACATTCGTGGATTCTGCCTACTCAAGTTTTTTCAAGAGGATGCACGAAAGAAATGCAGCTGTTTAAACAGAGTAATATGTTGGTTAAGAATGCATTTAAACTATTCATTCTGTGTTGTATTCTGTTCAGTGGAGAAACAAACATATAAAATCAAAGTATATCGCATTTTTCAAAGGCTTATGAGATGCTGTTCATCTTGCTTCTCTTATTTTGAAAGATTACTAGGGCCTTGATGTAACATGTGTGGAGGCTCTCTCTGATGCAAAATGCTTTGAGATTAAGTTGGTCTTTGTGGCTGTAGCACATCAGGTTGATGAGAGAGCACTTGTTAAGAAAACAAATCTTTTAAGTATAGAGATTAAAAATATGCTAACTGCATTCCCAAATGATCTTGTTAAAAGTTCTGCCCTTTAGATACAAGAGACAGGCTGTGGGTTATGCTTCAAATGAAGGGTTTAGTTAGGAAGCAAATTTCTCTTTTTCCCTGATTTTCAAGGAGAATGCCTAGCTTTGTGTTTCTTTTTACATGTATGAATGGCTGCTTGTTCCTACATGTATGACTCATTCTCTAGAGAAGATGTCAGAGCCATATTATTTGACTAACTCGGTGGGCGTACAGCCAGATCATGTTGCTTGAGTCATCCAGACATAATTTTTTATCAGCCCTACCAAGTTTTGGCTTATGATGTGCAGGGCTTGAAAGAGTAGGGAATGGAGAAGAAAGATCCAAGTTGAATGCTCTTCACCCTGTTGGCCCTGATGGGAGCAGTGCTCTGGGGAGGTTTTCCTTGCCTTGTTGTTTGTCATGGGCTAAAAAAAAGTTGAAAGGGGGTTTCTCCCAACATTGAAAGGTGGAATTTTTTAGTCTTGATTTCTTGACTAACAGAAATGTTTCCTACCAAGATCTAGCACTGAAACAATACTGATACATTACTGGTGTAGAAAAAGAAAATGAAATATTCTTTCTTAAAGGAATTATGAGTGCAGTAGTGTCAACCAGTGTTTGAGACCAACACTAGAAATTGTATTAAAGTGTATTTTCAACTTGAGGTTCATTTTTAAATTTTTATTGTTGTTGTCATCGCCTTTGTGTACGAAATGAGTTAACATTTTGAATTTCACTTTCTTGGTTTGACCACAAGAGCAGGAGTTGATTGGAAGCCAAGGATTTTTAAGCAGTTCCATGAATTGGGAAGTTCCAAACCCAAAAAGTTTCTCACTCTTCATTCCCTTCATTCTTTCAAAAATAATACAAATATGCTCCCACTAGCAGCTTGTAAACAGTAGAGAAACCCCATTCTTTAGAAATGAAATAGGATGATTTCAGAAATTTGCAGGCACCCTGCCACACAAAGCAGCTTTTCTTTTCCAACCTGCTCTACTGGGTAGGTTTGTGGAGGTATCTGAAATGGCAGTTCTGACCTTTTTTATGCTTAATTATCCTGTTACTTAGTTTAGTAAGAGTGTTTAGGTGATGATGTCCAAGCAGAGATGCAGGAATAAGTGCTAGCACTCAGTTCATCTTCTAAGGGAGTGAATCCTGCAAGAAACCAAGACTTGTAGATGTATTTGATATCTATCACGTTTCAACAAAGACTCCAGATCTCCTTTGCTCTAGGCAGTGCTGTAAAGGGAGGGTAGACCAAACCAGCTGCTTTCTAATAGCATTTGGACAATTGTTTTTCTCCTTTGAGTCTTTCTGTCATGCTTACTGAATATCTATGTATGTGTAGGTCATTTATTTTTGTAGCAAATCTCTTAAGATTGCAAAAATCTGTTGGACGAAATATGAGTGTAATTAAGCAATGTGTAACTTTCTCATACCCATCTTACCCTCTTTACTTCATCCTTCTACACCTGAATATAAGGTGCCTCCATCTTCATTGTTTTTAAAAGAACAATATACGTGAAAGGGTTGGATTTTGTAGGTGTTGTCTTCTGAGAATGTTTCAAAACCCAGGTACATGCAGTTTACAACCTGCATTTGGAGCTATTCAAGGCCAGTTTGGATGGGGCTCTCAGCAACCTGGTCTAGAGGAAGGCGTTCCTACCCATGGCAGGGCAGGATGGACAGAGATGATCTTTAAGGTCCCTTTCAAACCAAAGCATTCTGTCATTCCATGATTTTGACCTTTTCTCCTTCTCAGGATCTTAATAGCTCCATTAGCGGCTGCAGTCTTGCCAGATGCAGAATCGCAGAACAGAAACCTGACAGGAAACAAACTTCTGGCTAACCAGGACAACAGGGATTTTGTGAATTAGTTTCTGGAGGAAGAGGCCCCTTGTTTGTTGTGTTAGCATTTCCATCAGAAGTGGAACAGCTCTGCCAATGTGGCTGCAGCAGCTGCTCTGAAGCTGCAGGTGCTGGTGGTCTGCAGACTGCAGATCATTGGCTGGGCAACTACAATAACTTTCTGCTATAGTTTTGTGAAGTTCTACCCATGTCTGAAGTGAACAGAAATTTAGAATAATTCAGGTTTAGAGGGACTGCCAGAAGTCATCTAAATCTAGTTAGATCAGGCTGCTCAGGAGCTTCTCTGCCGAAGTTTTATACATCTCCAAGGATGGAGATTCTGCAGTCTGCTCCAGTGTTTGACCATCCTAGTGATGAAAATGTTTTCCTTATATCTGTTTTATACTTTATTATTATCTCCTGAGGCCTGCCAAAGGCTATATATCATCTTAATTCTGAAGTTTTACTGGATCTGAAACAAATAGTGAATGAATGTAAAATATATTAGTGAATATCTGTATATTACACGTGAAGCTGAAAGAAATACTTTCTCCCAGGTCGTCACATAGAAAAAAGTTTTTCTTGAGTTTCTGACACCGCATGAAAACCTTGAAGCTCCCTTCCCTCCAAAACTAAAGTGAACAGAAAACTGGATTGATCTTCTAAGGCTCATCACTATGATTCGATGTCAGTGCCCTGGAGAGCTATAAAAGCAGCACATGTGTTCCTCTTCCTGCCTTGTCCTAAAATGCAGCCTGAGACAACAGAGTAATGGCTTGAGGGCAGCAGCAGTCAGTGGAGCTTTATGGGACTTTTCCCTTAGTGCTGAGGAATGACACCTGGCAGGAGGAATTTGAGACTAATTGCTGAAGATCTACAGAGTTCCTTATTTATCCAAGCAAGAAAGTGGGTGCTTTTTTTTTTTAATGCAACCATTGTTTGGAGTTTTAGCTATTTAAGTGGAGATAGAAGACACAATGGGCTCATTAATACTTACAAGGTAACTGAAGATGAAATGCAGGCAAATAACAGGGGCTAAAGAAGATGAGGAAAACCAGTACATGTCTTCACTCCAGCATTTTCCAGATGAATTCTGCATTGAGGTGCTAGAACAGCTTCACCCTCAAATCATAATAGAGATACACACACACACAAAAAACCCCCAAAAAACCAAAAAAAAACCAAACCACCACAACAAAAAAAACTAAAACCAACTAAACCCAAAAATGTATACTGAGCACAGGCTATTCAGAATTTTGCTTGAAATATTTACATCTAAAAATCTGATGTTAATGTTGCAGATTTCATTTACTTGTTTACCTGTAGTTACATCTACAATTTAAAGTGATTGATCTACATCAAGGGATATAGGTATGAATATGTTACAATATGTAATTAATAAGTTTGTAGTAGCTTTCAATGTGAATATTTCCTGTACCTCCACAAACCCGATTTTCTCTCAAGTACTCTGTCTGCACTGCTGAGCTAATACTTGTTTACGGATCTCCTAAATGTGGGAAAACAAACATTCAGTTCCTGCATACTGTAAAAGCCAGAGCACTACAGCTTTACAGCTTTTATGTCCCTTTCCAAGACATCCCTTTCTCATTGTAGTGTGCTGTGAATCCCTTTCCCTAATGTTATTCCCACAACTCAGGAAATGTCCCTGCTTTCCTCTGCAAGCTTTTGTTTTCCTGTTGCCCAGAAAGATGGTGTAGGGAAACTTCCAGCCCCACTGCAGTTTATCTATAGCCATCAGATACTTAAGTCTGTGTATAAATGGTAATTTTCTTGTTTGTTCTAGGGCAAGATTGTTTCCTGAATTTGAAATAGCAGCTACTTGCTCTGTTTTCATTGAAATGTTGAAATATTTATTTGGTGGAGTTTGGTTGGTTTTTTGTCAAGTTCAACATGACTCCAAAGGGTGTAGGTGCCTCTCTTCTTGATGTGACTCTCTTGGTTTAATTCCTGCACTGTGAAAGATGTCAGGACCAGAACATGAGGTAGATGTAGTTGAGAGCTCTGCATCACCCCAATGTGAAGATCATCTCATGGGGGATGTGTGGCTGCAAACTCCCTCTCCTACAGTATTTCTTTTTCCCCGTGTCTTTAAATGTACCTTTTGTAAAAACACTTCTCAAAACTCCTTAATGCTTCTCAAAGCCTCTTCAGAACTAAAAAACCAGTAAGCTTTGGAAAGTGTTTTTTCCTTCCCAAAGCAGTTAGCATTTCTGTCCATTTTAGTCTTCCCGACAGCTTACTGAGGTTTTTGGAAATATCAAACTCCTTTTAGAAGACAGGACAACAGATTTTATTTGACCTGAGTGAGGAAACGCAGAACAGCACAGAAAGCTTCACTGGATGCTTATTAAATTTTGTAATTACTGTTTAGCCCATATAAACCTCACAGCTAGAGTACAAATATTTTGAGGGTTGAGCTGATAGTGGGAGATTAACTGTCTCTGCTTGGAACAAGTGTGTTATTAAATGTGGTTCAGATCTTGCACATTTAATAATGCAATTAATGTCATAAAGATGATTCCCAGTTCACTTCTGCAAGAAAAACTCTCTAGGAGCTCCCTTACTTCATGGCTGAATGCTGTGAAGAGGTGGAGATGGAGGTTTATAGACAGGAGGAAGGGGAGGGGTGGAAGTTTGCAGGGCCCAGATGGGAGTTGGGGTTCCACCAGCTGTCACTGCATGATGCTCATCCCAAGGAAAAGCCCTGGATGCTGACCAGAACAAAGTGTGTAACTGTTCCAGGGAGGGTCCAGAGGGCTGTGGAAACTGAAACTAAGACACTTCTGAAAACTTAACCCAAACAGTAGTTTTATTACCAAAAGTGGCCAAGTAAACAGAAAAAGCCCGAGAGAGAGAGAAAAGGAAAAATAAGCCCGCAGGTATAAACACCTAAATTTCCCAGGTGTTTCCCGCTGGGTTGTCTTACCGCCCCCAGAATGCCCAGACTTCCCAGAAGTGAGGGTGCAGTGGCTGCATCCTCAAGGGTCAGCAGGCTCACAGGCCAGCGTCCCTGCCAAGGCAACATTGTCCTGTCACGTGAAGTGAGGGAGTCTCAAAACATGAGCCACCTGCTCTTTATCTAAGTATCCAAAGTGACATCTGCCTGGTCAGGTATGGCCGGTACCACCCAGCCCTCCCCCACTTCCCTCTTGCACATGTGTGGGGGCATTGGTGTCTGTGTGGTATATTCCAGGGGGTCTTTATGAAATAAGTCTGGGGGCTTACTTCATCCTCCTCCTCTCTTTCCCCTTCAAGTACCCTTGAAGGGACATCAGCCAAGAGTGAAAGCCCAATTAATTTTTGTTTGGTCCTCTTTCAAGGACCAAGTCCATCTTTATCAGCCTGTTTTCCCATAATCTGGCAGGAAGAGAGCAACTCCTCACAGGTGGCTGGGCCAAACACAGACCAAAAATATTAGCATCTAATTCAGCCCGGATACAATGAGTCCAGGAAGAAGAGGGATAGGGAGACACTGACAGCGTCTTTGGCCAGAGCATGACCCCGATCACCCAAGGCAATCACAGTGCCAGCATATGTGGAGGAACCAACTGGTGCCCTTGCCATGGACAAGGGCTGCACCAGCCCTGATGTGGCCAATGGTGATCCAGAACAGCCTCAGCAGGGAGCGACAGCAGGTGCTGAAGACCTGATCGCAGGCTGTGCTTGTTTTCCAGGCTTTGTTCCAGACTACCTCTGGTCTGTCCATGCAGCCTAAGTTCTCCTTAATGATAGGAGAAGACCACCAGTTTAGTTTGATCCCAGAGCACTCCAGTTTTTGTGCTTTGAGGCTGCTCTGCCATGTGAATCAAAGTGCAGGAGTTGGGGATGATCAGAGGGTGTGCTTCAAAAGTGTGAGAAAAGAGGTGGTTGCTCTGTGAACACCTTCTGGTGTTGCTGATCTGTTTCCTTTGGATTTTTTTAACCCTAAAGGCTGAACTTCAAATGTGTTACAATTTCTCTAAATTACCAGTAGAGAAAAGATTGGTTCAATCTATGCATATGGAGAATGAAACAAACATCCCATGCTCACAGTACAAAGGACCATGTTTTACAAAATCTTGTGGCTTAGTTTTTAATGTTCTTCACACAGCCCTGGTGCTCCCTTGTTTCCCCTTTCTCCTTGGTGGGCATTCTCTTCACTTAGACATTACCACTATGCACTTTCTAGAGGAGTCCCAAATGTCAAGCTGGTCCAGCAGTTTTAAGGCAATCACTGATGTTACTAGCACTATTATGAAAAAACAAGGTAAATTCACATGACCACATCTGCTCTTTAAATATCTGGTCAATGAGTATAGGTGTGGGTTGGAAGGGGCCTTAAATAACATCTTGTTCCAAGCCTTTACCTTGGGCAGAAACACCTTCCACCAGACCAGGTTGCTCAAAGTCCCATCCAGTCTAACCTTAGACACTTTAATTAGGAGTAAAGAGGGTAATACTTGTTCAAAGAAAGTGTTGTGATTTTTGTTACTGTTGCTCTATAAATTTTGTATTATTGTGGATCTCTGAAATCTTCGCTCCCCAGTGTGCTCACAGATGTCCTTTGGATGACCTTTTCACTCTTTGTGTTTCATGGTATTTATGTGGTTCTACCCATTTTCCCCAAGCTTTGAGGCTGTCCTTTCCTCTGGAGGCTGCCTTGCCAGCTGATCACCCCCAGCCAGGACCAGAGCAGTGCTTGGGTCAAATGGAAATTTACCTCTGCTGTTATTGCACTTGCCAGTGCTGTTTAAATATTTACTGTATTTACAAAAGCAGCTTTACTACTGGAAACTAGACTCTGCAGCTGGTGTTTTGTGACCTGGGGAAACTGGAAAATACCTGTAACCACCTCCTCTTGCTCTCGCCCTTCAGCTTCTGGCTAAGGAGGTAGGGTAGTGGGGGGACACTTGCAACTCTAAGGGAGTTCTTTCCAGAGAGTTGACTCAAAGAGAGTATTCACTTTTCTGTCTTGTGACATCTCTATAAATTGTCTTCCTGATTTTAATTTCTAATATATTATTTATTATGTGTAAGAAGTAATTAAAATACTGATGCTGCTTAGGTGCATTTCCTATGTAAGGAAACGTACTGTTAAATATTTAATGTAGCTATTTAAAAAACAAATTCATGTTCACGTAGCGCCATCTGTCACCAAGCCTTTGCAGCTGCATGGGACAAGGATATTTTATTTTTAGAGAATTAATGTAACTCTTGACAGCACTTAAAGATAACTTCTTTAGAGGAAAAAATTGAAAAGGAAAAGGTTTCACAGTTCTTATTTTGCAGGGTGTGTGGTAATAGTGCATCCATCTGCATATGCAGCAATTCGGTAAGTTTGGTGAAGCTGCTCTGTGTGTGTATGTAGAGACTAGATTCAATTTGGGCTATGGGCGCTCAGGAAAGCAATTTGAGAGTTATTTTGGCTTGCTCAGGGTGTGAGAACTCTTCACCTTGTCTTACCAACCTCAGGCTAGAGGTGGATGGAGATAGGCAACACATACTGAGCTGTGTTCATGGTTTTAGTATAGTGCCATCATCCTTGGCACTGACAGGAAAAAAAAAAGACACTTTGTCATGAGTGCAGCAAAGACTTTTCAGCTTCTTGTACCTTTTTGATCTAAATGTTCAGTACCAGCTTCAGGTTGGTTCCTATTTTTCTAGGTTTTCATCTGGTTGACTGGTGGGCTCTGAGCACGTGGCTGACATGGCCTCATGTAAGAGCACAGCCTAGTTCACAGCACAGCACTTGCCTGTGGGTATGTGCCTCCTGACTTTCAGATGGCTTGGACTCATTTCCAATGACTTTCCAGAGGGATTTTCTAAGTAGCTACCTGGAAGGCTTGTTTTCTATCAGCTGTTCATAGTTGCATGCTTAGTAAATAATTGGCATGGAGAAGTCATGGGTGAAGTATTAACCCTCTGGTGTGAATAATTTGGTGAATACAACTACCAGTTCCAAATATTTATATCTTGCGGTACTACCACTGGAATGTTTTGATCAAATCCACTGCAGCATAAAAATTTACTTGTGGTTTTCATGCAAACTCTTCAAGTAATTTTGCCTACTTCATCATTATCTGCCAGAAGTCATGTGAAGTTACATGTGTATTGGCTTGAACTCAAAACTAGAGCACAACTAATGATTTTTATCTTGCTTTGTTGCCCTCACACTTAAAGACATAAAGAAAAATAGCAAACTGGGCTGAACTCCAAATTCACAACAAGAAAGGTAAAAGGTGGGTTGCAGGAGCTGTTCAAGGGTGAAAGCTGCTCAAAGGTGAAAGATCACATGCCATGGGAAAAGCTTGGTGAGACCTCTGACATCACTGAGGCATTTTCTGCTCTTCTATGGTGAGATGGACACCAGGCTCAACACAGCTGGACGAACTGCATCCTGCACATGCTCTCCTGCTGCAGACTTCTATGTTGTAAGCTTTGCCTTTGTGACAAAGCTGGTAAGTCAAGCCTGGGCTCAAGGAGTTTATTTTGACTATTTAAGTAATTACGAAAGGCCAGGAGAAGAAAACAGTGTTGATATTTGCTTATGCAGAACTGTGCATATTGGTTCATGTGTACACACAGCCTGGGAAGCAGTGAGTATTCCCTGCTGTTACCTGGTGGTGCTTGTGTTACTTCACTCAATTCCTTGCAGCAAATGAAATCTCGAATGAGGTGGAGAAAGCAGCAGGATTTCCTTGTTGTGTTGCAGCATCCCACTGGCAAATCTGGCAGCACTGAATGGACACAATCCCTTGTGTCATCCTTAGAGCCAATTCCCACTAATAGAGCATTTGGAGATCTATGAGAGGATGTGTTCGCTGCCTGACATGGCTTTAGAGGTGTAGAACCTGCCTCAAAGGTTCCCCACCTTCAGTTTGTCACTGCATTGCTCTGCTGCACAAAGCCGAGACGTTTTCCCTCCCATTTCTTGTCCCTTCTCCCACTTCAGTGGGGCTGGGATGTGGGAAGCCCTGAGCAGAGCTGCCTGCTCTGCCTTTGTAGAACACAGAGATGTCTGAATCACTGTGGCCAGTTGTTGTAGTTTCAAAATCTTTCATGGAACTTTTTCTTTGTCCCTTACCAACACAGTGGTTTGGGAGTTGGAGGCCAGGACGAGATGGCTTGTTGGAGGCCTGGCCCCCACTACCTGCTCCCAGAGCCAGCTAACTCTAAAGCCTAAACAAAGGGATGGCTGACAGCCTGGCGTTCTAACGTGATGGCTGGGGGGAGAAGTGAGGGAAGAGAGAGGATCTTGTCACAGTTCTGCAGAGGAGTTGCCAACCCCCTCCCCCCGTCCCTCCCAATGGTTTAGGACAAAAGACAGTGAGAGGGTGCTTGCACTACCTATAGGAAAAGTTTCATCCCGTCCCTGTGGCCACCATTGCCATGCGAGCTTTGGGATCAGCACCTCTCCCTATCCGTGTCACTGCAGCCGCTGCCTCCTGAGGTGCGGCATCTCCTCCCGCTGTCTGTAAACAAAACTGCACCAAAGAGGCAGAGAGAGATCTCGATTTGTTTGAAAGTTTTTGTTACGGTGTTGCTGTTTGTTCTGTTCTGGTTTTTTGGCAAGACACATATATATACTTGTAGAAAATAACTGTTATCCTTTTTTCTACATTTTCTGATTAAAGTCTCTTAATTTAAAAGGTTGTGGAGGAGAGGCCCCCTTCCTAGTCCAGAAGGATTCCTCACTTTCCTTGGTAGACATCTTGGTTTCTTTTAAACTGAGACACCACTGAGGCAACACCCATCCCAGGTATGGGCAAGGAAGGGTCACATTGTGAAAAAAGGCAGCAAGACTTTTAAAAACCATCCATATGACACAGGTGCTAAATGTGTCACATGTCTCCCAGCCAAGCAATGCTTTAAACACGCTCAGTTTAAGCAGGTCAATTACATACTCCCTGATGTTCATAGCAAAGTAGAAATGCACTTCTGTGTGTAAATATAGTCAAATGTGCCCTTGAATGCCGCTCTATGTGAGTCCTAACTAATAATAACAATGCTACTACCAACGCAATTATCCCTGGTAGTGAATAAATAAGCTGGGCTTACTACCATAGGCCCCCCTTTTTTCCTGTCCAGATGAGTGCACCATTAAATGCATTGAGGGACTTCTTAGCTTTGCTGGTGAGGGGTAGTCCTGAGTCCTTACAATGGTTTGGGCACCCTGGCTCGGGTGCTCACTGCAGACCTAGCTGTCAGTAGAGGCCAGCACAGCCCTCTCTGGCTTGAGGATCTCCTCACAGAGCTGTACAAGAGGATGTGATTTCTTTTTTTTTTTTCCAGTCTGGCGAAAGGCTTTTGAACATGTGAGAACAGAATTATTATGCAGGCATCTACAGTTTAAAGGAATAAAATTAATCCCCACATTACAAAAAAGTGTACTTTTTGGACTTTAAGGAAGATTTCTTCCCCCCTCTCCCCAAAATGGAGGCTTTAAAGTTTATTTATAGTTTTATTACAGAATAATCAGTGCCAGGTATATATGCATACATAGAGCATAATAAATTATGTATCTTCCCTTAATATTTCATGAATAAGACCTATGGCATGTATTGATTTCATTTAGACCTGCATTCAAGAGAGCATTTAAACATACTTCTATTTTTAAATCCATGAATCATTATAATGGGACTGTCCAGGTGCTTTCAGTTAGATATATATTTCACAATTTGAATTTGAGCCATAATGATAATCAGATTAATATTTTGAACCAGTGCCCATGGAAGCCAATGGGAGCCACTTAATCCATTTTACTAGGCTCTTTTTAATGTATGTGTATATATATATATTTAATGAAGAGAATTGAAGGTAGAGCTTCACTGAGAAACTGAAGCTTGTCTGAGCCTGGAATCACCTTATATCATCATAGATTTCAGTAGCAAACTGAGAAATCAAGGCAAGCTGTCTTAAATGACTCATTTCTCTATCGTCCAGCACATACCACTCTGAAGGTTGAACACTCCCCCTGCCCACATGAGTGAGGCAGCACCCTTTAGGTAACAGGAAGTCATTTTTATCTAAAGGAATTGTAGGGTTTTTTTTTCTGGCCTAAAAGATATGGAAAAAGTAAGTTTTTATAGGAAAAAAATGTTCAAAAGCACTTCTATTGTACAAGACCCTGTATCTCACTGGCAGACTCAGGGCTCTGAGCCAACTGGGGGATGGCTTAACCTGGACCACCCGGAAAGATTAGGACTTCCAGCTGTTTTCCTGCACAGCTGTCCATGTTGCTGGTGAATTGGATCAAGCAAGATAACAGTTTACACTTTGAGTATTCTTCTTATCTGCAGGTTTTAACTATGTGCTTGGCCTTCTCCAAAACAATTATTTGGATACATTATGTCTTTACTGGAGAGGTCAGGAAGGACCAATAAGTCTTACCAAGAAAACAGTTGCAATAAATGGGTCGTTTAATTTGGCCCTGATGGTAGCCCTAAGGAAGCTGTACTGTCTAGAAGGAATCTGCCATACAAATATTAGCACCTACCTTATTTTATGGTTTCTGGAGAAAAAAATCAGGCCACAAAACCTGTGACTCTTTCAGCCTTGCATTTCTTCCCCAGGACATATCCAAAAATTCTCTCTGGAAAACATGGTTACAAGTAATATCATCCAGAGAAAAACTTAAAAGAAGTCCAGGCATAAACTAAAAGCCTAATTAACTGACTTCCATTAAATTACTTTTCCTTTCTTGTTCTTTTTTCCTCTCTCCCTCCAGGACATAGGCAAAGCTCATGGTTTTATCTTTAATATTTGCAAACTACAGGGTGACTGTGCATTTCTCTTTAGGTTTTTGTAACTAAATAGTAATAATGGTTAATGTTTACTTCTGAAAATATCCTATGTGAACTGACTCTTACAAAAGTAAATAATATAGCTTGCATTTTATTGCTTTATTGTTATTACCATTACTTATTAGTAGCAAGCTGTACTGGGCTTCTGTTTATTTTTAAAACCCAGTGTCTGTGGTCAAGTCTGTATGTTTGCTCACATGTTAATAAGGATCCAAATATTGAGCCATTCTGCTTAAAAAATTTCACCTCTAATGGATCTTTGATATTACTGTGCTTTGCTTCTAGAAGATGTTCTTGCAGTGAACTGAGAAAATCAGTCCAAATCTTAATAGTTGTTCTAAAGTTTAGGAGTTGATTGTTTTTTCTGGCCACTGTAAGAATCAAGTTATATTGGGGTGGTTTATTGCATGTTAGGAAAAATGTAATTTTCAAATTGTGGCCATCAAATTCTGAACCTCTGATGGGTCCCAAGCTGCCTGTCTCAAACTCTATCTCTGTATTGCTCACTATAGTTTCTGAGATCCAGTATGAATCAAACTACTGAGACCAAATGTGGTGGGTTTTTTCAGTTGGATAGGCCATATTCATGGCATTTAAATGATGATATGGCAATGTTTAAGCCATTTCCACTTCTGCAGTCTTTTTATTTCCAATGAAAACCCAGAGAGTGTTATTTATGGTCTCATCTGAAAAGGGCAGAAAGTTAATTATTTTTCACTTACCTGGAAAGGTTTAGAATTTGTGAAGTTCACAGAGTAGCAAAGATTTAGTAGGTCTCCATATCAAGCTGCAACTTTCTTCAATTCACTTCTGTCGATTAAAACTTTTTGGTTAGATTTTAAGTCTTTATTCTTTTTTGTCAGTAGCCATTAAACATCTTGCAGGAGAAAATCTCACAAGACATCTATTTGTAGATATCATCCTTATTATCTGGGGCAAAATACAAAGATTGCTGCAAGCAAGCCAGCATTTAATTGTATTATCTAATGGCATCAAAATTCAGTTATAGCTCTCTTTAATAAAATAAATTTGGAGTCTTATATGGTAATTCCAAATTAGATCACGCCTCACCTTATGGCTGTCTGTTCACTTTGTGTGATGAGGCAAGACCCTTGAACATTTCCTGCAGAAATGTGCTTTTATTTCTGCTTAGGGGTTATGAGTTGAAAAGATTTTCTGAGAAATGGGTAAACCTGATTCATTGTTTAAGTCACAATTTCTTTTACTGTCTTCCTTCTAACAAAGGAAATACCATGGCTGTTTTAGAGCAGCAGATATAGAGCATAATGGAAAGTACCAAATGCTTAGGAAAACAATATGAGAACAGACAGAACTTTAGAGGTCCTGCTCGTGGTGATCCTTGGAATTGAGTGGTCTGTCTCCCTGCCTTCAGCAGGTGCCCACCTTCTTTGAGCCCATGTAGTTTTTTCACCTTCACAGAGTCCTCTGACAGTGAATTCTGAAAATCAACTCTATCTGTTCCCATAAAGATGCCTCCTGCTAGGCAGAGGGTAGCCTGAGGCTCATGTCCCTGGTAGATCCTGTCTAAATCCTGACTGAAAGCAGGGAGAGCTGCCCAGTCATTGATGATAATGCCAGTTCCTAAATTTGGGCTTAAGACTCAAGCTTTAGGCACGTATAATGGGAAGCTTTTATGATTCCCACATAAAGAATAACCTATGAAATTCACAGCTGAGAAGGTGCAAGAAACAAAAATGAATTCTAGCAAGAAACAAAAATGAATTCTAGCAAGTGCTAAAATATGTGATTTTTAAGGTGTCAGGTTGGTAATCTCAGGTTCTGCATCTGCCACCAAGTTTCTGTGCAATGCTGATGTGTCCATCTGAAAAGGAGATAGAAATGTTATTATTGACCTAGGAACGACGCAACTCCCAGCAGATGAGCACAGGCTGCCTGACATACTTTGCTGTCTTTGTCCTCACAGCAGCTTTGGAGGATGAGATGGTGGCTTTGGTAGTCTTCACTTCCAGCCTGGAAAGTGAACTATTGAGCTGCTCTGCTGTGCCTCTCCAGCCAGCCATTTCCTGCAGCATGAGTGTGGCATGAACTTTCATTCATAGATATCTGCAAGTGCTTTTTAAGAGCAGAGTGAAGATGATGTTAGAAGAGAAGCATATTTGCCTGTTGGGCAGGAGCAGCTCAGATACCTCAGTACTGCAGATATATTTGATGGTGCTTTGCTTCAGGAAAGCTGCTAAATGGCATTATATTCCTACATCAGAGGTCTATGCAGATGAAAAAAAATCAAATTTCTATTCTTTTTTTTGGCCAGAAAAGTTCTTGCAGGTCTTTATACAGCTTCACTAGGCTGGGATTGAGGCCTGGCTCAGTCCAGAAAGCACTGTTGGAGTCGATGTTGTCTGTGCTGAGTTGGGGCTTATCAGACAAGGGTGAAGGTAGAAGTTCCCCAGCCAAGTCCCCTAGGCCTAAATGACAGAATTACAGTCTGATCCTCAGCTTGTGACGCCAGGAAGGGGCAGCTTTCTCCTAAATTTTTGTGTTAGTAGAGGGGTTTTTTAACTCTCTCATGATTCCTTTTTAACCTACAAGTCAGATGTGGCAGTCCTAGGACGAGCTGTGGTTGGATCAGGAAATTCTCCTGTTTTGAGTGTTAGAAAAACTTTCCCATCTCTATTTCATTAACCTTGCTGATGATCTTCCACTTTTCTTTCCACAGCAAGTGGAAGTCCATGAGTTCCCAGCCATCCAGATAATTTTTCTAAGTTTGTTTCTCAGTCACAGTGAACACAGACCCACTGTCCTAACCTCACTGGCTGATTTTGAATTCTTTTGGCTCTGATCTGAAGCCCATTGAAAGCCATGGAGGTTTTCCCACCATGATTAACACTACCCGGCTTCAAAGTATTCCCTCCTGAATTGCCACCACATATTCTTGCAGGATAACTTGACCTTGCCACAACATTTGGACTACCCAGCTGTTGCTTAGCTACGAGACTCTACAATAAGAGCCCAAACCATAGCAGAGTGGGCACTGAAGCATTTCAAATATGACAAGACCCAAAGGATGCTCATCAATGTATTTGCAGGAATATTACAGGTCCTGGAATCTGCGGTTTTAGTGACCATGACTGTTACCTTTTACCTTATGCAGCTCTGGTTGTTACCAGCTCAGCTTTTGCTGGAACTGGCTTGTTTGTAGACTGGGGTCAGAGACACCAATTTTAAGGAATGTGTGTTCTTGGGGAGAAATTGCTCAGTGAAGGCCCACAAAAGAGGGAAACAGGATAGGAAAGGAGCTCCTTGGTAATTTCTGCAAGGAAAAGCTGTGATTGTCACTTAAGCCCTAGTTACCGGAATCAGGTTATGTGATGCACTACCAATGTGAACAGCAGAACTGGCCATAGCTGCTATGTATGAATTGATCTGTGTCTGCAGCAGTGACACCTTTCAGCTCTTCCCTGACAGTTTGCTTAAATTTTACATCTCCAGAAACTGGGACTGTGTTTTTGCAGCCTCATACAAATGAGTGCCACCAATTGTCCAGGACGCATCTCTGGTTCCCGCAGCAGCTATGTGTGAAAGACACAGCACTGTGCTTCCAGCAACATTAATTAATAGTCTGGAGGTGAGTGCTCAGCTCAACAGTTGAATTTAATAATTCATCTGAATGCAGGAGAAAATTTCCCTGAACATCCCGCAGCATCTGATAGGACTCACACTTCAGCTCTGTGGCGACTGTGGCTTGTGTGGAGAGGTAGCCTGGAGAAAGCTTTTCTTGAGGTTCATCTGCCTTCAGTGTGAGTCAGCAATGGGAAATAAAGATAAGAACCAGCAGTTGAACAGTGCTGGACCATTCCCAGAGCAAGGCTGGAATGGTTTCATGCTCAAGAGCTTCCTTGAATTAAATGGTCATGTTGGTCCATAGCTGGAAAGCAACCAAGTTCCTGCCTACACCTCTGATGTGATGCCAGACCAAAGGGACTTGTGGCAAGGGCAAGGATTGCAGTTTTGGTTTTGTTTTTATCTTCTTTTTCTCCAATGATTGCTCTTGGTGTCTGCATTACAGATGTGAGCTCAGGAAGACATCACAGCTGACCATAGAAGGGGTCAACTCTTTTCCTGCCCACCCCCTCACCTCTGTTTTATGACTGGGTTTTGTTCATATTGTTTCCCTATCAGTCACCAAGAGAAGAGTTCACTATAAAATATTGTATGCTGGATTTCTGGTCCATATATGGTGACACAGCCCTACTGAGAAAATGTGCACCAAGGGCTACTCCACATTGTTGTTATTTCTTGATTTAACTTTAACATCTATGTAAGCAGTGAGAAACAAACCTCTCCTGGGAAAGTGTTAGTGCTTTTTGATCCTTAACCTCAAAAGCAAGAGAAGCTCTTGGTGAAACACATAGTGATGTGCCCAATTTTTGTGGGGCTCCCTCTAGAAAAATAGGGCAAACCCCCAAAACTCATAATGAAGTGGGGCTGAATAAGATACTGCATTACTGCATGGGAATTCAGCTCACGGGGACTTGTGCCACATATATGTGTAATTTATGGAGTTTTTCTAACACCAACAAAAGAGCCAAAGTTTGAAAATAACCTGGAACACTGCTCAGATATTTTAGTTCATTTCCTGTGTTCTCATTTGCCTGACACTTCTAAACCTGTTTTGCCTCTCACTTAGGAGTGCAGTTGTGTCCAGGTAAAGGCACTGCTTGTACACTAGCTAAATATTAGGTTTATAGTGAATATCCATTGCTTGGTCCCAGGATATCACTCACAGCAGATTATTCTGCTGCGTTGTGTTGTCTTGTGGTCACTCCTTTTGCCTTTTATCCTTGTTGTTGTTGTTCTTTTTCTTGTCTCTTTCAGAAAATGGTTCCAGACCATTAGAAAACTGAATTATTAAACCTTTGTATTGATTTTTCTTGACCATATAGGTAACATTATTGTGCAAGGACCTTGCCTTAAGCTATGCAGGTTTTGCTAAGCACTTGACAGCTCACTTCATTACCTTCCCTCTCTTTCCTACCCCATCATTTCCAAGAGGAGGAGACTGTGCAAACAATTATGTAGAGTCATTTTGTTTCACTGTCAGCCTTCCTTTGACATCAGCCACACAAATGATGGGATTTTTCTTTCTTTTCGCTCCAGAGGTACACAAACAGATCAGCCCATTTGCTAAAAGCCTCAGCACTGACACGACAGTATCCATGGCAACACACCAACCTGCGCAAGCATCCACAGATGCTTCAAAATACCAAGCGATGACAAGAAGTTCCTTCAGACAATGGATGTTTATAGCTGTCACAACCATCTGAAATACTTCTCTCTCCACCCGTCAGTTCCTTGATTATAACGTGCTTTACATTTTTCTTCCAGGTCTTTTGTCAGAATCCAATATTCAAGGCAGAATTAATCCCTGTTTTGATGTTTGTTTGGTTGTTTTTCTTTTTTTTTTCACTTAGGTGATTGGCTGAGGTATGTTATGGGAATGAGCACCCCAAGCTCTGCTTTAACTTTCCTCTTTGAACTGAGTTGGAGTACAGGCTTTTCAAAGGATGAAATCCAAACTTGTAATTGAAAAAGAAGTGGTCTATGTCAAACTAACAGAGGAGGTTGTGTGAGTGGTGATTTGGCACATCATGTCACACGAGCTACAGCCTTCCTATAGTGATGACAGATTTAATAAGATCTGATGAACCATTTTTGAGGAATATTTTTATTTAAGTTTATCCACCTGCTGGCATAGCAGAGACTGTGCTACCGTGTTTACAGCCACTGGTCTTCACCAAACCTGTAGGTTGTTCAGCTCTGTTTTCAGGAAATAACATTCAGGTGCTCAGGCTGCATACCTGAAGCTGGTTGCAGAAAATGTATTAGTTCATTAGACCAGGGACTTACATGCAAAAACATCTGTAAGTCAGATTGGGTAACTGCATCTAGACCACTGATAGACTATTAAGTCTTGTGCTGATGATGACCAGGAGTTAGAAGCAGTTTTATAACATAACAAACCAGCAGGAAGTCTTCAGGCATTCAGGGCCATCTTTCTCAAATGAGGGAAGTATTTTTGCATCACTAAGATGTGATGGGTGTACTTATCAGTCAAGCTGAGGCCATTCTCAAACACAGACTGCACCTAGATTGCATATGTTGTTCACACAAAGGCTGAGTTTGAAGTTTGGTAATGGGGAAGAGCCCCAGTACACTCGAGTACAGCCACAGGTTTGGTGGGAAAATAGCCCCCTTGTTCTGTCTGCAATGTTCCTACTCTCTTAAGAAAGTAATACTGGTGTTTTATTCATAGAAAGGCGGAAAGAAATACAAAGCCCAAACCCAAGATGAACTATGTTGCCCCACATTGTGATGTTAACTTGATTAGGCTAATCTGTTTCCAGCTGATGATTTAAGCTTTAGGCTTGAAAAAGGCAGTAGCATTTACATGTTTGAACACAAGATGAGCATATTAAAAAGCCTTATCAAAATTCCACATTAATAAAACAAGTTATCAGTGTATCAGAGCAGTGAAGAGCTTCCACGTGCAAGCATGCAACCACCGTAATAGATTCTTTGTAAGCTCCTTAATCCTCAGTAGCCACTGTTGGAAAAGTTCAGACTTTCCCCTAGAACAGGAAATTAAATCTCAAAAACAGTATATCCCTTGTATTCTGTCCAGTTTGACTATAAAGTAACTTATACATCATAGTTATTTTGAAAAGCAGCTTTTTCATATGGTTTTGCTAGAGATGCAATATGTAAGGAGATTTCATGACTTAAAACTTAATATGTTTTGTTCATCTTCTGTTTGATCCCATAAGTAGGCAGCAGATAGTTTTTGGTTTGGCGGTGTGGTTTTTGGGGTTTTTGTTTGTTTGTTTGATTTAGTGTTTTTTTTTGTTTTGGGTTTGGGTTTTTTGTTGTTGTTGGTTTTTTGTTTGGTTTTTGGTTTTGTTTCTTTGTTTTGTTGGTTTTTTTTAATTCCTTTAGAAGACACAATGAGATTGACTGGAGCAGTAGTTTTATTTCCACAACTTTCAAGATAGATAAAGAAGGCAATGCTTGTAATAGTGAGGCACTGGAGATGTCAAAACAACAACCCAAGCTCAAACTTGCATTTATTACTTCCTGGCAATCATCATTCTCTGTTATAACTAGAAAATATTAAGAGACCAAAACTTATTTTCCTAGAGGTTTTTTTTGTCTTCTCGGGGAGATAGAAACTTAATAGCTGAAATGTTGTTCTGTGCCCCAGAAAACGGGTTAGAGCAGTGAAAGTTGGTTTAGGTAAAGAGCTGTCTACAGCTGAATCATGCAGGGATCAATACTCCCCTCACTTCCTTTTGAGTACCTTTACAATTCCTCCTGTGATATGTCTCTTACATGACAAGTCTGACACCCAGCTTTCTCTTCTACAGCAAAGGAATCATCTCTACAACCAAGATGTCACAAACTCTCAAGAGCTGAGAGGAAAAAGTACCTAGCTTAGGTAAATGCCAGGGGAAGAAGCTCTGCATATAACCATAAACTCTGTAAGGGAGCTCCACTGTCCATTTTTCACACTGGCCCGTTGTCCAGGGACACTTTAGTTTCAATCACAGCAGTGAAAAATGAAGACAGTCCCTGGAGTACATTCTCTACTGTATGTCTAGTCTCCTTGCATCCCCAAGAGCTGGTGGCACAAGTATTTTGTACCCCCTCTGCTTTCAAATTATTCTACTTGTCATGCAGAGACTGGCTTTCAACATCAAAAGCATTTAGCAAATTAGAGTGTAGCTCCCTGAATCTAATTCTTCCATCATAATTCATATGCATACTTACAGTCCCTTAGACAAAAAGACCTAAGATAACTAAATCTACAAAGGCAGCGTTGCACTGGTACAAGTCCTTCCACTGGGCCAGATTTCACCTTTGCTTAAAGCTTTCCTGTAGCAACCTGAGGCACTTACATCTACAAACGCATAATATCTTCAAATAACCTTTGAAGGATAAATGTAATCAAATGGGAGACGGGCAGAAAAAAAAGGCTTTTACATGGAGATATTACTCTAAATGAGCTGGTGAGATACATTTGAGTTTCTTGACTTAAATAGAAAAAAAACTTGAGTGTAGTTCGTGATGCAAAGCCAGGGGGGAACTACGTGCTATTTTCAGTGGAAGCTTTTGTTTTGCAAAGTGGTTGATAACTATTTGAAGGAGCTTTTCAGTTCACCTTTCTTCCACATTGCCTCCTTTGGGCACTAGAGGGACCCTGAAGTTTTCCAACCCATGGAAACATGTCAGCAATGCCGGCGCAGGAGTGCTGCCTTTCCCAGTCACCTTAGTCTAAATGTTTCCAAGGGGAAAGGTGGTAAAAAACTGCTCAGCCGGTTGTTGAGCATACCCACAGACTGCTACCAAGCCAGCGAGAAAAGTGTGCAAAGGGGCTGTCGCCATACCTTCGTTTCATCATGCACACTTGTGTTTACAGCTCTTCCCATCATCCATAAATAAGAGCTGACTTTTCTTTGACTGCTCTGTTTGCTCAGCCAATATTGTGACATTGGCACCAAGGCTTGAGTCACTGGGTTTTTGAGAAATTAAATGTTTCCTTCCCCAGCCTGAAGTGATGCCAAATACTAAGTTGCCGCTACTGCAGCTCAATAAACTGTAAGAAGAGCAGTGGTGGACTGTTATTTTAAATATATAGAAAGAGAATATGTATTGATACAAATCCCTTTTAAAATAGCATTTTCCAGCCACAGTTTCAAATGAATCGTTTCTAAAGAGGGCTATAGACAATGTCATTCCTTTTTCTTTCAGCAGGCAGTCAAAAAAATCCTCTGTATTTGATTTACTAGACTTCCATATAGAGATCTATAATTCAGCATGTCAAAGCATTACTATAAAGCTCATGGTTTTTGATGTGATGTAAAAATCTATTTTTCCTTTGTCCGGAAAAATCTTTCCCCACTATCTCTTAGTGAGATGATGCTTTTTGATCTTTGCATGAATATTTCTCATTAAAATACGTGCATACATTTTAATATCTCTAACATGAATTAAAAGAATTTTTCCTGTCTTAAAACGTCTAGTGTCAACACTGCAGTTGAATATTTAATGTGAAGCATAAAGTAATTTGACTAGATAATTGTCTCCGGGAAAATGGCAGCTGGCACATTGTTTTTTTCCTGTGTTTATTTTTTCATCATCTTTGATAATTGTTTAAAGGAGAGACAGAACTCAATGACTAACTTCCAAGATTCGCCCTCTCTCTCTGTGTCTGTGTGTCTCTCTCTGCAGACTGCTGCTGAACAAGATTGCTGCCATACTGCATCTGAGCCAGAGGCGCTGATTCCTTCATGGCACATGGAATATTCTGAGCATTTCTCTGGTTAGTTATATCACCCCTCTGATCTCTAGGAATTAGTGCACAGTCTATTTATTGCACAAGTGTCTTTCCATTAACACATCTCTTCATCTCTTCTATGATACCCACCACAGTATTTGTCTCCAACAAAAGTATAAGCTGTCTGTTGTTTCCCCACTTATTTTTATTTTTTTGGTTTTTAATATTGTAAGATTTAAGTGAATCTATTTTCCATTTGGATTAAGTGTAACTTCTCCTTGATCAACTCAATTGCTCATTTTCTCTGAGGGCTGCTTCTGCCTGCATTCACATTATCTAGGTGGTGAGAGGAAGGACAAAGTCCCTGTGCTTACAGGGAGAGATCCATCAAGATCTTCGCATGGACGCCAAGGCCTCCAAGGGACGGCACAACCAGAAAACTGCAGGGAAAAGGCACTGCTCATCCTCAGGGTGCTGGGGACACTGGTGCACGCTCCTCATGCCCTGAACCTCTGTCTTTCCTCTTGGCAGCCTGAGAGAAAGACTGATTGCAGCAAATCCTTTTCCTCTGAAAGCATCTCCTCTAGATGGATACACGTCACTGATGGTGAGTAACCAGAGGGAAACATGATTGCTTTGTCCTCTCAGCAAGATCCTTCTCCCTTTGCACACCACTGATTTACAGATGAAATGCAAGAAAACAGCAGTGGTAGGGAGTTCTCTCAAAGAGCTTGAGAAGGGCTCAAGAAAGGGTCTGGAAGAAATGTCTGTAGCCTTGCCTCAGAGTCTCAGACCTTATAATGAAAATTTTCTGATTACAAAAACATAAACATATTTAAAATAATTTAGGATTTCCAAATCACGTCATTAAGGTTGACATGCCATTAATGTGGAATATAATCCAATATAGTAGCTGTTGAGGGATGGACATCTCTGTATGAAGAAACAGAAGCAAGTGTGAGACCTTGACTATCCTGAACCTGTGTTTTGACCACTCAGACACACATGCCCAAATTATAGATATGAAATATTCTACTCCACCTCCTAAAGGCCACGAAGAAAAATATTTCTCAGTACTCCTGAAAATCATGCTTGAAATCAAGCTGGGTACCTAAAATTAGTGACATTTTGGAAAAAAATATATAGAGTACTTGCTCATAGAGCAAGTGCAGCAAAATGGCACAAAATTGAAGTGAATGTTTAAAGTTTTTGTGCTGCAGTATGGGTGACAGGGTGTGTTCTGGGCATCCAAATATAAAGAAAAAAGCAGTATTTACCTTTACGGGATCACCTTTATTTAAAAACATTTTTTTTAGACTAATAGATGCATGAGATACTTGGAATTGCTGCTTAAGATTCTCACAGACTGGCTTTTTGAACACGCATTTTTAACAAACCCATTAGACCAATTTGTTTAGAAAATAGATGTACGAGAGCACCATTTTACTCTTTCATCTCCAGCACACGGAACAGAAACGATGTGGTTCTGGCTAGAAGAGGTGTGACAAGACAATGCTGCAGCCCTATCACATCAGTGGCATTGTGGGAGGGATGACACTGTAATACAGAAACTGTAATTGATGTTCTGAGGGGCTGAGGAAGAAAGTTCATCTGAGAATCTGGTGACAAAATAACAAGATATCTTTTATTGCCGGATTCCAGGACATATCTGGATAGCTCGGCCCTACGAGACCAGTGTATAAGGGAGAGCAGTGTTTGAGGTGTAATAAACCCGTTTGTTTGTTTGTTTGTTTTTCACCGATCTCACCATTATTTGCTCCCTTTCTTCAGAGGTAAAGGAGGAGTCAGACTGCGCCGGGACTTGCTCCGCTGCAAGCCGCACATGGGATCAGGTGAGGGGTTTTAGGGACGCGTTCTCGGCAGGGTGCGGGCCCGGGGCAGGGTGCGGGGCCCGCAGGAGTGCCCGCAATGCGGGCCCGGGGCAGGGTGCGGGGCCCGGGGCAGGGTGCGGGGCCCGGAGTGCCCGCAATGCGGGGCCGGGGCGGGGCGGCTCCGAGGGCGGCTCCCCGGCCTGCCCGCCGGCGCGGGGCCCTGCGGGGCCGGG
>JAWWMP010000002.1:1516569-1565053 GCA_035047865.1 Dendrocincla tyrannina
GCGCGGGGCCCTGCGGGGCCGGGGCGGGGCCGGGCAGCGGGGCGGGGCCCGGCGGCAGCCCCAGAGCGGCGGGGCGGGCTGAGCCGCGTCCTCGGCGTGTGCCCCGTCCTCGCTGTTGCTCGGCGGTGCCCGCCGGTGCCCAGGTAAGGAGCGAGCCTCGCCCCGGCGGAGGGCCAGGCCAGGCCAGACGGCGCCCCTCGCCTCTCGCGGTGGGGGCGGGCGGGCGGGCGGTCGGCGCCGTGCTCGCCCCGTCCCTCCGCCCCCGGCCCCGCCGCGGTCCCGCACCGCGGGTCGCCCCCGCCCGACCTCCCGGTGAAAGCACCCGGTGGCGCCTTCACGGGGAAAGCCGCATCCCAGGGCTCCGAGCATCTGCGGGCGGTAAAGCCCTCCGGATGTGCCGCCCTGTCCCCCGCTGCCCCCAGCCCTAAGCTCCTCTAAGGGGATCTGCGCGGCCAAACAAAGGGCGCTGTGTGAGCGGAGCGGGTGCGAGGGCTGCAAGCCCTGTTGGTTTGCATCGCGGAGGGGGGAAGAAAAAACCACCCTAAAAAAGAAAAGATTCCCTGCATTGAACGCATCGGCCGCGGACCCAGAAGCAGCCGTGCACGCACGGGAGGCGAACAAAGGGTTTTTCTTTAAGAAAATGATGTAAAAGGTGCCCGAGCGGACGGCTGCAGGTAGGGCGCCTTGGGAGGTGCCGCGCTGCGGTGCTGCCCACCCCTTCGGGAACCCTGCGCCGCCTGCCCTGCACCCTGCGGGAGGCACTCACCCCCACCTGCCCTTCGCTTCAGGTGTGCTCTGCGGTCGCCTTCGGGAGAGAGCGGGGTGTGCCGCATGCCGGAGAGTTGTTCTCCGTATATAAGGTACCGGCATGGTTAATTTTCCTGTGCTGGAGTTTATCAGTTTTCTTCTGAATAAAGATGTTCTTTTGTTTTGCTGATGGGTTTTCATGTAGGATTCTTGCTGAGACAAATTAAGAGGCTTTCACGTGTAAGTGGGCATTAACATAGAGTCATGCGATAGAGTAGGATGTATGCATACATATGCTGTAAGTCTTTTGTTATGGGTCTCCAGCATCCGTTTTCATAATCTGCCTTGTCTTTGTGGTTGTGTCAATAAATCGTACTCCATCCTTTCTCAAAAAATCACTTGCTGTCCAGCATTTGTGCTGCTTGCGGTTTTGGAAACCTGTCTCTTGTTTTCTGAAGGGTTCTTCCTTGCAGGATTGAAGCATGTATCCTTTCTGTTGTGGTTCTTCTCATTTGCTCCACAAACCTTTGTTTTCTCTCTGTAAAGGGCTCTGTTTCTTTTCACCTGTGCTGGTTTAGACTTGCAGGGATGTGTAGACTGCAGATCTCATAGCCCATGCACCCACGAAGAGGTCTAACTGCAGGCTGTATTTATTTTCCATAGCTTTTCTTGCTTCCATCCTGACTGGATGACGTGATCACAGCATCTCAGCCCTTGTGTGGAAAGAGAGTATGCTGAGAAGGCATGACCTAGTGAAGTTACCCCTGCTGTTATTTCACGGATCACTAAGGAGGATTCATGAACAATGAGAGAGTGGGGACTTTGCCTGAGTGTACTAAAAACCCTCTTCAGTTAGCGTAGATACAATCCAGTTAAGTTTGTGGATGGTTGATCATTTCTACTGCTGATGTTCTGAAAGTGTGATGCATGAAATGGAGCCTAATCTTGCCCCTGTAGCACCTCGGTCTGGGAACCACCAAATTCCTCACTGCATATTTGATTTCATCCCTTTGCAAAACACTGATGATGCACTCAGCAGTGGGCAAGACCCCAGTCTTAATGTGGCACCAGCCTCCTGAAGCTGAGACGTTTACAGATGAGCTAAAGTAACACACTGAAAATAACTCCAGTGGCTTAGTGAGACCATTCAGTGTGGAAATGAAACACACAGGTGAGCCTTGGTGCAGCAGGGCTCTGGGAGTAGGAATGATCTCGGCAGTGGAGCGTGGTGCCCTGAGTTGTCTCCTCTTCTTATCAAGGATCGGGATTTGGTTAATGGAACTTCACAATTTGCTGCACCCATATTGCGCACTGCCTGGGGGTGTTTGAGAGCAGCCAAAGAGCTGTCATCCCGAGAATAAAAAGTTGCTTGTCTTATGTGGAGTGTTTTAGCACACTGGAGGGCTGTTCATTTTACATAAAACGGAGATTGTTATGTAAAACGGCATTTGCACCCTAGATTAGAGGTCTGGTGTAATTGTTACAGTATGTTATGTCATACCCACTTAGCTGTGGTCTTTAGTATGTTTGGACAATAAAGAAATAGCTGTAATTTAATGACCCCTGAGGTGCTTGCCTAGGCACAGGCGATCTGATCACAGCAGTTCCTAAGTGAATTGCTGCAGTCTGTAGCTAAGAATTCCCTTGTTGCTGGATGTTTTCCCAGAAGCATACCTTTCCTTTCAGCCTGTGTCATGCTCCTTTCTGTACGAGTTACCATTTGCTAAACCATATATCTGGATTCATGGAGGAAACATTTGCTATGTGTGCTGACACCAGTGGGCTCTTGCCCCTCCAACACTGGTACTATGGTTCCTTAAGAGCTGTCTGAGCTGTGGAAATTGCTAGAAATACCTGAACAGAGAAATCGGGGTGGGGGGGCGCGGCCCATTGCAGACTGCTGGGCTGTTTCAGATATCACCCCCAATATGGCGTGTTGTACACATGTGTTGGAGACAGGTTTGTTTCTTAAAGCGGTTGGAAGAGGAAGAAGTAAAAAAGAATTTAGGATGTGAGAACTTTATGATGATGGCTTTCAGAAAGTCACCTCTTGATTACTAACATTTCTGCAAAGTCACAAGGTACTGACAGAGCCTGTAATGCAGCGGCAGCATCTTTGAAATCTGAAATCTGATCTGCTATGGTGGGGCAAATAACAATTAGCTTAAGAAAAAAAAATAAAAGTTCTGATAGTAGTATTTTTCTATAAATTGTGTCTCAGTCCAAAGGCCTGAGTTCCTTACAGATGTTTTGCCTATAGACCAGGCAGTGGCTGTGCTGAGAACTGATCTGGTAAAACCTCTGGCTCCCACCCAAAGAAAAAAAACAAAACAAACCACCCGTGGGGTTTATTGGTGTTCCCGAAGAGGCATTCCTGCCTGCAGGACACTTGTAACCGAACTGAAGCCTTACCTAGGAAGGGATCAGGGAGTGCTGTGGTTAATGTGCACGTGAATAATGGCCAGAAATTTGCAAAGGTGCAATAGGGCTGCTGTGGGACTCCACGAGGTCCTCTCTGAATTATCTGACCACCTGGATATTTTGTTTTTGTGCTATCTTAAAGTGCGTGTGTGTACTTGATGAACAAATAAAAAATATGCATGTGCTGATATGCAGAATTGTTCCTAAGACTCAAGGATGCTTGTTTTGGTCCATCTGGATTTATTCAGTTGTTCAAACACATGCTTAATTACCCTTGAAAGTGAGCCTTTAGCATGTTTAAAAATCAAGCATATTTTTACAGAAATTAGAATGTTTTGCTGAAAAGAGAAAGAGGATAAATTTAGGGTATGTGGGCTCAATGGTGGAAAATCCTTGGTGATATTTAGTGATGCCAAGTACCTCTAGAGTAAGCATAGAATTGAGCAACATTTCTGTGAAATCACAACATGGCTTTTACCGCCTCAAACACACATATGCCCATGCTAAGGTAGATGAAGGCTGGGTCTTGACATGTTTAGGGCAAGTGCTTTCTCTTGCATTCTTTTGCTTCATACACAGGTGGGCTTATTAGCAGCAGTTCTGTACTGCATGTCTACTAATAAGAAGAAACAGCATGAGACTGATTTCCATCAGGTGGAGCTGATTTAAAGGATTGGTGATGGAAAAGAGAGGTGGTTTAAGCCATCTGCCTGAGTAGAGGAAAAAGCTTTTATTTCGTGGGTAGGTTTAATCACAGGTTATGCTACTGAACTATATGAGAGTGTTCGGAAGAAGATTCAGTGTGACACTTGTAATTGCTTTATAAGTATAGGAGGAAGGGACTGATGTATCCATGGGGTTAATTTGGATTTCTGTGTCCACATGGGTTACTGTACTAGTTGTTAAGAAGATTTGAGGTGTTGATTGACCCATTTTGCTTTAATTGTTTGCTGTTGCATTAAGGAGAAAACATGAGCTAATGCTGTTGTTCCTTACGGTTTTACGCTCATTGCTGTTTTTCCCTAAGGCAGTCTGGCACATGAAACTGATCTTTGTTCTTTTGTCTTGACTGGAGAGCCGACAGGGAGGCAACAGCTCCAAAGTGTCGGTGTTTATGCTCAGAATCCTGCATCTTGGTTAAAGTGCCAGTTTGAAAGGAATTACTGTGAAAAGGTGTAGCTCGGGCAACCTCAATAATATAAGAAAAGAATAAATCTCTTTGTTTTCTGTAATCTGTGAGACAGGTTAAAGCTGGTTTATAGGCTTGACCAATGTTACGATATACTGTTTCGCTTTTAGTGTCTTTAACGTGTTGTTTTTCTAACTATCTGTGTTGTAATGAGTGTTTATTTATTTTTGCACGTGGTGTTCGTCTTCCAGATAAAATATATATGTATCTGTATGGCCATATGGTGTGAGGGTGACAATGTCCCATTACAACCGGTAGTGTTAAGCGGAGAAAATCAGTGTAACTGTTGAATCCATTGAATCTGCACCTGACTAGCACCATCTGGTAAAAGACTATGCCACTTTCAGCTCTATTTTCTGATTATTGAAAATCTGCAGTACTTTTTCCCATCGGGGAAATAATTAGTTTATACTTGTGAATTTTTAAGTTATGGATTTTCAGGTAGAATTAAGCCCCTCTAGCAAATCCTCCTCCTTCATTTGGATTTGGCACTCGTGGGTAAGGGGATCTGAGCGATATTTCTTGTCTCGTGTTGGTCAAACCCCCAGCTGAAGTAGGAAGACTTCTTTCTGTTAGTACCTCTAGTAATTGTAATGCAGTTAGATCCCAGTAGCTTCCAGTGAGTTGAGTCTATGATGAATTACTGTTCTCTTTGTGAAACTTGTAATTTTGTCCCTTGAGGGAGTTTTAAATTTCAGTAGCCATTTTCAAAATGAGCTGTATATAAAATGTATGCAACCTCTGAATAAACAACACAAAAAAAACAAACCCAAACAAACCAAACCCAGTAGTCCAGTCATGTCAGTTAACTTGGCAACATTTAATCACAGCACCTATTGATTCAATTACCCCTATGTTTCCACTTTATTTTTCTGGAGAGAGTGATAGGGGCTGGTTTCTGGTTTAAAACTAGGAATAGTCAGTTCTGTGTTGAGAAATACAGGTTATCTTTTCAAAGAGCTGCTTTCATGTGCAAAACGTGCCACTTTTCCTGAGGTTCTGATCTTGGATGGACAAAGTAAGGAGACGTCTCAAAGGAGAATGTAGAGTAGGAATATTATAAAGGTTCTGAACAGAGTTAAGGATATACTTTCAAAAACTCTGGCCTTGGGCTAAATTTGATCCAGAGATGAACAGGAGAAAGTGCTGTGAATATTCAGAAGTGGCTTGGGTGCTTCCCTGCTGGGCCAGAAACAGGTATCTGCTGGCTGTGAGTGCAGATTGATTGGCCTCCTTACCTATGTAGTTCAACCATGGTGTTGTCCAGGCTGTACCTGGAGGAGCCCTGGTTGGGTTTGAGATACAGTTCTTTTTGTTCTCCTCACTTTGTGTAGAAAGTATCTGTATAACTTGTTAAGCCAGTGCAGGCAATTTCAAGGTGCCAGACATAAAGTGCAAGGACGCCTCTATCTCTGGGAAGGCTCAGAGATTGAGGGGGGACTGCGAGTGAAGCCTCTTGTCTGTGTCTGCTGTGAAATAGGCTGAAAATGTGTTCAAAATTCTTTGACTTTAAGGAGGATTCAGGTCTGGATTTGAATTTTGGTTAGCTGGAAGTCGTGTTTGCTTGTTTGAGTCAACCAGATCTTTTTGTGCCAAGTTACTGTTTTCTGCAGCAGCCTTTCTGTGACTGCCAGGTCTAAGCAGAAAGATCTGATCCCCTCTTGGGGACTTTGGCCAGACCTCAGGCTCAACGCTGCAGTGTGATGGCTCCCAGTGCCAACAGCTAACACTTGCTAATGTTAACATGTTTTCACTGTTCCCTGGCCGATTGTTGGACCAAGAGACCTCGTGGCCTTTTAAAGCCCCTGCCCCATTTTTGCAGCTGCTTCCACATGGTCTAGTAAGGTATGCTTGGGCATCCGTTCCTCTTCTGGCCATGTGGTATTGCTCAGACAGCAGAGCTGCTACCTTTGTTTGAGCTACGGTGACTTGATTACCAGCAGCTGTATGTCCATGTGCCTCTCACTGACAAATCTGTGTCTGCTAGTGCCTGATGTACTTTTCCAGGTGTTGGGCTGCTGTTTGGAACTTGTGTTATAGGGCTTCCCTGAAGCTAGCACTATCATTTATTTCTTTAAGCAATTAGCAAATATTCAAGAAGGCAGAGAAAAAAAAAATCCGGTGGCTCAAAAAGGAGAGATGCAAGGGTGGAAGCTGAATGATTTGCAGAGGAGAAGGAGAACAGACCATGCTCAAGGAGTGGTCTGGGTGACTGGTCATTCATATCCCATCATGCTTGTCAACCTGTAGCTTGGGGTGAGAGGGAATCAGAGATGAAGGGGGTTGTGATGGCCCTGATCTGCTTCCTTACTTGCAGAATTGCCCTGCCCTCCTTCAGTGCTCCCATGGTCCCCTGTATTAGAAAATATGTGATGCAGGGAGACAGCCATAGGAATAGGGGGGAGTTTTCTGAAATAAGAGTAAGCTTCTCCAGACCTGGAGCAGAGTTGTTACTGATTTGCAGTGATTCAGTCAGGGCAGAGTTTGGGGCAAAGGATGCTCCTCACAGGCTGTCAGCATGCTCAGAATGCACCTGGGAGTCAGTGTTTGTGTTGCCACGAGTCCAGGTCAGACTTGACTCTTTGGTGGTGGCTAGGTGTGTCCTGAAGGAGCGTGGCAAGGTAGTTTTTTGTCCCCATCCTCTGTCTTTTGTAACATTGTTCATTTGATGTCCCATAAAAAAATCTCCCCCTGGAAAATGATGAAGAAACACATAGATCAGGAAGGATGAAACTGTATTTCTTTTGTCTTAGGGAGATAAAGTATGGGAATTTTCTGAAGTAGTAAAGAGAAAGCTGGCAAACACATGAGAGAGTAATTTGGAAAAAAAAAAAAAAGGAAAAAGCAAACAAACTTCTCCATGGGGGAGGGCAACAGTTAATAATCTGATTCATTCCAAAGAGCTAGGGATAGAGTGTGGTGAGAACTTTCATTCCATGTTCCTCTGCAAAGTTAAGCTTTTCAGGGTATAGAGAACTGGTTGTGCTTCTGAATAAGACTTAGCAAAATATTAAATCCAAGCATTTTGTATTACTCAGTGATATCTGTTAAAGCATATAATAAATTTAGGTCTAATAAATAAAAGGCATTTTGCAATATTACAAATTCATATCTGTAATTTTATATTCCACAGTTACTAAAATTAGGAACAGGTATTTATAGATAATACAGTCTTTTAGGTTTGGTGTTGCTTAAGACACTGTCAGTCTTTGAATGCAGTATTAAAAATACTCATAAATGTACCTTTCAATATGAATAATTGAGAACGAACTTGTGGAATGCATTTGGGGGAAAAAAAAGAAGAGGTGTAGCCAAATTGCATCCATTTAGAATGACCTCTAGTACAAAACTCTTTCTGTGGGCAAAAAAAGCTGAATTTGATTAGGTTTCTTTATTTTTTTGCCTTTATTTGTCTTGGTCCACTATATGCTTGCAGAATCACTGTTATCAATAAATAAAACTAATATGTTTCAAAGCTTTATTTCATAATTACAGGTAGTCAAAAGTTAGAAACACGTTTTCTCATTTTACTGTATTTGTAATATTGATTCTTCTGCTGCTGGAATGGTTGTGTGTTTGCTTAGATGGTAAGGCTGTGTCAGGGTGCCAGCACTGACCTGCATTATTACCTCTAATTACCCACAGGTACAGTCATCAACCTTTCCCACCAGCCACCTCTGCAGCCTGTGAGTCCTTTTAGAGACTGACTTGTGGGTGGATGCTGACCTGTGCAAGTGCTGCCAGTGTTGCTTCATGTGTGCCAAGCAGCTGTAATTATGGGGATTTTCTGTTCTTTGGTTCTTCTGGACCAAATTGACTTGGAGGCCTTATAGCTAGCTCAGGCTTTGAGACGCTGATAGTAAGTCACATCTGCTGAAACAATGCCTTATGCTTTGCTCTGAAATCTCCTTATGAACTTTATTCTACTTGTTGCTGTGTACCACAAATGCATATGCACACTGCTGTTTATGATAGAGTAGTCCTTGATTGTAATTAATTATTTATTTTCCTAAAAGATGCTGACAATGACAAAATGTAATTGTCAGAAGGCATGTAGCTTTCTGAGCCAGTAGATAAAAATGCTGCTGGCTGTTTTAAGGCAGATACTCTTTTTTTGGGTAGGGTCCTGAATTTTCTGTTTTATCCAGCGATAGGGACAGAGCAACATGGCGAATGTGCAAGCTGTACTTAACTCAAAGTGTAAAAAAATTAAGTGTTTTAGGGATAAATTCTTTTATCAGCTGTTGCAAGCAGGAGGAGGGAATAAGTACTTGGAAGAAAGTATTGGTCAACCTAATGTTTTCCGTACTTTAGGAAATGAAGCTGTGTTTGCTACTAGGTTCAGAAAGAAGTATTTCCTTGAAGATGTGGTATTGCAGAGTTGGCATTATGGGGCATTACTCTGACATACCGCTGTGGGCACCACCGGGTGATTTGTTTTGCCCTTACTTTCCTGCCATTCTCAGGTGAATTTCAGTTCTGAGATTTCAGTCACTTGAAAGACTTGAATGACTTTTGCTTCTTATTTGTTTTATTTACTGATAGAAGTTGTAAATTTTTTCTGGAGAGGGTGGAATTTTCTTCCATATTTTAAGTTATTTCAAGGTTAGTCTCAGTGACACTGTTTATTCCAGTTTGCAGTTGAGTAAGTGATTTATTTGTCTTAGGATGACTGAGAGAATGAATATTTTACCTGAAGTGTGTTCTTGTGTTTTCTCTGACAATGTTTTGGTGTCTTTTTCTTGCTTGTCTAAGGGAGAGGGAAGGTAAGTGAAAAATGAGTTTTCCTCCAGTGAGTGATCTCTGCACATGTTAAAAAGGCAAAAAAAGAGTTTGGAGGTGTGTGTTATATTTTCATTTGAAAAATTAGCTGTGTAGACTTGTTTCAGCTGTAAGTGGTAGGTTTCAGAGCATTTGTCTGTTCAGGATTTCCAGCAGTTGTTGAACAACAGATACAAAGAAGCTGCAATCTCCTTATATTCACCACTTTTCCAGATCCAAGCATGAAGTAACTTTCTTTAGGATTTTGTTTCCCTCATGCCTTTGGAGTTGGAAGGTGGTGTATCTATTGTTTGCTCTACCACCCTTACCTGCAGGCAAGGCTTGATGTAGATTGGAGTATAATCTTCCTAGGTTAGTAAACAAGCCCTTCCCCATGCCTGTGTCACTAAGCAGATGACTAGCTTTTTGAAAAATGTTTTGAGGCTTGTGAAAATAATTTCTAGCAGAAACTTGTAGCTTAAAAGGTAGTAAAATATGCAAATAGTGAAATGAACAAGCAAGTGTGCCTCTAGAATAAAGGTTCTGTATCTTTGGTTACTTGTTGATATTTCCCTTTCCATGATGGCTTTACTTTGCAGCTGAACTTGAAAATCCTTCACAACTGGCAGTGGTCTTGGGCAGTTTTCCCTTCCACTGTAGGTCTGGCTGCATTTGAATATTTGTCTATTTTTATTCGTTGTTTTTGAGTTTAATCACTCATTTCCTATTGAAACACAGCTCTGGGCAGAATTAAGAAACTCACTATATAGATGAAACCATGGAATAATAACCAGGTGATACTCTTCTGCTGGACCTTGTTTTGAAATGAGATGTTGCTCATTTTCTGAGTAACTTACAGGAGTTTGGAGTCATGAGCAGGACAGCTGTGGGATGGACAGTGTGTTTGAGCTGGTGGGGCTCTGGCTCTGGGCTAGTGGTGAGAGCTACTGGCATGTCCATCACAGGTATGCTGCTGGTTTTGGTTTTAGCTTGTCCTGTTTGCTTAGGTCCTGATCCACATCAGAACTTGAAAAGCACTTCTTGGCTTGGACATGTTTCCATTGGGGATTTCCTGGGCAAATTTCAGCCTTGGTTTTGCAAAATGATCTGAAACTATTCCTGACAAATGACTACTGCAGGTGTCCAAGTAAACGTTTACTGGCTTTAGCCTGAAATATGAAGTGCTTTATGCAAACTTAATCTTAGCACAATAGTGGGAATCAGGAGAAGCCTTTCAGTTTGGTAGTCTGGGATGCTTATCTCACCTGGTGCGGTGGGGTCCTGTTTGCTCCCACGGTGCCTGGTCCTTGCCTGACCCTGTGGGAAGCCAGCTCAATAAGTTGAGCTGAGGCAATGCTAGTGCTGTGCAAACATGACTTACTTTCTACCAGTGCAGCTCTCTAAATTACTCTAGAGCACTGTGAAGGGAAGGGGCGGAAATGTGTGCCTGAGAACTGGAGGGCCTTTACTTGTATGAAAGAAGTTAACGCTCCATTTTGAAAATAAAGGTCACAGGATCTAACCTTCTTTGTAGGTTGAATTGCTCCCTAAAAGAAATCAAATTACCCCAGTTGTGAATCTTGCCTAGTACATTTTAAACCTTATGCTTTTTATATAAATGGTACTGTTATAAAAAAATGCTCTTACCTTTTAATTTATTTTTTTTTGGATTGTGAGTGAATAATACAAGACATAGGATTACAGTCAAATTGTTGCACTTGGCTCCCTTCCTATTAACAGTCAGAAATACTCTTGGCACAGTCTTTTGCTGGTAGTCAAAGAGAGGTATGTATGGTAATAAACAGCCTTTTCAGGCTTTCTATTGAAGGCTCTGAACTCTGCTGTGCTGCAGCTGATTTGTTCGCAATAAAGCCCTTGCCTGTGTCTTTAATGAAGGACTATCCTGAGATAGAAATTGTCTTCCTTGGAATTAGGGGAGGTGGAGGGGTGTGTGTTGTGAAAAAAGCTAAGCCAGGAAACACCTGGCAGCCAGATGGCCCTTAGCATGCTGCATTGTACCCACACCTTCATTAAGGATTACTTTGCCTGTCTCTGGGTAATAGATTTAGAGGTTTGGGGTCACAAAGAATTAGAAAATTGTAGCCAGTTGCAATTAAACATGAGTTATTTTTAGAGGACAAAGAACTGAGCTGAAAGCTGAATTAGAGCTACTTGAAGTGTTAGGACTCAAATACAATGGGTGATATTTTCTAGGTGACCAACAAAAGAGCTCATGCACTCCAGTCAGAGGCACAAAGCAGCCCAGGGTGGTGGCAGGTGGACTGGAGGCAGCAGAGCTACGGGCAATGGCAGTAGTGTGGAACTGGCATTATTCTGTTTCCTGAGGGCAGCTGGTGTTATGTACTTCCCTCTGAATATTATGTGTGTGGCAGATAAAGGCTGCTCAGACTGTTAGTAGAATAGGATTGTGTGATTTGCACTACGATTTATATAAACTGGCTCAGTGTCTTACACAAATGTTTTACCTGCATTTAATGTTGTTTTGTATTTCCCTTTCATTGTGCCTGCAAACCAGAAAGGGCAAACTCAAAGTTTTTTAGTTGTGAGAATATTAGCAGGAAAATGGAGATCTGGGAAGAACAGTACTCAAGCCCTTCTGTATTGGTAACCAGTTAGCAGCAGCAGCAGTAGGTGGGATGTGGTGGGTCAGGAATTCAGGCTGGCCCTGTGTAGGTGCACAGAAGTGAGCAAGAGCAAACTGCTCTCCCTCCTACATCCCCAATACTCATCAGCCTACTCTGGCAGGTAAGAGGTGTGGCACTGCTGAGGTGATTGGGTATGTTTTGAATGTCTCACTGCTACACTGGGAGACGCCTCTTCTTGAGGGAGTTGTTCTCAAGTTGAATCAGAGGCTCAGATCTCCCAGCTCTTGCTGAATCCAGGACTGATTGATACTATCTTGCAAGGCTAACCTGCTTGCTGCCCTTTGAAAGGTCTTGAGGTACATTGTGGGAATAGCAAAGAAGACACTAGTCAAGGGGCTGTGTAAACTCGGATTGCCCTTCTTACAAACATTTTGGAACATCTTCAGGAACCTTTGAGAGGTTGCTCGTTACTTTTGTTCCCGTGGCATTGATGGAATAATAAGCATTGGTGGCTTTTATCCTGTATATTCTTTGAGCAGCTTCTTTGCAGAGAGTATATCTCTTGTCACTTTCATTTTAAAATGTTGATAAGCACAACTTGAAAACATTTATCATTGAAACATCAATTTAATTACTTGTTCATGTTGATATCAAAGCCTATTGTGAATTTAATGCAGTGAGTTCTGAGGAATCCACCTAAAAAACCTTGGTTTAGATATTGCTTCAGTTTTTAAGGCTACTACCTGTGTGGTTGGTTTTGCAGCTGAGATTCTTGTTAAAGACAAGCTAACTTGCATTATGCAATGGAAGTGTTTGTATTTTTTTAATGACAAGCTAATGATACTCTGCCATGATATGGGGCAGCTGCATGAATATGGAACAACTCTGGCTTGAAAGGGTGGATCAAGTTGTTCAGTAAGTCTTTTCATTTTCTAGTCTCTGAATCTGAAAGATGATATGGTATTTCTTATTTTACCCTCATGAGAGGAAAAATAAATCTTTTCTGTTCTTGAAAGCTACTGCCCCAGGTTATGCAGTCCTTAGACAGAACAGTTTGTTATCCAGAGAAGCTGTAATATCCTTTTGCTGTGTGTTGGTGGTGTCTTCAACCGGTGTAAAATCCCACAGCAGCAACTTGGAAAGCAAAGCAGGGGGAATGTGCATGAAGGATTTACTGTGCTGCTCTTGGTTTTCCCCTGAGAAAAGCCCAGCTTGAAGCTGAAATTAAAATGTAAATCCTAAAATAGGCATAATTAGGGTACTTCCTTTAGACAATGTCTGGTGCAGGCAGTTTCAGTTTCTGGGAGTGTTTTCTTTTTTCGGTGAAGAAGTGTTTGAGCAGTGAATGAGGGAGGAAATGATTAGCAATTGCAGGCTATGCTGGTGCTCTCCAGCTTGGGAAAGTTGGGCCAAAGGACAGAGCATGAGATTTTTTTTTCCTTATCAGTCCTGCTGCTACAGTGTGTAATCCTGATAAGGATCTGTACTTCTAAATGTACAGAATTATTGCTCTAGTAACATTACTGAAATAAGCAGAAGGTGCTCATATAGGTCCTGCTGTGCTTTGCATGGCATTTTGCAGAGTTGGGATGGAGAACTGGGATGTCTTGTCTTGGGGGGCACTATCATGGGGCTGCCAAAGTGCTGAAGCCCTCTGAAGTGGGTTGCAAGGTGGCTTGCCTTTGCTAGGAACCTTTACTTTGTCTCTGCTGGGCTTGGGCTAGTCCTTGAAAGAAGCATATTTTGCAGAAACATTTTAAATAGTAACCCAGGCACAATAACGTCATTTTTGTCATGGAGTTGGAGTTAATTCTAACACTGTGTGGAACTTGGTGAAGGCCTGAGCATGTATGAAGCAGTAGGGAGAATTGGAGCTGAGTTGGTTGGAATGGGTGTGCGGAAGCAGGATGGGGACTCTGTTCCCAGCTGGTACCTGAGTGACTCTGTTGGTTGTTCTTCTGTATTAGTGTTTTGGCACCTGCTTTCACACTAAATCAGCTGTTGAGAATGTTGTGTGTCTGTGTAAAGGTGCTTAGAGCTCTGTGTGTGTCTGACAACTTTGGCATATTTGCTTGATTTTTAGCTTTATTTTTTTTTTTTTCCAGAAAGACACGTGTAATTTGGGGAATGTTAATGACAGAACAGTTTCAAGACTCCAAATTTATACCTACTTAATAGTAGTAATTTTTGTTTATAATATTACTTTTCCTAGGGGATGCAGTGAGGTCCTTTACCTTATTGGGGTATATGTATATGGGGTATATAGACATTCATGATCTAAAGAGATCTTAAATGGTCTTGAGTTTTATGGATAAGACCAGCCCAGAGTATGAAACCAGAAAGAGGCCTCTTTCAGCCTAGCTTTTTTAACAGTGTTATGAGAGGGTGTTCTGTGTGATTCAGTCATGTTCCTGTACATTGGTGTTTAATTTTGATGGCTTGGAGTCATGAATAATATGGCAGTATTTTAAAATAGTGTTTTTTTCACACTGTCTAGCTTAACACATTAACCAGTGAGGCATTAAGCAAAGGAGATGTTTGTTTTCCTTTTTTCCTACTACTCAAAAAGCTGTAGTTCAATTTTGGCTTTGCCATTTAGATTTTTGTTATGGTGACTACTGATGAAACCATGCTGTTAGTCAGATGGAAAAGTGCATCTTTATAAAATGTCATTTGAGATACTGCAAAATGCCTGGCTGGGCTAATGCTGGGACTTATTCTAAGCAAATAGCTTTGATACTTTCTGCAGTTTCCTGGAGTCAGATAATGGTCTACTTTAAATCCTTTATTTGTGAATCTTGAGCTATGACTCAGGGATTTAATTTTTTTTTCCCTTTGGGGAAGAGACTGAAATAAAGATGACTTTCTACAAGTGCCCAATTCTGGATCTGACAGAATTTTGTAGAGAATGACTACATTTTTGTGGTAGTTTTAAACCAACTCAGTCCTTTGCTAGAGAATTATCCCTGTTTCATAAACCCATCTGTTACTTACAAAAATTCTTCAGGAAGATTTTCTACCCCCCTCCAATGTGGAAAGGATGTTAAATTTTCTTACAGAACTCATTTGTGTTGCTGTGAAGTTCCCCATGGCATTTCCATACTGATCAGCATTGGTGCCTTGTATTAATTTTCAGTAAACTTTCTGTTGTATGTCCTTACTCTTAAAAATATTCATGCACATGCATATCTATGTGTGCACATATATATCTCCACTGAGCTGAACGGATCTTCTTATGCAAATACTACTGCAGTCTAATCATTGGACTGTGTTAAACAGAAATAGTGCTAACAGTAGGGACATTATTGCCAATATATGTGGGCTGTCACCTGGACAGTTTCCAAGTGAAATATATTTTACCTGCAATCAGTGCTACTTCATTCAGTTTTGTACTGATGCACATGAATAAGTCCTTATTGACATGTCAGCAGTAGCTCCTGCACGTACAGAAGAACTGCAAATAGGAAGCTTTTCCTATGATATTAATTACTTACACAGTAAGACTAATGTAGGCCAAGGAAATAAATCTTAAAGAACATCTTTGGCTGTCAAACATGGTGTGTAAGAAGGTATATGTAATTTCTGTCAGTTCAGTGCAAAATTCTAAAATGTAAAGAATTACAGAATAAACTGTACATGTGTGTTGAAATATGAACATTCATATTGTAACAATCTTTATAATCAACTGACAGGAAAAGAACTATTAAATAATCTTATTAATTTCCTATTTTGCTCTACTTGCCACGATGAGATGATTTCTACAGCGCATATTGATAAGTATGCTTCTTATTCCTCTTGGTTGTATGAATTGTAACTGTGAGGACTGCAAAGGGAAGAAATGGGTTTTGTTTGTTGCTCTGCAAGTTCTGTCCTTTGTTTCCCATTGCTGTTGTAAACTGGTTGTCCAGAGGTTGATGTCAGCTGATGTTGTGAGTCTCAGGTTCTTGATTGCCATCTTTACTGTCCTTAAGAAAGGGAGCTGTCATGGAGAAGTTTACTGGGCTGCTGGATAGAAGATCAGTCTGCATGTTCAGTGTGAATTCAATAGGAGAACAGGAATAAGGATAGAAAAGTAATGATGTATGATCTAGAACCTGTTTGAATCAGTGGAAAGAACTGTGTACTTAATTAGCATCTTCTGTTGAAAGAGTTTCCAAAGGCAGATTAAATTTTGTGGGAGAACCCAGGTCATATACAATCTTTGACTCCTACTGAGACATTCCTGGCCTGGAATCATCAGAAGAATTAAAGGATGTTTTATTTTCAGTTCATGAAATTTGTACAGTGCCCATTTTATAACAAGCCTATAGCTTTTGCTTATTCTCTGCAAAGCTTATGGGAAAGACTGTAGTAACTTGGATAAGATGGTTAGTGGTTTGCCATAATTTTCTAGACTGCCCTACAAGTGAGCAGCACAGAGACCTTGCTAAAGATCATGGCCCAATTGCTGATACGGGGATTTGTGAAGGGCTTCCTTGGGGAGCAAGAGCAGGGTGTAACACAATTAGTGGCCTGTCAGCTCTGCATTTTCTTTTAAAGGGAGAATGTGCAGATTCTTCAGGGTTGCTTGTAAATGATTGCATGTAACTTGTACGGTGACTTTGGGGATAGAGGAGATAGGTTTTCTATCTGTTTGGGCCATGAACACAAGCAGGCAAATTAATCTAAAAATGTAATCATGTGAATATGCATACACGGATGTGAACATTCACATGTACTCACTGAAGCAGAGGGAGATTGGTTTGTGCTGGGTCAGAACAGTGTTTCAAAGGTAACTGACATTTCTATCCACCCTTTCTTTATATGGTATAAGTGAATTCTGCACCTGAATTACTATTTGTTGGCCATTAGGTAATTTTTAGGTGTTGAAGTTTAATTTTGGCATTTCCCAGTGAAAGACAAAAACTTTAGGAGTTTTTTTTCTGGTTGTGATTTGGGTCCTTTAGCAAAAAACAGGTATCTGCAGCATCAGTGCATGCATGTGAGGTCACAGCTTCTTCATTATGGATAATAGAGTCTGTGCTTGTAGGCTGTGTTGCAGGATTAGCAGCTGAAGTGTGATTATGTGCTTACCAGTGTAATTTTTCCCTTTCCTGCCCTTCTAACAGTGTACACCCTGCTGTGACACTGTCCTTAGAGCTGTCAAGCCTTTGTGGAAAAATTCATCCCTTGTTCAGAACAGACCTGTGTTAGGAGAGAATCTGTGGGTATAAATTTCAGAACTGTAGGTGTATTAACAAAAAGGCGGGCTTCAGTCTTCTTCTGTGGATTTGGTTGTCCTTAATTGTGCACTAAGCTTGAGGGGTGCTCCTAAATATGTAGGGAGAACTATTTTAATGCCAAGGGATCCAGAGAGGAAGGATATGCTTGAATTGAGCATTTTGTCTGCGTTCCCTGGTCCTGGACTTCTGTGTTACATTGGACTGTCAGTCACCTGTGAATACTTTTGGAAATGGCAGCCACCTCTTTTGTCCAGCCTGTGAAACTAATGAGGGCAGGCAGGGGAGTGCTGCCTTTTGGGAGAAACAGCACTTCACAGTCCCTCTGTCCTGCAGAAGTGTCTGATTGGTTTTGTTATTTCCTTTGTGGTTTTGACCCCAAGAGTATTACTTTTGGTGCAAGTACTTAAAGCCCTAATGCTGTTCCCAGCTGCACTGCTGACAGCACCATCCACTGCCCAGTAACTATACAGATGCCCCGATTCCTAAATGTTCATCACTTCATATCAACAACGTTCATCCCATGAGCCATTTCCAGTCAGCAGCTGAACTGGGGCCAGATGTATTAGGGGAACCAAAAAGTCTCTCTTTGAGCACAGGGCACATGTAGGAGAAAAGGGCAGGTCTTAAATCAGTGTGTACTTTAATTGTTTTTATTTTCTCAGAGGCCCCGAAGCAATGCAAGGCAGGTTTTTCAAAGTCAACATCATGGAACACTGGGACATGCTGCCAAGTCCATGTGGGTGGAGAAAAAAAGTGGTGTTCTTGATTCTTGTAAACACTTGTGCTTCTGTTCTCAAGGAACTGAAAAGGAACAAACTTTCCTGATGATTCTCCGAGAATATAAATGCCACATGAGCATTTTGGCTAACAGCACAAATGGCATTTCCTGTGCTGTCTTCATTGCTCAATTGTCTTGTCCTAGTTACGTAAGTTGTATTTTATCAGCTGGAGCATATGCATAGAAAACCAGTTGGAGAACTCTACAAGTCATTCATCACTTCCTCAGAATTTCCAGCAGAATTACTCATAATCACAGTTGCTCTGAAAAGTGTTCAAGAATCTGCATCAAAGCATTGATATTGCATGCTTTCGCCTGTAAACCAAGTATTTTTTGCCTTATATTTGATGATATTTAGGTGGAAAACCTGAAAATTAGCACAAACATTCATAATTTTCCATGGAAATACATCTCAAAAGTTTTTAGCAATTATGCTACTGTTTTTAGAGGGAGGATTGTTGAGCTAAACTTGTCCTTGATGAAACTTTATTTCTCATAGTGATTGGAGACAAATTAGTTTTCACACATTTACTTCTGTGGTGAGGAGGGCTTATCACTAGTTTACACAAGTCATTTGCTTTACAACAGCATATTGTCCAGCCCAATACAATGTTTTGTTTGTGTAACCAAATCTAAAGATGTCTTTCATCAGGAGATTCTGTATATAGAAAATGAATGACAACACTTGTGTGGATAGTGTTCAGGTCATTCTGAGTTCTTTAAAAGAGCATGGACAGTCACTTGTTGAATATTTGGCACTGCACAGTGTGGCCTGGAAATGGGGACTCTCCAGAGGCTGTTCAGTTTGCTTGATTCATAGCAGGAGAGGCTTAGAACCGCCTGGACTCTTAGCACTGTTTGCTTGCTCTTCTTTATCCATTGTTAAGAACTTGCTACACTGCTACAAGATGGCCCTCTAAAGATGCTGTGTAGGTTTTATTAATCCTGTTATCAAGTGCACTCTGTATTTAAGGAGTGCTTTGCTGTTCCAGAGCTCTGAGATGCTGCAGAGCTGGGGCAGCATTACTTGTAATAATAATGACCAACTGAGTTCCTGGTAAGTAGAGGAAGCGGCTGTGGGAAACAAAAAAATCTAGCTCCAAGTGGAGCAGAGGACAGTGTTTAGAATGGCTCAAAAGAGTATGGATGTGTGAATCTGTGAGGCTTACCTTATGTTGCATGTTTCTGCTTGTAAGAGCCTGGACTTAAATTGCTTAGTGACTTTAGTGAAATGGAATGTGAATGGAGGAACACACTTAGTTTTGCCTCTTTAAGCAAGCCTTTCCTGAAGGTGCTTGCAGGTGGAAGCTGTTAGCTGTGTAGCTGTGATCCCAGCCCAGTGGGAAAACAGCTTGCTGTACTAATCATTTGGGCAGTTAGTGGACTGCTAAATCTTGTTTGCTTTAATTGGCCTAGTAGTGCCTTTGAATCAGGAGCACTAGGGTGAATGATGTACTCAAGATTTGTCCTGGTATCTTCACTGTAGACCATAGGTCTTACAATGTAAACTATTAAACTACTATACATGAAGCACAAGAGAGATTGGTCTTTGAAGTCCCTTGGGGATTGTGGAATTGCAAATTAACTCCTCACAATTTACTTAATCAGAGCATGTATTTATTTTTTCAGAAAACATTCTTTTGTGAGAAAAGTTCATGAAGCTACAGTTTGTATAGTTTGAATTGTAGTACAGGTTTTGAGCATGGGATCTTTCCCGCTAGTCTGAAAAATCTAGGTCCTGAAAGAAAGTGAGTACAAGTGTTTGGTTCTTCTGTGAATTGATCTGTTGCCTTCCACATGCTTGCAGGTATGGATGTAGGGGCCAGAACTTATAAGGTTGGTATTTTCAAGAGAATCTGAGTGAAATGCAGTGGATTTCCACGTGGTTGAGGACCCTGTCTGCTCTGAGATGGCCTAGAGGACTTGAGCCTTGATGGAGGCAACCATTGATGTGGCCCAATTCCCTCCATGCAGTGTCAGACCAAAGAAGATAAAGGCCCTTAGGTCTTGAGTATAAGGACAGCATTTCTTCTCAAAACATGTGTCACTATATCAGCTCATCAGATGGAATGAGGAAAAAACTTTAGTGGTCATATTTAAGTTTTTATTTTAACAGAGAGGAAGAGAACACATGAACTTGTCACTCAGTATACTTTTCCTCAAGCTCATTCAATTTATCTTCTGTGCATTTGCATTGTATTCACGTTATCTAATCAGCTTGCAATTACTCCTTTTTTCTCAACTCTGCCATCACCTTAAAAGTAAGCATCTACAGCAATATGTTTTGCTGTTCAAAAAGAAAGGTGTTCTGTTTAATAGAAGTTGATTTAGTTTCTAAAAATAGAAAAGCCCTGGCTTGTGTCCTGGATCAGGTGGGTATAATGGTGAAGACCACCTGTCACAGGAATTTTTTGTTTCCTGGGGGACAAGTATTTTTCTGACAAACACAGATATACACCATTAGGAAATACGTCATTATATCCACTTTAATATCTCATGCCAACCAAAAAAATGAACTAAGTGTGTTAGGATATCAGAATATTATTTTTCTGTACTTAAGTCTGTGTTTCCATCGTAAGGACTTTCAGTATCTTTAGGGATTTCAGGATAATAATAACTTGGGAATTAAAAAAAAAATTCTTATTAAAAGTTGGCTTCAGATATATTGTCCTGAACAGATTTCTTTAATATCATAACAAAAATAAATTGCTTTATTTATATTATATATCAGATAAAAAAATTCCTAGCAGTCTGTCATCTGGGGTTGGATCTCTTTGGTGAGGACTGCCATCTCAAAAGGAGAAATTCAGTTTTGCTGTTGCCACCTGAAATCTTGCTGTTTAAAATGTTTTAATTTTTTAAAAGTGTCTAATCTTTCTGTAGTTGCTAACAACTCATGTGTCTCCAAATCCAGCTCTGTGCAGGAAGAGAGGTGCCTGGGCAGTCTTGATAAGTCCTGACATGCACCTGTCTGCCCCTCTAGAGACACAGGTGCATTTAAGGTTATGTCCCTGCATACCATGGCTTATAGTGAGAGCTGGCTTCTTTGTCATGCAGGCATGCTGTGACCATGCCTTGTGGATGCAGATTTATGTATACAGATCCTGGTCCTGCAGTGTGCTCTGTAGAGAGCCATTCTGGTTCTGCTGGATCCTTTGAAAAGAAATGGTTTGCTCTGGAAGCTGTGCCTCCACTGCGGTGCAGCACATGGGTTGGCTCTCCATTCTCCCTTCCTCCTGTGCCTTGAGGAGAACCGATGCCTTGTACAAAACCCAAGCAATCTCTAGGAAGTCATTCTAGCCTGCTTTGCAATAATTCTGAGTGATTTTTTTTTTTCTTTTTTTTTTTTTTTAGTAAACCAGCTAAATAATGTCTGGACTACTGAGTGCACGGTTTATTGAAGGCAAAGCAAGTATGAATTTAATGTGAAGAGTTAATTTTTGTGTTTCTGTTTTGAAAATGAGTTTTTGCACTCTTCTGGAAACTGGGTGGAATAGTGCTGGAAGCACAGAGAAACATGAATAGCAAACATGGAGCTTGAGTGCAACATATGAGATACTGCTCTGTGCTGAAGTGGATCTGGAGGGTCCAGCCTGGCACTTTGGCTTGGAGTTGCTGGAACAATCCTTTGTAAATAACAGATCTTAGTGTTTGTTTTGCTGTTTTTGTAATAAGTCATTTGTGAATCATAGTTTTCATTATTCATCAAGCCTCAGAGATGGAGAAATAACATTTAATAATTCGTGCACTCTTTTTTCCGTCAATAACCGAAGGGCAAGCATCCATTTTCATTTGACATGTGTGACCGTTCAGTATTTGGCATGTTTGCTGGTGGTGCCATTCTAGGGTGCCAGCTGTGTGAGCAATGTGACCTGGATTTCTGTCTGACAGCAGCTGGATTGCACCATCATGGAATTTCATATAAGCCATTTGCATGAGGGGTGGGTGGAGCAGCAGAGTGAGGCCTGGGGAAGAGTAGTGCAGATAGGCAATGCTGTGGTACCTTCCAAAATAATATTTTTGTGTTTGTTCTCTTCTTGGAGCATGTGTGCTTGTGGCAGAGGCTAATGCTTCAGCCACTGCTGCCCAGTCCTGGGCAGGCTCCCTCTCCCAGCTTGCTGAACTGAGTTACTGTGCAGTAGTAAGTCTGCTTGCTTAGCTTCGTTCAAAAAATTCCTATGAGTAGCTGGATTGACAGCTTGTGGAGAGTCGGCCCCATCAGGAGACAGTGTTTATGATGCCTGGGAAAGTAACATCCAGAGAGCTACTGACGTGTTTTCTTTTGCAGGTGGTAGAAAGGCCAGCTTTGTGGTTTATTTATTTATTTTTTTAAAATCTTTCCTGCAGTTTAAATCCATTTATTTAGAGCAAGTGTTTGCATTTCACCCCTTGGAAATGCTTGTGGTCAGAGCCTTTAGCAGCACCTGCCGGCAGACACCTCAGCTAACACTTGAGTCCTCCTCAGTTCTGTGGCAGTTTGGGGAGGGAGGTTAAAGGACTTGGGAAAACTGGTGGGAATGAGTTGGTGAACCGAAAATGAAATGGTTTAGTCCAACCTGTAATTATTGAAGAAGATGTGTTCCCCTGTACTGTAGACAAAGCTCTTGTAGGGCTTTGCCCTTGCTGGCAAAGAATTACATGTGCCACATGACAGTCAAGGGCTTTTGCTCCTGCCATAGACTAGTGGGGCTTCACAACTGGATGGGTCATTCAACTTCTTGTTGGCAGGTTAGGCATTTGTCCTATAGTTTTTATCCTCTCTTGTTACTAGGCCTTCTCCTCAGACTTAGGCTTGACTACCGCTGTGCAGGAGTTGAGGTGCTTCCTGGCAGCAATTGCATAGTTCCTGTGTGCAGGCAAGAGCAGTTATCCTAAAAAATCAGGTGGTCGTCTTAGTTTTCACTGTCTGACCAAATGATGCCAGTGATTTGTTAAAGTTGTTCTGGTTACTTAACAACCTATTTTATTTCTTAGAGGGTTGCTGTCACTTAAAGTGAGGGATCAAAAATATTTGAAATGTGTTCTTCTTCCAGTCTTTCACTTAGCTAAACAGATTGCGTGACACTAGACCAACCTCTACAGCTGTTTAGATACTCTTGCTACACAGAGACTCAAGTTTGTTTCCAGAACCTGGTGAGGGGCTTGCCTTTCACTTCAGGCTCAGCTTTCTCAGTCACTTAACGATGTTTTATTATATTTTCTTCTTGATATGGAGTCCCATCACTCAAATGGGAGCTCAAATGGTTGCCTCCTTCTGTGTGAGAAATATAGTCTGTCCCAGCAGGTAATGTGGATAGACCAGAATTCCATGTGTCCCACTGCAGTTCCGGAAAATTCCACGACATTGGTATAATGTGTCACTGGGAGCTATTGTGCTGTTTCCTGGCAAGATTTAACTCTAAGCTGGAGCCTGTACCCATAAAATAACATGCTTTTGTTGAGATGTAATATGCTGCATCAGGGTGTGTACAGGTGTGCTTTCAAGACAGAGGAAATGCAGTGAATCTCCAAAACACTTTATGATGGGAACAGAGCTCTTACTGCAAAGTAAGCTCAGAGCAAAGATTCAGCAAAGTAAATGAGAATTTCTGGTGGGCATCTCGTATCTCTCTGCAGAATTGTAGTGTTTTCATATCTCAGTTGCAAGTATTGTTTTTAGCTGAAACATGCGACAGCCCACCCTTCAGGCAGGTGAGGTCTGGAATCACAGCTGAGTATGAGAGCTCAAAGCTGGAGTATTGTGTCCAGCTTGAGGTCCCCAGTGTGAAAATGACATTGATCGGTATGGAATTAATACAGTCCATTAATTACAGTCAAGGGCCACTGGGGTGATTAAGGGGGCAATGAGGTATGAGGAGAGACAGAGAGATGTTTTTCTTCCCTCTGCAAGAGGGGAGGCTGTGGGGGAGTCTCCATGCTGCCTTTAACTACCTTGTGGCTAGGAAGGGTATAGAAAAAGTGCTGCCAAAGTCTTCTGGAGGTGCATGATGAGAGGTCCAGGACAAAGGATACAAGCTGCAACAGGGTAAATTCCAGGTAGACATAGGAAGAACTTCAGTACCATGAGAGTGGTCAAACACTGGAATAGAGGTGGTGAGGGGTTGTAGGCTATTCAGTCCTGGACATACTTTGAAGCTGAAGTCCAGGTGACTTGCCTGGGATAGGTGCTTGGACAAGAGATTTCCAGAGGCCCTTGCAACCTGTCTTCCTGTGATTCCACTTCTGTGTGAAGACGATGGCATCTTGAATGGAAACTGATGAAGATCAGATGTGCTTGAGGGTAGTCAGCTCTGGCACGACCTGTGCAGCAAAAGATTGGAGTTCTAGCATTGACTTTGCACACAGAGCAAAGCAGGTGTGCAGCTCCTCCCTCCATACCAGCTTATGCTCTGCATTCATTTTGTTTTGGGTAGTTTGCTGTAAGTTGTTGAATGATAATTTTATTTAGATGTGGTGGAGTTGTGAAGAACAGGAAGTTCTTCATCAGTGGATGTACAAAACTTAGCAGAGCAGCTTTCTGAAGCAGACTAGGTTTTTTCCTCTCATACCTTTGTATGCCACAGCTGCTTGTTTAAAGGAACTCAGTGCGACGTCTCTGGCCTGGCAGTCTTCTTTAAGTGCTCAGGAAAGAGCTGTGGAGCTTTTGCTGAAGAGAGACAGCAGAGAGGCCCAAATGGTTTAAGAGAAGATAATAACAAAGATAGGAAGAAGCAGGTTTTTTTCTGACACTTAATAGTTCAGTTGCTGAACAACCACAGGGTGCATGAACAATGCCTGGCCAAAGTAGCTGATTCTGCATAGCATCTATTCTTTCTCAGCAGCAGAACATGTCCACTGATGGTAGGTTACTTTTTTTTCTCCTCTGACCAGTTTGTGAGTGACAAACGTTTTTACCAAGATTAAGCTGCTGGCTGTTGTTGTAGCTTGTGCCAAGATTAAATGTCTTCTGCCTGGTGAAGACTGAGTTTGTGAGGTGGGATGTGAAAAGTTCATGAGCCTGGGAGAAAAACAGAGGAGCAATACCAGCTTCTGCTTTGTGTTTCAGTACTGTCTTGGGAATCTGCTATGGAAATGCTTAAACTAAAAAAGCCTTTTTTTAAAGGTTCAAAACATCTTTCAGAAGCTCTGAAAAAGTGTTTGAGATCAACAGCACCTTTCACTAATATCAGAACATTATTAAGATTTATTCACCTAGGCAGCAACTGTGGAGTGTGGAAATTTGCTTGTGTGGGAGGAAGAACTGGGAGGTTTGAGAGGTGCTTAGGTACCAAAATCTCTGCCTTCACTTTCCCTGTCCTCCCTGCTTACGTGGGAGCCGCTGGGAGCTGTGCTGCTCCCCTGGGGAGAGGGAAGGTGTGTTTAGTGTTTTTAAAATTCTTCAGAATTATAGTATTTCTGATGCAGCACAAGACTCAAATGAGATTTTGATTTAATCTGTGGCTCCATGACATGTTTGGTATGAAAAAAATTGTCTGATACCATTTCATTATCACACTTGGCGAGTTGTTGCGTACCATTAACCTTTTCTTAACAGGATGATGTTTATTTCCATTGATACTAATTATATTAAGAAACAAAAAGAACAGTGTACTGCAGGCAGCATGAGTGATCTGTGAGTGGTAAACAAAATAATTTTTTAAGTGTCATGATACTAAATTAATTGCATTTGCATAAAACAATATTTCATTTTCTATAGTACTGTTTCTTGTTTGCTACTTGTTTCCTGCTGTTAATTACTGATTTCTCTTCTGATACGGTGGCTTTGTTTCACTGCCCTTTTACGGCAGGTTGAGTTCCTGCCGGAAATAATGAGCAACGAGTGGAATTTGTTTGGTTTAGGATTAAATATGGTTTAAGAGGCTGAAACTCCAAGTATATCATTGATGCCACTACAAGGCCAGACATGCTGCTTGCTAGTTTAAAAACCAGTATTTAGAACTGACTGAATGACAGGTTTCTTCCCCCATTCTGGGTAAAAGTCTGAAAATATTAGTGAGTTTCTTTAAAAGAATGCCTTAAAAAACTATTGATTGGCTAGACTTGCAATCCTTTAGAGTATTACTGATACCTTAAATAAACAGTGTGTCTGCACACATGGTCTTGTGCTGATAAACACATTTGTAGGTTTTGGTTCTTGGCTAAGACTGACTGTGCCAAATGTGCATCCCAAGTTTGTGAGAAGATTTATTGTTCAAGGAAATAAGTAATATTTCTTTTGGGCCTCTGACATTCTGATCTTCTTGGAGCCGTAATCTTTGAAGCCAATTCTTAACTGGGTGTGAGGGTGTAAATGAGACAGAAATACAGTGCCTGTGAGAGAAGCTGAAGAATAGTTGATGATCATTAATCAGGACTTTTTCTTCCCCCTTTCCGAATAGAGTGGAGAAAAAAAAACACTGTGTCTGTCAAATGAGTAGGGAAGTTATTGTTAATCCTTCTGAAGTGCCTTCTGGAGGTAATGAAAACTGCATCCACAGTTAAGAAGAACCAAAAATAAATATTTGTTCAGATGAAAAGCCATGAGGAGGAGATAAACAAAGCAATGTTAATGGGACTGTCAGAACTGTTTGAAAGCCAAAAGAACAGAGAGTAAGATCAGTTTGGATTTCAGCAGCTAATTTAGGACAGAAGGTCACTTAGGGCAGCAAAACCCAAACTTTATCAACATTTAGAGTATGTTCTGATATGTTCCAGGGTATGTATTTATTTACTACTTTTCTTACTGGGCCTGGGGTTGTTGTTTAGCTCCTAAAACAGAATTTTCCTTTTTTTGATTCAGCCAGTATAGGAGAAGTGGAGTAGCCCTGTGGAGATCTTAGTGCCTGCAGAGAGATGTCAAGTGGAGTCTGTGGAGTTAAAGCAAGGCTGAGAAATGTTCACTTGACTGTTGAAGTTGGAACTTTAGTTTTCACGTGGCTTACGTGGATGCTGAAAAGAGCTAAGTGTCCTTGCTATAAAACTGTTTGTGCTGTAGCAGCAATTGCCTGCTGCGAGGGGGGCTGCCTGGGGTAGGCAGGATAATGTATATTGTTGTTCTGGACAACTGGCATCAGAGTAGGACAGGGATGGAGGGGTGCTGCGTACTGATTCATCCAGAGTTACTGTGATTGTGTCCTTCTGTCCCCACACATCAGCGCAACATTTGCTCTCTCTTGTGTCCAGCCTGTACACATACTTCTTCCCTTGAGCAGGGACAGCTACCTCTCAAGGGCTGCAGAACATGTTCTCTCCCCTGCACTGATTAGAGGCGTCTCAGACTGGTCTTGCTTTCAGAGGGGCTGAAAACATATGACATTGGCTAAAGGTACTTTTAAAGAAGTGTGTTGCAGCAGCTCCTGTGTTAATGGCAGAGCTGTGAACTCTGCTCCAAGTGACTGAGGATCAGATGTGAGGTGTTTGCATTAATGTTGGTGGGTAATGAGGTGTGATATTGTACCAGCTGCTCACCACACTGTACCATACCCGAGCGTTCTCTCCAATCAGTCCTTGTGCTGCATCTTTCTACTGAAATAATTCCTCATCAGAGAACCTGCAGGAGTAGTTATTTACCTTCTGCATCGAAAGTTTTCACCTTTTTCTTTTTGGATTGTTGTGTTTACTAGTTTGCTTTTTGTTTTTTGGTTTTTTTGGGGTTTTTTTGCTATAGTGTCTCCCTACTCCACGTCCCTCTTTTTCACACAGCATTGGTTCTTTGGTTCCATCCTGTTGAATAGCCACATGGCCTGTCATTTCCACAGGCTGAGAAGCATAGTATGCAGCTGGGTGCTCCTGAAAAGAGGGGTCACAGAGTAATAAATGATTCACATTAGCCTAAATACACCAGACAGCCCTAGGCACCCAAAGAGGATGTTCAAGATGTTACAGTGTTTTAACCTATTACAAGGTCTAATTAAGTTTATATTAATGTAAAACAGTTTCTATTGTATCTGGATTTGAACGGGAAAGGACTTTTCCCCTTCAAGCATCACTTGGAGTTCTTCTGCATGCTCTGTAAATCACAGGCCTGAAACTGTTTAAAGACTTGCCTGACACTGTTGACATCGCCAGATGAGGTACATGCTTGCAAACTAGTGGTTTTTTGTTTGTTTTTGTTTTGTTTGTTTTGTTGGATTTTTTTTTGTTTGTTTGTTTTGGGGTTTGGGTGGTTTTTGTTCATTGGTTTGGTCTTTTAAATAAATCAGGCCAGCCTGATAGATAGATTGTAAGGGTGGGGAGAGGAAGAGAGTGATACATCTCTGCTTTAATCCACTTATTGTTTTCATAGCAGTGGGAACTAGATGAGGAGTCAGGTTTGCAGGGAGGATCATTATGATCATTTGGCAGTAAGTGGAAATTAGGTGCTGTAATACATTGCTGCTGCCTGAACGGCTAAGAGTGAAAATGATGGAAGGATCAAGAAACAACTCAATAGGATATCCCAGCTGTCCTGGTCACTGAGACTGTAGTGTGTGATAGAGGCAAAAACCCTGCGTGTTTTAGAAAAGCACCGAACAAAAAGATGTAGCACTCTAATATCTCAGCCACTCTACCATTGTACTGATTTTCTCCTTTAAGCTGGTGAGGTTTGCTACTGTATAATATACTGAAAATTCTCATAGGAAAAAAACCCCTGCCCAAGTAGTGACACGCTTTCTAGTTTCAAAACATTCCTTTGGGGTGGAGGGCAAGACAGTTGTCAAGCATCTATTTGTGGTGAATTATGTACTATCACCAACAAAGTTAAGAAGAACAGAAGGAGTGCATGAAATGCCTTTCCCCTGAAGGCTTCTATTTGCAAAAGAAGCTCCTTTAATGGTTTGAACATAGAATCTCCTATTAAAACTGTGATATGTTTGATGAGAGAAACAGAGGGATTTCCATTGGGAAAACTCGAGATCTAAGGAATAATAATTGTCAGGAACAGTATATAAAATAGAAAACAAAGATCCTGAGAATCTAAGCATGTTTGACTTTTGCATGCAAAGAGCAGGAGAGCATGCAGATAACATTCTCTGCTACATCTGATCAGTGCAACACTGAAATGGTTGGGAATGTTTTCAGAGTTTGTCATGTTGCTATAGGAGCTAATTTAGAAAAGAATCTGGAACATTTGTGTCTGATCGACAAGTTTCAAAAATAGCATTTTAAAATTTATCTAGTAATATAAATTCTTCTTCCCATGGCAGCAGGATCTTGAAATTACTAATAAATATTTTACTTAAAAGGTACAGTATAGCATTATTGCAGAAATTGATTTTATGTATCATAACGAGGATGGCTTGAATAATAAAAACAAACATTGAAAAGGATGGGAAGCTTTCATTAAAATAATTTAACGGAAATTACTTTTTAAAAAATTTTGGTTTGCACTTTCTTTCCACTGAACTACTTGCACATTGTTTGTAAGCAGTTTGAAATTTGAAAAAATCTCAGCCTTTTATGTCTGGTCAAAGCAAAGCAACCCTGGAAGATAAGGAGAGTTGAGTCAGAATAAAAGGTTTTTGCTGGTTTTATCTAATACATTTTTTCAAGACTTTACCTGTTGTAATGTGCAGACAAGACATCATTGAAAAGCAGTGTGTTCCCATGGTATTTTTTTGTATCTGAATAAAAATATATTTATCAAAAAAATTCATTCTCTTGTATTTGCTTAAAAGTTTTAAAGATGTAAATATGCAGTAAGCCTATTCTGAAGAGCAAAAAAGAGGTAATATTTTAAAGACAGCTGCTGAGGCAGCCCCATTAATTAGTCTTCTTGATTACAGCAAGAAAGTACTGAGATATTTGATTTTCTTTTCCCTATGGCCTTTGCAGAAAAAGGAGTACATTGTGCACTTTCTCACAAGGACATTTGCAAGCACAGACATAGTTTTTAATATAATAGTAATAAGAATTATGGCCTTTTTTGCTGTATGTTGTTGGAAAACAACACTGAAGGTTATATTATTGTCAAACACATCATGATACGAAAATTCTTTTTTCCCTTGTAACATGCAGTTTGAATGAGTAATTATTCTGGTTATTCTTGCTTACCTGTTGTCTAGTGTTGAATATAATCTGTCTTTTGGAAATTGCACATTCAGTTTATAGGCTCTTCTTCCTGTTATAAAGCATAATTCATGAGTGTATGCTTTCCTGCAATATTGGGTAATTTGAAAGTCTAGTTTCTTGGTAGGGAACATCTACTGTAGTAGATGGGCAAGGCTCTGGAACTGCGTGGTTCTTCCACCAGTATTATGCACCACCAGAAAGCTTTAAAAGGTTTATTTGAATACAGTATTAGCCAGGTCATAACCACCTTTTCACTTTTATTTTCCTTCAGAGGTTGTTGCTGCAAGAGGGAGCTGCCTTTCCCATGCTTTGTGCAGGATGCTCTTCTGTGCCAGCCTGCTCCTACTGCCCATGGCGTTGTGCCAGAGTGGCTCCATGCTTACCCACAGTGCAGTGAAAGTGGAAGACTTGGGGTCTCCACGCTGGGGTTCCAAACAGTTTTCCCTGGTCCAAGTAAAGATGTGTTTGGTATCCATCCAGAAGGTGCTGCTTTTTGTTTAGCTGGACAGTTGTGGTCTTTTCTCTTGTAAATTCACAAGGATTTTCCAAGCATCTGGGAAAGGAGGAGCAAGGAAGGATATCCAGCTTGTAATTTTGCAGAGAAGCAGCCAGTACTGTTTTTTAAGGTGTGTCTATATGTATATGTTGCCTCCTGGATCGTCCAAGCTAGGTACATGCAAGGAAAAGACCCTCTCTTATGCAGTAAGATTTAGCTTTTTCCTTCTTAATTGCACAAATCTCTTAGATTTTGCTTGATGAATTAAAAGGAATCAAAGAATGTGGTTGAAAAGACCCACAGAAAAGTTCTAGGTTGTATTTTGGATATAACTAGTCCAGTTACTGTCTTCTAAAGGCACTGAATATTAGAAGGTGTACTTTTTCATGAGAGGTGATTAGGAATTTGCATTTTATGGTCTGTACATGCTCCCATGTTTTCAAAAATCTCTCGCCTGAAGCTAAGTATAAAGAATTAGTGTAGCACATCCATTATCTTGGAAAGCAAGAGTAATTTTATCAATATATGTTCTAATTGGCAAAAAAAATAAATCCTTGACTGAAATGGATTCCACATGTGCTATGTTTAGCAAATCTCCTCTAAAGAAATCCTTGTTGTAGCAGTTTAATGAATAATTTGGAGATTGACAGGGATAGAATATATAGGTGAGTATTCTGAGTGTTGGTTAGGAATCAGAACTGGTGTTCTGGACTGGTATGAATGGTGAAAACAGAGCTGTCCATTTGCATCATCAAAGTCCACACGAGATAAGATGATGAGAATTATTTTCTTGTAAAGGTAAAATGTAGAAATAAATAAAACCTCCAGCAACCATTGGTTCTTTTTCCTTTACCCAACACTGATTCTTCAAGGAAAGGACAAGTGAAAAGATTCCCTGATGGCAAAGTGTGTTCTCTTTGCCTGTCTTGTTTACCTGGTTTAATATTTCATTTATGGTCTCAGTTGGAAAGTTGTGCCTTGGTTCTATGCTTTGTCTTAAGGGTAGTACTTGATGAGTAAATGTGAATGAGAGAAAAAACTCACTGTGACCACTCAACCTAGTCTTGTGTGCTGAATGCATTGCTGATTGTTGTGCCTGCCTGTAGTACCACTTTGTTCTGCTGCAGTGATGTTAGACCTGCTGTGCTATTGTGATGGCATCCTCTGCTGTGCCTGGGCTAGGTGACTCATCTGTGCTTAACAAGATCTGTCCACAGTGCTCAAGTGACTTGCATGCTGAAGTTTAAATTGCTGAAGCTTTCTCTTCCTGGGGATGTTCTGGCTTTTGATTCAGCCTTTACCAAAGGCTCTCTCCTTAGGGCAAGTCTTTGGTTCAGTTGCCATTACTGCTGGCATATTTACCTTTGAGCTTGGGGCAATGCAAAATAGGCCTTAGCCTTAAAGACATCATCAGCTCAGTGTACCCTTGTATGTAGCCATGACCACATTTGCATTAATTGCTGTTTGTTGATTATTGTGTGGTGATTTGCTCTGTTGAATGTTTTTTCTTCCATGGTCAGGTGCAGAAGGGTTTTATGAAAGATAATTATAGCTATGCCATGTTATCTGTAGGGCTTTAGCATGGAAATTTTGCCTCTCTAATGCACACATCCCATGTCTGCCTGAGGGCCATGGATGGCAGGACTTTGTTGCAGTCAGCTGATGGGGAAAGTAATTTTTGTATTGAACTGTGAGTGTTTATATCTTGGGTTTTGTAAGGTGGAACAGGTGAGATGTCAGTGGTAAACAGAGAGCAGAAATTATGGAGTTCTTGTCTATTCAGTGGTGATGGTACCCCCTGTATTGTTACAGCCCTTGGCTGTCATCTTCCTCAGGACTTCTGGAAGCAGTAGAAAAAAAAAAGTCTTGACAAGGGTGACAGTAGTTTATGCCAACACACTGGTAGGGTTAAGTGGTGTGGGGGAATGATACTTAAGAATTCCAAGGAGACATGGGAAGTCAGAGGAATAGGTGCATAGCAACTTGCTGAGAATAGAAATGTAAGGGAGAAGTTCTGTAACTGTAGTTTGTTCAGATGCATGATGATAGTTATTTGAGCACTGAGTTAGCTAATTTTAAACAGTGACATTAAGTGGAGTAAACATCCATATTGGGGTTACCTGACAGCACACGTTCTTTCTGATGTGTCCCATATTTTTATGCAGGAGTTGTATATCCCACAGTATTCCTGGGTTCAGTGTGTCTGAGTAAGATCCCACTTTTAACACATGAAGGGTGGAAGTGGGAAAAATCCTTAGACAGAAGAAATATTTATTTGCTCTATATAGTTTTCACGTAATTTAGCACCCTAAAGATTGTTGCCTTAGTATCCTAGAGAGTGTCTGTCTCAATTTGTCTTGGCCAGGGGTATCCAGCTATGCACAGGCAGTGTACGTCTCACTAATGTTTTTCAAGACCTATGGAGGGACAGTGGTAGGAACTGATCTGTCTGCATTGTTGAGAGATTGAAAAGTGCTGTACAGTAAATTGTGAGGGGAGAAAGGGAGGGAAAGCCTAGAACATAAAGCCAGTATAGTGCAGACAGAAACTGAAAATTGAATATGATGGGACATAGCAGTAAGAGAGAACAAATTCTTTTACAAAAAACCGTGTGCTCACTGTATTATAGTGGAGAAAAGCTGTGACTGTGAGTGTGGAAAGGGACTGTGAGATGTCAGAGTCATTAAGTCAAGTTTCTTGCAACTCCCACGTGTTCTGGGGTCTTTTTAGGAGGATCAGAACAAGCTGCTGGAGACAGGTTTACCAGAGGTGAGCAGCAGAACTGGGTCCCTGGCTCAAATGTCCAGTGACCACATGGTCAGCAGGGGCATTTCCGGATTCAGCCTCTGCAGCTGAGGTGCCTGTACCTAAATTTAGGGACTGATATTGCACATAGGAAATGATTTATGCTTGCACTGTGCTCTTGCAGCTTGTACCTCTGTGAACCACATGCAGGTAATTCTCCCTGTGGTTTGACATGGGCGCATACGAGGAGTCTGCAGGCATTAGGCTTTGCATAGAAAGGATTTGGCATCTGAAGTCCTCTTCTTGTTGTGCTGTCCTTTTCATTGCTGTATTAGTGATCTTACTGGTGCTTTTTGAAACCTGTGATTACAGTGAGCTCTGTGATTGATGGGAGGCAGCATTAAAGGATTAAACAGTTGAACGGAATATTTTGTGATCCTTGAAGTGTCAACATCAGCATGCATCGGCGCACTGCTGATTAGCTTGATTCAGTCTTTGGCAGCCAGCACAAGGTGTTTTCCTGAGTTAGTGTGCACTTCAGTCATTGCAAAGGGAATCAGTGTCAAAGCCACCATGATGGGATTAAGAAAAACCAAATCTCCTTAAAAGTGGGACTATGACTGTGTTTTGCAAGTAGAAATGGACGTGGCATGAAGGCTCAAATCAGTTGTGCTCTTGGTTTCATCTCAGGTGGTCATTCTGATTGAATAGCAGTCTTAAGCTTGTAGGAGCCAGTGATCAGAAAATGCTTGTAGAACCTACTGTGATTGAATAGGATGTTCAGTTTTTAATATATTTGCTCTTTAGATGTTTGTGTCCTGGCTGCCTCTCCTTTTCCATGTCCTTTCCTTTCCTATTTCTCTTCTTAAAAAAAAAAAAGTTTGTGTAATTTCTCTGTATATATATACATGCTGACATGTAATATGTACATGCACACTCAAAGAACCAGAACTTATGCAGCATTCATAAACCCACTGCTCTCTTTTATGAATCCTGAATATAATGACTTCAAGCAGCCTCTGCCTGTGTAGTTAGGTTAATGTTGTCAGACACCTTCTCTATCTCAAACCAACACATGGTCTAGAGTTTTGACAAGTGTATTCTAATTTATTTAATGTTGCAGCTGTACTTGCTTGCTCCCAAGTGCTTTCCTTTTATCTTTTAAAAAAATAATAGGCTGTCAGAGAGATTATTCCAGAACCAAAATGTGTCAGTGGAAATGTTGCTTGGGATCCCTTGAGCCCTGTGCTCGGTATGACTTGGTTTTACAAATGGTTATGTGGTAAGACCCACTGAGGTTAACAGGGCTGCTGAAGTGATGGACTACTTTCAAGAATCACAGCTTGCTGTGTCAGAGCCCAGTTTCCTTTTTTACTCATAAGAATAGTTGCCACAGTGGCCAGCTTAGGGCTCTCTGTTTTGAGTGACCAGTCCCTACTAAATCAAATCCCCCCACTCAGAAAGCCCCTTGAAACTCTGAAAATCTCTGTCTGGGAAAAAAAGCTGGAGATGAATTATATATGTAGCATTTTGAAATGTACCGCGACAAGCTCTTTGCTCAGCACCTATAATTATAATCAGCATTCCAATCCTGAATAGGGGTTTTTAAAAGATCACATTCAAAGCTACTCATTAATTATGTGTGTCAGGCCTATTAATAAAGAAAAAAATGCATTTTTTCTTGGCTGAAATACAAATACAATAGAGATAATGTCACTTTCCAAGGAAGGATTATTTAAAACTAGAGTGACGCCTGTGCCTACTAATTAAAAGTTAATAAATCTCTAAAAAAATGGGGTTTCTAAGCCAGATTTGAATGAGTATGCCGTTGTTGTATGTGACTGAGGTCTCTTGGTAAGGCAGACAGAAAGCCCTGTTTTGTGTCCTTGCTTTCCCCAATTAACCTTTGGAGTGGATGATGCCATTAATGTGCTGTTTCTGGGATGCCACTCTCATTCATACAGAATCTAGGAGGCTACCAAAGACTTAGTATTTATATATTTTATTCAGATTGTAAGCACCCTATTTATTTTAAAAGTTTTTAAAATTAATTCCAAGTTCTGTACACTTCCACATGTGTTTCTAGTATGGCTGTTGAAATAGATTGAGTGCTAGTCAGTCCTTGCAGCTCAGACAGTGCCTCTTTTGTCATGTTGCAGCACAGAATGTTACTCAGATTCTTAATGCACTTGACCTCAGTTCCATCTAGATGATGTATCACAGACTGAAAAAGCTGTTAAAGAAACCTTTTAACATTGCTGAGTCAAATGGCTCATTTCAGGAAATACTGGAATAAAGGGTGTTTGCGCAGTCTTTGTGGCAGCCTTCTGCATACATATTATAAAGCAGTCTTTAATTATGGGATCACATTATTACTTGTTTCCACAGAACTCCCGCCTCATTAAGTGCATGGTATGGATGTTGCTCCGTTTGGGAACAGCTACTCAGTGTTTTTGCTTTTCTCCTGTTTTTTCAGTGCATGTCTTAATTCTTTTTGTTTTCTGCAGACTGTGTAGGACTGCACTGGAAAAAACTGACTTTTCCATTTCAGTCATTGTTAAATTATCTTGCTGTGTCACGTGTTTAGGAATTTATATTTCTGAATCCTGTAGTGAAATGGAGGTGCACTTGCACTGTGGAGGTGGAAAAAACTTTTAACATCCAAGTAACCTTACTTGTAGGTGTCCAGTGGAACCTTTTTGGGTTCACTGTGGGGTCATCAGCACTCTGCTCTGACCCTTTGTGAGCAGTTTGGGCACGGAGATGGGGGTAGGACACCTGGGTGGAGGCCAGGAAAGAAACAGTTGTCTGGGACATTGCACTTTGGCTCTGAGGCCATGCTCCTCACACCTGCACGCTGCTCTGCTCATCCCTAATTTTTGTTGTATTACGTTCCTTTGAGTGGTGGTGTCAGAGGGAGCTGTCCTACTGATACCTTCTTCATTCCTGGAGTAGCTTTAATTTCTTTAAGAGTGAGAAGCAGCATACAAGGAAAGGCTCTGGTCTTATAATTCAAACCTGTGCATCAGGAAACTGGAGTTCAAATGGCACAGAAAAGTTAAAGAATTAACTTTTTCTTGTCTGGAATGGCAGAGCCTTTTTACTTTATTCAAGATTCATATTTATCAAATCAGTCCATTTGGGTGTTTAAAGCTTAGGTTACAATGAATTGATTTGTTATCTAATTAAGAAATAAGCTTTCCCAAAGTCATTCTTCATGTGTGTGGCACTTAGAGACTCCAGAAGAACTCTCATTGATTTTTGTTATGAATGCCTTAAATTGAACTTGATTTTTAGAAATGAATGTCGCTTGGCTACTAGTTTTTTCTCATCCCTGTATTATTGATGCTTTAAGTTATATTCTTTGATTTATTTGCAGGTTGTTGAAAGAAAACTGCCTATGGTGGTATTTAAGGAGATCTTTTTTAACCATTAGCCCTTAACTAGTGCTGCTTGTGGACTTTTCAAAGTTGTGTAGCTACTGTGAGCCTTTTTGACAAGATGAGGCTGTGTGGTGGATGCCATCTGATTTGAGGTCTGTGTGTTTCCAAAGACTTTACTGGGGACTTGCAGTAAATAACATAATTTCTCTGTGACTCAGTTATCCTTCTCTACTGGGATAACTAATCCTTTACCATATTGTACAAGAATTGGGAAGGCAAAGATTGTAAACTGAGATGGGTTTGGGCATTAAAATAATAGGAGCCTGTAAGATAGAGGGAGACTTTGTTTAATACTTCCCTTGAAAAGTTGTGATAGGCAGGGCTGAGTGTAGTGATGTGATTGTCAAGTGATGGTCATCGGTGAAACTCCAAATTACTTTGTTGGCTTAGGACCAGATGTTGTGAGAGTAACAGGAAAAACACTCAAGGGCTTATTTAGAGAGAGAATTGGAATGTGTAGATTCTTAGGCAGCAGAAGAAAGCAGAGATACTTTTCAAGCATATTTTTCATCACTATGGAGAAAAGAATAACTCACATTGTGGTTTCCTGAGACAAATGTCCAAGATGGATCCTTAGCTCCTCTGAATCAGTGGCATTTCCTGGCATATTGGTAGAGCTGTACTGATCTGTCCCAGCCAGGAGTCAGGCTTTTGAGTATGAAATCTCATGGAAGAATAAAAAAGTTTAAGGCCATCCTTTTCTTCACAGAAAGCTTCCAACCATATTAATTCTTACAGTGTCGATCCCAACACAGTGAAAGAGCGGGTGGCAAAAGGATGCGCTTTAATTCTGCTTGCAACTGTACAGATCCTGGATAAATTTTCTGGAAATCAGAATTGCTATGAGGAAGACATTGCCTATGAATGAGTGGGAAACAATTCAGAATTTGCAGGTTTGTACTATCAGAAGTACCTTGTCACAAGGATAAAGGATTTACTTGAATAAGGGCAGTGGTAGAGCATCAGTGGTTTTTGTTACATATTTTCTTGGACTGTTGATGCCCTTGCAGTGTTTTCAGTTGCACCTTTGAAAATGCGTTCAGGCATTAAAAAATGGGTAACAGGATCAGTCAAAGAACCAGACAGAAACTTTGAGGTTCTGTTGCTGCAGAAATACTGATAGTGCACAGTGTACTTTTGGTGTGAATTCCTATCCCTGAAACTCGGAGAATAAGGTCGAAAAGGGTACGTACTACTGGAAAATTAGGCTCTCAGCTTCCATTAATAGTGTTGAATGTGTATCTGCTCCTTTTAGTACAGCACAGAAGGTGCCCCACAGATCTGTTATGTTACTGCCACTTCAGATCTGTTTGCATATGAGGAATTATGTATGGCTGAATCTAAAATATTCTGGAGTTTTGAGAGGTCATTAGACTTTCTATTTTGCTACACGTGGTAAGAGAGGCTTTCAGAAGTACATAGGAGGTCTTAGGCCAATTAGATGTAAAGTAGGCTTTGAAATTTCTAGCTTTTTACAGAAATGGAAGATTATTCTGTTACTCTTTTACACAGACTGCTGTGAGCAGGCTGCTGTACCAGTAGGCTTCAAATATGAACCTCTGTTCAAAAAGCTTAGTGTACCTTCAGGACCAAGGCCCCAGAGTACATCCACTGCTTCTGCTGCTCAGCTTCATTGCGTGCAGGCAGGTGAACAGCCAAAATTTTGGGCCATCCATTATCTGCGGTGGGCAGATCAATGAAAGGTAAATGCGCAAGCCTGGAAGACATTGCAAAAGATGAAATGCAGTCCCTGGTTGTGGAGACAGGTTCCCTGAGACATCTCCATCCTTTTTACCTGGTTCTTTTTGACTGTCCAGTGAAGGTAACGTACAGATTCGGAAAGTTCCTGATTTAGTTAGGTGAGCCTAAATCTCTTTTGAAAGTCTTTCAGACATGTTGAACAACTGCTGACTTTATACTTTGGAGGATTATCTCCTCTGCTAAGGTATGTCTGTGTGTCAGACAACAGCTGACCGTACAAAGTTGATAGCTCTGACAGAAGTGCTCTGGAAAACTGGCTGTGGAAGATGGATATCCAGTTGTTCACTTTGCTTTTACTGTGGGGTGTGACTTGCCTCCACCTAAGAGTCAGCACAGCAGAGAGGAATGTGGGCTTGTACTGCAGCAGTGTTGTATATCTGGGCTTGGCCTGTTGAGACTCAACTAAGATGCTGGTGGATGAAGCTCTGTGTGGAAATATTTCTTTTTGTTGTCTCTGTGGTAGCATTACAGCATTGCTTTGAATCAGTGAGTTTCATGGCATTGATTTTGGATGACTTTAGACCTGATAAAATACTTGTAAACTCTCTCTGCTCAGTGCTTTCTTGCGGTCAGTCACATAAAATATTGCAAAGAAGTGAGCCTCAGGCTGGCCCCTCTGAGCAGTCAACCTCCTGGAGAGTGTAACAAGTATATGCTGCCCTTTTCCAGTGTTTGCTATACTGCAGCAGAAAACTAGAGCAGACCAGTTTGATTTGGTTGATTCTTTGCAGAAGTAGATCTGCTGATCTAACTGTCTTTCAGATATTTATAATTAATTCACGGTTAGCCTGGCAGGTCTCTAGTTCCCTGTGTGGTTGTCATCCTCTTTCATTTTTATGGTGGCTGGTGGTTCTGTGCTTGCCTCCAGGCGGCATGTTGGGACTTCCTTCATCTCCTGCGAGTTCACAGTGTCAGTGGTTTCACTCATTAGTGTGTGGTTGCTTTGGGGTTTTCTTTTTTTTTTTTTAATAACAAAAAATGTCCCAGCTGTGTTTTGCCATAGAATCGTTTTTGTTTGTATTTTTTTTTTCCATCTCCAGCGCTTGTAGTGCTCCTTCACTTTTTTGGCCTTCCAGGAAGCCCTGCTGACTTTGTGTGGAGTTGCTTAAAAATCTTTTTTTTTCCTTTGAGATTCACTGCCCTTAATCTGCTCTATTTGTTCCTTCCTTACGTTTGGATAGTTGGTGATCACCATTACCCAGTCCATCTCCTGCCTTCAGATTTCCAAACAGTTTCTCCCTTTCAGCCAAACCATCTCTATCTTCTGAGGTGAACTGCACTCAGGGTGTTGGAAGGTGTGTCCAGTTATGGCTGTGAATATTTTGAATAGGCACAACTGTCTTCATAGCACATATCCATCTCTTGGGCAGTTGTATGCTGAAAGATGGAAAATACAGGAAGCTTTATTTTCCTAACGGATGTTACTGAAAAGCAGTTAGTGAAAAACTTTGCTAACCAGAGATGTCAGTGTGACTCCTTACAGGAACATCAACTTCACATAAAAGCTGACAGCATTAGCAAGTGCTACTGTAGTTTCAGGAAAGGGGTAGATAATTTTATTTAGTATAGGTTATAAAGACAGCTCCTGATTTTGTTAGCCAGCAAGTATTCAGAAGTCAAAATGCCAACATGTAGCAGTGCTAATCTTGTTTTCTCTGAGTCAAACAGTTGGTGTGGTACTTTATTAGTAGTATTTTTCTAAATGTGTTCTGGGTGTTTGCTACAGGCTGCATGAGTCAGGGCTGTGATTTGGACAGACCTTGCTGTTCCTAAGCCCGAGTTAACTGAGCGTACCTGTAGCAGGAAAGTAAATAGGAGTCTGATTGGTGTTTCATGGCCATTTTAGCTTACTAGCAACAAGTCTGCCTTTTACCATGACCGAAGATTACTATCTTCGGATGAGTCTGGAGTCTCCAGAGAGTAAGCGTTGTGGACCAGGCTGTGAAGACGCTGGAAATTCTGCTTGCTGGAGGTTCCAGCGTTGTGTGCATGTCCATCATTTGCTCATCATAAGCTTGAGAAAAGGGATCCTGCTGGTACTGTCCCTACTCATTTCTTGGTTTGGATATGGACTGGGAGGTCCTTGGAGTTTGGAAGGTGATGAATGGGGTTTTACTCAAGAGGGAAATATTATGTATGAGTTGCTAGATGGTTGTATTTTACTGACCATTACTAAGAGCGTCTGGACAAGTGGCATCTTCCTAAAGAACGCTGAATCTTTAGTGCATGACTCTGCACCTGGGGGTGGGGCCTTAGAGAAATCTCATTTAGCAAGTCTAACCGGCTTAGAGCTGATTTCCTTCTCAGACATATGGAATTAACTGAAGATAATAAGGACCACGCCTGGCCAGCATATTGTAAGAACTGAGTTTGCATTTTCTGGTATTGGAAGGGAAGAAGAAATAGTTGAGCTTGACTTTTCTTCTGCACTTCTGTTTGCACCTCCATCTTTATTCTTGGTTATGACAGCAGCGTGCAATAGGGACTGAAGTCTTTTTTTGTGCTTTCAGCAAATTGTCATGTGGTTAAAAGCAGGAGGTAGGGCTGGTATTCTTGCTTTCTGCTCATGATTCAACCGCTGCTTCTTGTTAACTTTGACAAGACACTGAATCTGCCCTTCTCTACCTTTCTGTGAAACAAAATGCTTAATTTCTAAATTGGATAAAATCAGAGACAAGACTTAAGTTGCTTTCAGTGACAACCCCTATGCTTGTGGGTACAGTGAGACATATCAAAGTTCACTGAAAGTACCAAGTATTGCTGGTAGCATTTTATCTTCTCCCCATCCTTGCCCTGTCAAGCAATGAGTATCTTACATATCTTTGTTGAGCTGTGAGTTTTGTCACTCACATTCTGGCAGAAGTTAATTTTGCAGGCGTGGTGCATGCTGATTAAGGATGATAGACTGGAAAATGGCTCATTTGCTGGCTGTTGGCTTGAAGATGGGAAGGGAATTCTGTCCTCTGTCCTTCTTGGGCAGTACAGTGCAATTTGTAAATGCCAATGATGTGTACTTTATAGGTGCTTCTCCCTTGCCCGGTCTTTCCCAAGATTTGCAAAGCAGTAATTAATCCTAATTTATGCTACTGTAAAGATATTATACTCATTGTAAGAAATGGTTAGTCTGTCAAGCCACAAAGTAGTTAAGGGATTGCCCAAGGTCTGGCAGTAAAACTCCTGTAGCACCGGAGAACTCTCTACTGTGTCAGCTCGGTATCACTTCCCTGTTGCAGCTTTTCTGTGGTACATGATACTCCACTACCTGATTTTCAGTTTATAGGTCCCATCAGTCTGGGCTGCAGCTTGTTAACACATAACTTTTTACTGTGCAGTGTAACTGTGGGATTCCTGGAAACAAGGAATCTTATGGTAAATTAAGTCATATTACCTACATGCTTTGCTGAATCCTTGTACTTTTGGTTGTTGTTGTTATCATCTTTTGTGATTTTTGGCAAATTATTCCCCATGAATACATGAAAGGTCTTCTGCCTGCAGATCATCTTCTTTCTGTAAAGGAAAGGGTTTAATTGTTTCTGTGAAACTCTGATCCTAATAGAAACCATCAGTGTAGCCTGTGCTTTAGTAGAATCAGCTTTTCCATATATATCCACTTTACGTGAGAACAGGCATTCTGAAGGCTCTTCAGTAAGACATGGACTGATGCATAAGGGCTGTAAGCTATGATAGCAGGAGAGATTCTAGTCACTTGAGAGTTTGGTGTAACTTTGCACATGTTGCTAAACAGAGAAGGAAAACGTTTTGTGAATCACATTGCAATTTGTGAGTCTTAATTTAATAAAATGAAAGCCTTTCAACAGCTGCCACTAACTCATAGCTTTTGTTTTGTTTCAGATTGTGGAAACCTGAAATAAAATATCTGGTGACTGACAACGTAACGACACCACAAGGTGGGTCTTCTGTTTGCGTTGGTCATGTATCAGTCATGACAGGGCTCTGCAAATGTTGTGCATCTTGACTTTATTTGGATAGATTGCCTAGTGAATCTCTGGGCCTTGTTCAAACATACCTGAATAATTTGACAGGGCTCCTCCTATGTTTGCATATATTTGGGTTTTGTATTCTGATGGTGTTTTAAACAAAGAGAATACATTTTCTGGGCAGTGAAGGCACAGAGGTAGAAAAGTGAAAATTAAAATGCATTGGGGGTTTTTCTACGTGTCTTGTTTTCTCTAGGAAATATCTGATTGACATTGCAAGCTGAGCTCTCCAAAAGCTGCTGCTGCTGCTGAGTAAAAGCAGTGCAAGTTGAATCTCTGATGTGGCATTTTTTATTTCTCACACTTCAAATTTAGGTTTCATGGTTGGTAAGAATGTTCTCTGCAACATGTGCTAATTACTTATCTTTGTCAGTCACCACATGCTCACCTTGTTTGAGCATTTGTTGCTCTCTTTTGTTGAAGTGTGTTATTGAAGTTGTTTATGAAATATGTAAATTTGTGGCATAGCACAGATGCAAAGAAATGCTGATCCCTGGATTTTCCACTTGCACCCTGGCATTATCTGTTCAGATGAGGGCTTGCTTAATGGGTGCAGATAGCTTTTGGTTATTTGAACAGCTCAAATGAAAAATAATGGGAAGAGAGTGGGTAAATAACAGTTTTACTTTACCTGGTGACACCGCACAGTCGCGATGAAGTTAGATTTTTTTCTGGGGTTTGTTTTTTTTTCTTTTCTGTAATTGGTTCTCATCTGTCTTCTTTCTAGGGCAGAGAATGGAGTGAAAACTGGGACCTGGGTTGCCTATATCAATGTATTTGGGGCGGTTTCTTTTGGCCACAACATTGCTGTTTTTGCTGCAGCCTCTCATTTTTCTCTTGGAGGTCACAGCTCTTGCAAGTCTTTCTGGAGGACATGTCCACAGCAAGAGTGAGCGGGAGTATTTCAGTGTGAAGCAGCAGTCTCTCTGCTGAGTATTTCACAGTGCAGTGCTTGTCACCAGCTCTGAAATACTGCGTTATAGCTGTACCACACTGCAGTGCAGATGTAATGCTTGTATTTCTCAAGATGTTAAACTAATTGCCACAGTCATGTAAACCCTGTCTCATGTATGCTTGTGGAAGGCAGTGAGAGAAACAGGCAAGGGGTGAAAATTTATCAGCAAGACTCCAGTTGTCATCATTCTTAAACAGGAGCTGCCAGGGGCCCTGCACGTGGTATTAATCCATGTCCATTGAGAAAAGGTCTAGCTTTGATTTCAGTGAGTGCAAGGTGCTTCTTTTAGCTGCTTCTTGTCAGCCTCTACATGTCATTGAACGTGATCCATTGTTATAAAAGTTAAATGGTCAGGAAGAGACAGGTCTTTCAAAGCTGTAATGAGGCTGTATACAATAACTTTAATGGGAAGGAGTGGTTTAAGGATCTGACCTAACAGTGTAGACAAAGTTGTTTGGTGGATGCTCTTTCCAAGGACCAACAAGGAAGTTGAGGAGAGTTCATTTTGCATTTTTGTTCACTGATGCCAGTCCGAGCTCAGATAGTCTTGTGGCAGGTGTTGAATGTTCTATCTGTTCTTAGCAAAGCTCATCACAGTGATGCATGTAACCAGGCATTTCAGTGCAGGTTGTGACCTGCAGGCTGAAAAGGGGAGTGGATGAGCTTTGGTCTGACCTTAGAACTAACTAGTAATCCATTTCTCTCAATACCCAGAATATTGGTACTTTCCAATGAGCCGCCTTTGAGCTGCTCATAATTTATCAGTAGAAGTTGTGTTCTTGGATAAATGGAGAGACGAATACCTTCTTGCAATTAAATAATTTGTTGGCTAAATCTCATTTTAGTAAGCTGATCAGACTTATAGTACAGGCTGCAGGAACAGCCTTGGACCAAGGCTGAATAAACACTTCCAACTTTCTGAATTTTAGTAGCTCTTGTTCTTCTCTTCTGTTGTCTTTCCATCTCCTCCACATGAATCTAAGGGTGCATTCAGATCACATTCAGCTCTCCCTTTTGTGTTCATAGTCTTCCTTATAACCCTCTCTTAGCCTTGTACACAGCCCATGTCATGACACAGAAAAGACCTTCACCCATTTATTGGTCTCACTCTGTTGCATCGCTTTCTGGACTGCCACAAATCACATTCTTGCTCATCACACAGCAGTTATGTATCTTGCAGAAAGGAATGAAATCAAGACTTTGTCTCAGTTTCATCTCTGCAAGCTCATGTATTGGACCTAAATATTGCCTAATTTTTCACACTTGCAGGGCAATTCAACCCATATCCTCAAAATACTAGATGTAAGTACAACCATTGTTTTACTGAGAATCTAGGAAAAAAAGGCAACAAAAGATGGTTTTATATCTCATCAGAATATTTCACTGGAACAACGTGAGTTTATGTAATGATTCCCAAGCCTGTACTAGTCCATGGTGAATTTCCATTGGTATGAACAAAATAATGGAGAGAAATTTATCAAAAACCCAAAGACCTGAATTGCCTAACTTAACCTTAGGCTCTTGTATGGCATTACTGCTTGTAAGCAGTGTGCATGCCCTGCTCTCCTCCTACAGGGAGCAGAGACTGTAGATGGGCATCTCAGGAGGCCTGCAAAGGCCACATGTGGTTGATCCATTTTCTGAAGAACCTCTCTCTTTTCACTGAATCTAGAAAAAGCTTTTGGTTTTTGGTCACCTCTGGTCTCTGTCAAATGAAGGACTGAGTGAGCTGGTGTTTTTAGAAGCCAAATAAATAAACAAAACTAAGTAGACAAAACTAGCTGAGCATTTTCATTTATATTGTTAGGAGATACAAGAACTGTGATCACTATTTACACAGTAGAGTCTTCTGTGATTCTCTCTTTAAAATTGCTGCTCTTTTGGGCTGTTTCTCCTGTAAAAGTGATCTGCTGCAGCCCAGCAAATAATTGTAATAAGGCACCTGATCTCTTGGAGAAATCCAAGCGTCATTCCACCAGGGTGTATTGGTTCTCTAGTTCCCAGTGTAAGATTATGTGCCTCGTGGTGTTTTGCAGAGCTGCTTGCATATACACACCATTAACATTCTCTCTTACTCCACTGCTAGGAACAGAAAGAGTAAAGGGATTCAGCAGTGCAAAGAGCTCCCACAGTGGAGGTTCCTGAGAAGAGCAGTACCACATGTATTATGGGTCAATGAGGACTGTCCAAATGGCCAAACAACAAGGATGTTACCCTTAGGCCCACTTGTTTCTCTTTAGCAGGTTTTGTGTGTGGCATTCTTCTCTGTGCTAAAGTAATAAATACTGTTCCCCTGCTGAAGGCATTGACATCACAACCAATATCCTTTGTTTTGATACTAAGGGTTGTTAAATACCACAGAGAGAGAGTCATGTCAAGCAGAAGATATTTAGACTAAGCCTTGGCTGTTCCTGTCGAAGTCATAAGCAGCTTGAGGTTACCCCAAAAAACCCACTAACAATCCAGTTGATTGGAAGTTCTCCTCATATTGTTGTTCCAAGTACTCCTCTTATAAGAAGGAGCTCTCCAGTGTGTGGAGCAGTGAGAAGGGAGAGTTTCTCCATCTAGAGTTCTCCTCTGTTAGCCCCAGCAGGCGTTTTCTTGGGATGTGCAGCATATTGCCTTGCACTTTGGGGGCAATTCTGTTAGCCCTGGGCAGTGGGAGGGCCGTGGTCTGGCCATGGTGCTGGAGAGTCACAAAAATATGTGTCCTGGGCTGCATCCATCAAACTCTGACATGAACCAGCCCTGGCTTGTGGACTGACAGTGTGCCTGCAGCCCTTTGCAATACTCCCTGTGTTCATATGTGGAAAAGTAGGAAGGGTGCTGGCATGACTTCTTCGTCCCCTGTGGATAGGATGGGGGCCAGGGAAGCCCATCTGCCTTAAGTCCTGTGTCAGGGAGTCAGTAAAGCAGTATGTGGTGTAGTATCTTGGTGACTGTAGTATCTTCTCCAGTGGTGCACACAAATCAGTTGGCACCCATATGACTCTAACCAGCTGTGCTGGCACTATTAAGTCTAATGGACCAGATTTCTTATTGACATAGATGGCTCTGATGAAGTCAGCAAAGTATGTCAGAATTGCACAGCAGCAAAATTGGGTTGTTGGTTTAGTTATCTCGCAGGTGTACCTGGGCATTTGGGATACGTGTCCAAACCCCACTTGCTCAAATAAATCAAAGCCTGAGATTATGAACATGCAGAAATAGGTATTCTTTTAAGGGCCACTTTATTTTTTGTTCTCTTGAGAGTACAGATATTGTATAAAGATGCAGAGTTAAAAAAGCTGTGGTTTTCTGACCAAATGCCGTAATTAATGTTCTACCAAATACCAGACATGAAACCCGGAGGCAGGGCCAGCAGAGTATTTGTTGAAGGAGTATCTGAGGAAGCTGTTCTTATTGACAGCAGCAACTAGTTAGTTAACCAAGTAAGTATTTGTGGGATATCTTCTAATGACTAATTCTTTTGCCAGCATTGTCTTGGGGAAAGAAAAAAAAGAAAAAAAAAAGACAAATGGAAGGAACAGGTGGTACACAACTTTTTTTTTTTTAAAAGGAAACAACATATTGTAGAACTGTAAATGTCTGCTTCTGCTTAATGCTTGGTCTTAAAACATTCTGAGATGCTGTTCATGTATGTTGAATAAGTTGTTATACTAGCCGGTTGGCCCTTAAAATACTTTTTTATTTGTAACCATATTTTAGTAATTCAGTGGGATAAAAAAACCATTCCTTATCACCTCCTGCATACCATACCAGGAGGATGGAAGGCAATAGGATAATAACAATTTTGATTAGATCCTTCTCCACGGCAACAAGCAGCAGTTTCGCTTTTGATTTCAGTGGGAGTGGGAGCCAGACCCTTTCTTTGTGATGTGCAGCAGCGGCATCTTCTGAGACAGTATTTAAGAAGAGATGTTATGCCCCTTAATTCTAACCTGAAAAGTTTAAATTAAGCAAGACAAGTCTCTTTGGAGAGACAGAATATCTTCTATGAGATTGTGTAATACAGCAGGAAAAATACACGTTTGCACTTGAGGGGTGAAGACCTGGATAAAAGTTTCTGTTCCTGAAAGTTTTCCTTGGTGTGCATTTTTTCTCTCTGTCTCTGCAGGGGTAGGAGATATTATCTCAATCTATTAGGTTTGCTTCACATACAGCCTTTGAAAATAGTGGCTGTAATGCCTTTACATCTTGAATATCTTTTGTTATTGGTGGGGAGAAACCATTCTGATCTGTAGCACTCAGAATTGGAAGCTTTTCTGTTACTTACAGTCCCAACTCATATTCTGTTTGTAGATGTTTATCTCAGTTTCTTATCTCCCTACGGGTTCTGTTTCTTATCTCCTTGGAAGTTTCTGGACACATTACCATTTAACAGGTGATAGGTCAAGAGTCTTTCCTTTCTCCCATAAAGTCGCTCATATACCAGTAGCAACAGAACCAGCGTTAAAGCTGTTTGATCTGATAGGGTAGTATGAAGTGTCTCACTGAAGCTCTGCCTAAAGGGAATGTCAGATTTTCTGTGTGGATAGGTCTGTAAGAGAAAAGGGATGACATCCTGAGGGAAAACAGATTAGAGTAATAGGAAGAATCAGTTATTTTTCTTCCAGCTCTTAACTGCTACAGGCATAAACATGACTCATTATCTAAAGGCATTACAGTATCTCCTTTAGTGTTATTTCTCACCTTGGAAGCATATAGGTTTAATGGAAGCTGTGCACCAAATTCTTGATTTTCAGGCTTTGAAAGGTGGATTGCAGAATTCAGTTCATTTTTCTTTTTACTGTATAAAGGCAGGAGTTATTAACTTTAAAACTTTCATATGAAACCTCACTGTTTCTGCCTGGAGCTGATTTTTCTTTTTACTGTTATAATCATCTGGTTATTTTACTCTATGAATTATAACACAACACTTTTATAAACAAAAAAATCATACATCTTTTGTTAGATCTCCTCTGGATATTTGTGTGTAGCTGAAATAACTTTGTCAGGTCATTGGGTTTATGATTCCTAGGCTGTTAAGACTGGTGTGAGACCTACACAAAGCCTTGGTCACCTACGCATGGTCAGCTGTGAGTGAGGGGAGGTCCAGGGGATGAGAGCTGTCTGTACCGGGGTGTTCCTGAGTCCAGGAGCACCCAAGCAGCCCAGAAGCCCCATGACCCAAAAGTCCTTGCAGCAAATCAGTTGAGAAGGGTATGGTGCTGGGAGCAACCTCTTCAACATCTTTATAAATAAATTGGATGCCAGACTGGGAGGGATAGTGAGCAAGTTTGCAGATGACACAAAACTGGGAGGAGCAGTTGACTCCCTCGAAGGCTGGGAG
>JAWWMP010000002.1:1565153-1704593 GCA_035047865.1 Dendrocincla tyrannina
CAATCCTCAGGCACATGGTGTGACTCTTGGGGATGGTCCTGTGCAGGGCTAAGAGCTGGATTTGATGACCCTTGTGGGTCCCTTCCAACTCAGCATATTCTGTGATTCTGTGAAATCCTGTCATCTCTATGCTTCAAGGGAATGCAGTTTGATTCACTGTGGAAAATGTTGCTGTAGGAGTTGAGAGAGCTAGGCATGAATGGGACCTAATAACATTTTGATCCTGACCAAAAAAGAGAATACTCTTTTAGAGGTCCCTGTTGCTGTTGTCCTTATTTAACTACCATTGGCACAGGAGGCTGTTTATACTTTGCTGTTTTTCTCCGTCACGTAGGTTTGTAATCCAAGTGCTGTAAAACATGGCTCTCTGCATTGCTAGACATTGATATAAATGTACTTTTCTCACACTTTGATGCTGTGGCGATGGTTGCTTTGAGCTGTGGCTTCCCAAGGCCCTTTTCTGAATAAGAGTCAAGGGGAATTGTATGTAATTGTGTGGCTGAAAATGTGAAAACCTCAGTCCTCAGTTTTTAAGTGCAGTCTTAGAGACTTGGCTGTGGCGCAGAATCATAGGCAAGAGTTCAACTCATTCATGCGCTCTTGGCTGAGCTGTTGCATTCAGACTGCTAATTCCAGCTATTGAGCTTAGAGAAGACATAGAGAAGATCCAGTCCATCACAATGGTGCATTTGAAACTCAGAACTTTATAAGCTTCTATTAATTTTTCTTTTTCCCTCGAGGTACCTGCTGAACTAAATAATGATCGTCCTGTAGAAAAGATAATGGGAATATCTCAGTGGGGATAGGAGCCAAGTAGGGGCCAAGGCTCTGTGTGCCTGAACTTTTACATTTGAGAAAGCTTTTTGGATCTGGGGCTGGTTTGGAAAAACACCAGTCAGGGAATATTGCCTGCACAAAAATTCTATGAAGGTGGGATGGGAGGTGAGTGTAAAGGTGCGAGAGTCACAGAGGAGCTTGAAGTCATACAAGACTGTGGGTAGAGGAGAGTCCCTGTTGCCCAGCAGTGTACTGTCCTGCGTCTTTGCCCACCTTGTGACGAGGGGGATAAGTTTAGGAGCCAGAAAAATGATATGTTAGTCTTTTGTAAAGGTGTTTTGTTCCAGAGCTGGGGAGTTGGAGAATGAAGGAGAAGCCTTCTTGGGGGTCCAGTCGTGAAGTATAGAGGGGAGTATTAGTGCCTTCAGTTTGCATGTGAGGAAATGAAGCACATCTCAAGACATTAATATTACCTGGAGGCAGTAGGCAAGTCTGTGGCCCAGCTGGGATCGGATTTCAGTCTCCTGAGCCTCATGCAGTGCTTTGTTGTCTGTTCCATCAAAGTGCCTGTTTCTGCCTGTATATCTTAGCAGCTTCTCCTGATCTAACAACAAAGAAATAGCTTCATAGTGCAAGCAATAACGGTATGGGCAGATACATATTTTGTTTCTAATTAGAGCAGGGATATATCTGAGATGTGTAATAATGTGCTCAGAAGAAGAAAATACGGATCCCAACCTATCAAGTAGAAAACTCTTGCTTTCCACGAGAAGCTGATGTTTTTTTCAGGCAAATACGAAGGGAAGTTTCCTATGTGAGCTGTGGGAGCCGAGTTAGAAAGTTCGGACTTTTACATACAATTCTGACTGATTCTGCCAGTGTTTTGTACTGACATTTATGCATTTTCATAATAAGCAAGAGCTGAAACTAATGATTGTTGTACTCAAGCTCATCATGTCAGAATGCAATTGTGCCTGTTTGTGTTTGTGCTAGAAAGCTTGAAGCATCATCATGCCAGATGCTTTTTTCCCCCCTGTGATAGGTCCATTGATTTCAACAGACTCAAAGCCACATATATTTGTAACAGTCAGCAAAAACCAGGCTCTTGAATCTCAGAAATACACTATGAAGATATGAAGCAACATCTGTAGCATAGCAACAGGAAAGCCTTTACGCTCTTCTTGTTACTGCTGGTCTCAGAGCCTGGCAGTTAAAGTGAGCATATGATGGAGGGTTAGCTTTCCTTTTGGTCAGGCCAGTCAAATTCTCTGAGACTGTAGTGCCTACCAAATTTAAAACAATAGGCAGCTACAGTAGCAGTCAAGGGCCCAGCTTTGAGGAACCTCAGCCTTGGTTCAGTGCTAAGGTTTGGGAAGATATCACACAGCAGCATGACTCCATGATTTCTGCTTGCTTTCCATGGCAGTAATGAGTCCCCTGTGCCAGGTTTGACCTTTCTGATTCCATTAAAAACTTTGCCAGTGGGATCTGGCATCTTTGTTTTGTCTTCCCAGGCACTGTGAGCTGTTGCAGGCTCTGTGGGCAGCAGGAGGGACAGGTTGCCATCCCATGGCAGGCCCTTTCTGGGGATGGAAAGAAAGTGCCTTTTGTGCACGGCAGAGAAGGGGAGGTACTCGGCTTGGGGAAATAGTCGGAGGCCATGAGCAGTACTCCTTGGGATCAGCATCTCTGCTGGTGATAATCAGCACCAATGCCTGAGATTGGTGCAGCACCTGCTGCTGTGGCTGCTTTTTGCCTGTTGTCAGGTGTCTCATAGTCTTATGCAATTAAACCATTAAAGACAATGAATTACTTAAATCAAGCCATTCTAGAAAGAATAGCACCAGATCCTGTACAAAGCAGAGAGACACGTGAAAGGTGTCCTGTATTTATGCAAAAGGCAGCAATTAGGTTTTCCCCTGGTATCTTTTGTATTTTTTCACATTGTTTGCCTACGATTTCTTCAGGGGCAAAGTGGGAAGTAGTGTGAGTGTGGTAAGTATGACTAGTAATTATGCAACCAAAAGAAATAGGAAAAAGCCTTCTGGGTGTTTTCTATATCATGGGATTTATTAGGTGTCTTATGTGCTGACAAAACAAGATGTAAAATTGCTTTCAATGTTCATCTGTACTTTGTGAGATGGAAGAAACAAGTCTCACAAAGGTACAGTAGCACAAGAGCTTGGCTAGTTAGTGCCTGTCATGGGCAGTTTCCTCCCTTTTCTAAGAAATGGTTTTCTAGTCTCTCAGTGAATAGACAAAAGTGATTCTGTTTTCACAAGTGCAGTACAGGAGAGAGGACCTTTTGTGTAAAGGATATTTCAGAACAAAATCTAGAGCTGATTTTTAAGTTTTTGGTGTGTTCTTACAGCACTGCTAGTCATTAACAAAGAACAGAATAATTTGCAGTTCAGAGAAATCCTGTAGTCTATTTGTGCCTGCAGGAAAATATTACTTCTTTTGCTGTGTTTTTTGGGGTAACCGCAATAATTTGAAAGCAAAAAAGGTAAAGAAAGCATGTTCTGCTGTGTCTCAGCTGAAGGAGCTCTGCATTTTCATGGCTACTGTACTGAAACAAAACCCTCTGTTAATTAAGATGATAAATACAAATGTCCATGTCCTGTATTCCCTGTTGAGAAGATGGATTTTGAAGATGCAAGCACTCCTCTATGGGAGCAGTATTTATTCACAGGCACTGGCCACTGATGTAGTTGATGCCGTCTTTTTCAAACTGTAATCTCTTTGAGCAGGTAAGTAAAGAAGCTGAGTCTGAAGGTTACCCAGGTCTCTTGAAGGTTACCCAGGTCTCTTGAAGGTTACAGAGTATATTTGCAAGAGAAGCAATCTGCATATAATTTTTAATCTTTAGAATTATTGTCAATGCTGAAGAGAGTAGGCAAACCTTAGACAACTTTATTGTGGTTATGAATCATATGTCTGGGCATGGCAACTGTGATTTTTGGTTTCAGGGCATTTTTAAAGTGCATGACTTTGTGGGTAAAGCTTGCTCTTGCAAGTGGAAAAGAAAAAAAAAGAGAAGGACATTTAGACTTAAGTGGAGTGACTGAAAGATAGTCCTGAAGTTTTTAAAAAAGCAGTGGGGTATTTTTCAGTCATAAAGTTCAGTTTAGAATCTTTGAGCAGCAAAGCCTAAGCTTAGCCTTACAGGTCTGGAAATATTGCTGGCCTGTCTGCACATCCTGTGTTTCCCCTTTGCACAGGGCCTTTTAGAGCCAGAGCAGGGAGTGGTACTTTGTAGAACCTTCTACCAGAGGACAACATGACCCAGCCCTGCAGCTAGGTCAGTGCAGCTGATCCCTTGGTGTAAGGTTGGGGAGTGATCAGTATATTTTTTTCTGTAATGGTGCAGAGTAGACACTGCCCTGCCTCTGCTAAACTGTGTCTGCTTGATCTGGAAGCAGTATTAGTTTTCTAAGTAGCTTTATACAGCTGTTGAAGTTGGGATTCAGGTATAAGTGCTGTAAGTGCCATGGGTGGAAGAAGAAGACATGGGGAAATGGGGTGAAAGTCTGAGTTGTGCATTTGCAGGTGAAGACATAATGAAGGGATTCCACGAGATGTTAGGCCACAGTGTGTTTTTCATATCAACTTTGACATGGGCAGCAGATTTCAGGAGTCTGTTGTCTACCTTACGAGTCTGAAAATAGACCCCTTTGAGCAGGGGATAAGAAAAGGTGGTGCTGGGCTAATGGGACCTGATCTGATTGCTGTGCTCTGGGTCTGTTCTCCAGGCAGATTGAACAAAATATTTTAACACTGAAATCATCTGTAAAATATCAGTGCTTGCATTTTTAGAAAGGCTACTTTCTTCAGCTATGTTTGATTTCCTCTGCAAATATTCTACCTAGTTTTGTAGGGTTATGTGAACTCTGTCTCTCAGTACATATGCCAGTGGACTCTTTACATGGGAGTTGTCACATTCACCATTTTGATTTAAAACTTTGGTTCTCCTGTTTAAATCTTGCCCTCCTTTGGAGATATTTTCTGATCTCCCCTTGATTAACAAACTATGCTGCAGACCCTCCTCTGCACCTGTGGACCAGGGTATTGTGGTGAGTTGTTGGGAGATGGGTGCAACATTTGCCCCTGTGGTCATCCTGCGTTTCAGAGACCAGCCTGTGTATTTTATGGGCACTGTGACTCCACAGACCCCTCTGATAGTGTGTTCCTCTTGATCTTGCATAGTGTTTTTGTGTTGTGCTAGGTCATGCTTTTAAACTGCAGGATTTCTGAGTGCTGATTGCAAATGGAATGGGAGAGATTGCTTAGATTATCAGCAGGAAAACAGTAGAAGGCATGACCTTTATTTCTGCTCCTTGGAGCAGAGCTGAAATTTTTGTACTGTTCTGCTTTGAAACAAATTGGTAAATAGCAGGGATGTTCTGATCTGTAACAGTTTAAACTGCTGCTGCGGTGTCTGTAGGTTTCCCAGGTGCTGAAGGAGATGGGTTGGAAAAGACATTTCACAGAGATAAGAACTTAAAAGTTGTGCAGAGATGTGGAAATAGCTTATTCAGGCAAGAATAACAAAATCTACTAAAATTATATCAAATCAAACAGTGCAGATGAAAATTTTGCCTGAGCGCAGAGGCTGTGACTATTTACCATGATGAGGTTAGACTGGGGATAGTGTAAAGCTGCAGGGAGTGCAGCAGCTAGGAAGTAAAACCAGCCATAAGGTCAGTGCTCAGAGTCAGGTAAATGAGCCATGCTGCAGGACAGGACAGCGACAGTGCCAGAGCTCCATGGACATGTGATTCCAGAGGTGACGTATTCTGGTGTTGCCCTTGACAAGGAGAATGGAGCTGACAGTGACTGGCTGTTCCTTATGTACTTGTTTGAATTCACGGGAATTTTCTGTGATAAAGTTAGCATAGTGTGGCTTGCATGTAAAAAGTTTTGAAGAACTTCGGGGCACTTTGCACTACTTTATATTGTCTCTGTAGCCATGTATGGTATAGGAGTAAAGAAAGTTTGTCTTTCTAACTGAGGGGGAGTCTAGCAAACGTGACCCTTCCAAGGCCCTGGGAAGAGCCCCTGACCTGCCTCCCGATGAGCAGGGTGCAAAATTGTTTTAATGGCCCTTCAGCAGAGAGAGGCACCATGTTCTGCCACACATTTTATAAGAGCAAGTCTTCCTGTATGAGGAACAGTGCTGGTTTCAGATGTTACATGCTGGAGGTGAATAAAGGGAGAGGCAGTGTCTTAAACATCTTGAACTTTAATTTGTTGTTTAATAAAAGTAACTTCCATGTCCACTTTTTCATTTGCTGGATGCTGGAAGATGGATTTCCATTGTCAAGCATGGTAATGACCTGAGTATTTTTCCTGAGCATTCAATATCAATTTTATGACAATTACAGAGGAGGAATGCAATTCTTCATGTTATGGGTGGTATGTCTTTGAAATGTTTTTCTTTTGAAATCCAAATGGAACGAGATACTTGTTACAGTAATATAGAAGCAGTTGGTGCATGATTGTATTATGAAGGGTCTAAAATGGCATAACAGTGGCTCTAAAACATAATCACTGTTATTTTTGACCATTACATAATTTTGGGAGTGAGTACTGTGAGATAATATCTGGCCTATGTGTTCAGGTAGGGAATCCAACAACTTATCTAGACTTCCTAGACCAGATGTTTTGTGTGTTAGATGTTTATATTTGCAGTTTCATATAACTTCTTCCCCAGACCAGTCCCTTTCTTATGATCTGGGTTTTGGCCTTCATATTCATGGCTGCAGCCCAGCTAGTATCTCTAGTGTAGCACCATTGCAGGTCCTCAGTGTGGAATCAGGATTGATCCAAAGTCTGCTGTGCATGTATGTGCAGATCTGTGACTGACTTTGAACACTGATTCAGAGCACGGTGTAATCTCTCTGTGGATATTGGTCCCATGGTGCTTCAAGCCCAGCTCTGCTGTTGCCTCCCTGGGTGACCTCAAGCAATATAAAAACAGGGTTAATGATACACTTAGCATGCTGCAGAACTGTGGAGCAAGCCTGCTGTCATTGCATGTGCATTGGTAGCATTTCTGTTAGTAGAAGTGGTTTCATGAACAAAAATAAATTGTCAGTGAATAGTTTGGCATTTTTTTTGAGAGAAGCCGATGGTTTATTGCCTGCAGAGCACTGAGGAGTAGCTAGTAAAAGCTGCTTGAAGTCCTAGCCAGAAGATACAGCCAAATTGTGACTGCACATCATGAAAGCTGTTTGGGAAGAGATTTAGCTGTTTGCTCATTCATGGCTTAGACCCCATCATGCAACAGCAGCTGCATTTGTGCAAACATTTGCTCATTCTGTGACAAAATCACTTGTGTTGGCAGGTCAGGAAATGTAGCATTGTCATATTAAAAGGTAAGCTTTGTCTGTAGCTGTAGACCCGGTTAAGTAATCTGCTATTAAGCTCAATTAGAGTGACACAGAAAAAATGTGTAATACATCTGCAAGGAAACATCATGTGAAGACCTGAACGGGTGAGATGTTATTTCTGTGAATAATACACCCTCATATGAGTAGAGCCACTGAAGTCAGAGGCCCTACACCTCTTGCTTCATGGTGTCTCTGTTACTGTTTCGTTGACTTTGTTTTAAGGCTTTATGTTGACTGAAACATTTTAGTGCTTTTATTTTAAAACTCAGTCACTGAAACTTGCTAATGCAGTGGAGAAAGTATCTCTTGAGATCCATTCTGCTTTGCTGAGATGGACTGAAAAGAAACAGTCTCTTTGTTCCCTTTCTCCCCAGTGACACAGGATTGCAAGCTAGGTTGTCCTGTGATTATGTGCTTTTTTTGAGTGTGTGTAAAACCATCCTGCCTCTGCTTGATCCATGTAATACATGGGAACAAAATTATCCATCTAGTAACTGATGAGGGCAATTTCCTGTAAGCAGGATCTCTGGTTTCCAGCTAGTTCTATTTTTACTTATTTAAAAAAAACCACAAAAGAAACAAACCCAAAACAAACAAACAAAAAAACCAAAAAAACAAAAACGAAAAGCAAACAAACAAAATAATAAAAAAAAAACCAGCAAAACCCATACAAACAAAAACCCCACCAAAACCAATAAAAAAAATCACACATTTTTGTCACTGTCATGTTTCTGACATGCAGACAGTCTGCAGTTTTAAAAGGCACCAGCAAAGCTTTTGAAGGTAGTGTGTATTTTGATCACCTTGAATTAAAGCTTTTGAGCCACATCATAAAATCAGCATCAGTGGATGGGAGCAGAAGAGTGAACCCTTGCTGAGTTAAAGCCAGGTCCAAGTAATTTTATATTACTGTAATCAAAAGCGTTTTATTCCTGACTCTGCAAACACTTAGACTGATGTCCCATCAGGATCTGTGAGCATGTCAGTAGTTGCAGTAGCAGGCCTGATAATTGACCTGGCTTGGGAATAAAGCTCAGGAGGCTGGCACTGAGGGTGCAAGAGGAGTCCAGCAGTATAAAGCCTGGTGTCTGTGAAGGAGATCTGAATGTCTGGGCAGAGTGAAAAAGAAGAGATCCAAGTACATGCACAGGAGGGTAGAGATGTGAGAAGAGTTGTTTAGAAGAGTCACTTTTCATTAAAGTAAATGGAAATCTTGGCTGCAGTTGTAGATATGTCATGCTGCAAGACATTTGTGTGTTTAAATCCAATCTCAGTCTGTTTGCACTTTTTCCCAAAACTTTAGGAGTCTGAGAACCTGTCAAAAAATACTTAACATCTTGCAGGAGAGTGAGTTGGAGATACAATTCTATGATGTTAGAAATTGGGCTCAAAAGGCATTCTGATAGCCAGATTCCTAGAAGTACCAAAGGACAAAGGCAAGGCAGTTCTGTGACAGTGACTGTTTCACAGATGATACTGTCAGCTTTGGAGCACTTTTTCCTCCTCAACTTTCCAAATCTCATCTTTGGGCTGGATCAGGAAAGTATCATGTTTGGCAAGCAGCATGCCAGGAGAATGCAGCATATGCATGGGGCAAAGAGCAGGTTTACTAACTCAGGGAGAGTGAGTGTGTGTTGGTGCTTGCAAAGAGATGCCCTGGTTGGTGCCCACTGTAAGGTAATTAGATATTTAATTAGGAAGATGGATATACCTGCTTTCCCACTGATAGTAACAGTTGACAAAAGATGCAGAGAAATTAGCCCTGGGAGTCACTTGGAATCTGAAGTATAGTTTGTACAAGTCAGATCTAGCAAGAGTTGCATTTTCTTCCCATTACATTAGTGTGTTGAATTGTTGTTGATTATGTTTTCAATGTTCATTAACCTGGCTGCTGTAGGATGAGCACATCTGGTCCTCTGATCGTGGAAAGGGGAAGCATTTGTCAAATTGCCTTCAGGTTTTTTCCTGTGGTTTGTGAGTACTGGTCCTCAAAGCCACTGTGACACTTGCTAGTTTTCAGTGAACAAATATTGCCATGTATTTTGAAGATATAAATTATATTCAGAAAAACATGTGTTGAAATCGCCCTTTTTAACATGAGATGTTGGCAAGTTTTTTGTGCTACAATGACAACAAATCAACAAGGTGGCAGATTTGAGAGGAGAGTGTGACTTCTGCCCTCTTGACAAGGTGTCACCATTGCTTTGGAGCATGGCAGGGTACAGGGGAAGCACTTGTGGTCTTCACTGGCACAGCTGCAACCTTCACAGCAATAGCATTGGACTTGAGGCAGGCGTTTCATTACAGAAAACCATCTGGTTATTGCATGTTACTCCTGCGAATTGCATCATTTTGATCAAATTCTGCTGGGGGTAGGCTGACTGATGTTTGCTGTGAATCATTCTCACTAGTGGAAGCTATTTGATAGAGAAACAATAGCATAGCAAGATGACACTTCTGTTCTAAACCCTCTCTCCTTTTTTCTTTTCCTTTTTTTCTTCCATTAGCTGTTTTGTAAATTACCTTTGGGCTGGAAGGCCTTGTTCACTTGATTCTAGCAACAAATAAGTTGGCATGAGTGGAAAATATCTTAAAGAACAGGAGGAGCTTTTTGTTATTTTTCATCTCAAAAGGTGTTTGCTTCTGTTGTGCTTTTATTCTGTTTTCGTTTTGCATTTAATATTGATGGATGACTGGAAAGCCTTGAATCAATAGCATTCAAAGCGCTACAGGTAGACTGTTGAAAGGCATTTATTTTTCAAGTGCCAAACTGAGGAACATGGGCATTAAATAATCAAGTAAATAAAGTTGTCTTGGAATGCTGCTGTTTTCCATCGCTTTAGAAAATCATAGGCTTCCTCCCTCCAGAAAAATAATCAGGAACAGTCTTAATTTTCAAGCCCATAAATACTCCTACGTAAGACATTTTTGTAGGCTATGGCCTGTCCCCTTAGATATGAATGTTGCTGTTTGCCTAAACATCCTCCTGCTCTGGGTTTCTGGTTGTGCAGAAGGGATTTTATCTGTCTTAAGAATATCAGCCTCACCATGAGTGAATGGAACAAAATGTGCAAAAAACCTATTTAAAATGGGGATGATCTCCACATTGTCTGGAGTCCACTATATCTGAGGGTAAGATTGGAGGAAGCACTGATCATTCCAGCCTTGCAGTGCATGCATCCCAAATATCATCCATACCATGCACTGAGAGCATGGGAAGTATGCTACTTATTCTTAAAAGTCCCTCTCATGTAACCCATATTACACTTCTCTAAAGAAAAAGTGTCTTTACATACTATCAGAAAAGGGACTTTACAACTGTTTAGCAATACACCAGATGAAAGGGACAATTTCTTCCCAGTTGAGGCTGAAACACCTGAAAAACTTCAGATGGGACAGCCTTGGAATGTCTGCAAGTTCATCTGTGCAACTTTGATTTGCAACTTTGTTTTCCCTTGCAAAACTTATCTATTCACCATTATCACCATCTTTGGAAACACACTGATTCCTTGTTTGACTTTAGACTGATCTGAGCTATTGAATTCTGCCCCCCTCCCCACTCTGATTTTAAATGTTCTTCATGAGGCAGGGAATGAGTGGGAGATGTCTCTGGATGCAGGTAGGGACCAGGCAGTCAAGACAGATTCTTCAGGAGCTTGAGGATTATCAGAGGAGATAAAGAGGTTTTGTCCATCTTGTGAGTGGAAGCCATTTTATGCCATTACTTTCAGGGCTGTCCTAGAGTTGGTTCAGCTAATGAAGAAACAGCAAAGGTCTTGAGTGGTTACATTCTCCAAAGCTCCTCTCAAAAGTAGGAAACCATTATGGAAGTGATGCCACAAGGTCTCACCCAAATGGGCTGTTTTATCCTCACAGTGCCTGGTCTTTAGGCAGCTGCCCTTCCAGTGTAATAATACTGAGTCATAACTTTCATTTCTACCCTTCATGGCACCAAGGCATCTCTTTCTTTTTCTCCTGATCGCTTTAATGGAGAGGGTGGATATTAGTGTAAGCCTTTGAAAACAGGTAGGTTTGCATTTGTATTGGGAGACTTCCTATGTTGCTCTTAGAGTAGGACAAGCAAGTATGGTTTAATAAATAGCATGTGAAACACCCATGTGTTTGTGAACTTTTAGCAATATGAAGTGTTTTATGAAAGCTATAAAACTTGCTACTGCTTTTTTGTTGATACTATTCTTTCATTTAGAGGGCTGTCTGTGCTTTCTTTCTTTGATGGAATTCAGTTGACAGCAGTAGGGTTGTTCCTGACTTACACACTTACACATAGATAAGTGAACAGGCAGTCAGAGCAACACAAGTTCACACTCAGTGACTGACAGATGCTGACTCATTTGCTTATGGTTTTCTGTGTAGCAGTACCCTTGAGGAATGCATCCAAGTCATGTTTCAGATAGCAAGTTCAAGATGAGATACAAGTTTAGCTAAGGGCTGTGTAGTGCCAGGGGTTGTGATGTGATTTGTAATGAAGGTGAAAATTGTTGTTTTCAAGGGGGAAAGTGCTAACATCCCCGACCTGGCCAATTAATATGTAGGACTATGGGGTTTTTTAATTGCATTTGTAACTAGACTGGACCAAAGGGTGATTTTAAATGTCTTGTTTCTGGACAAAAGAAAAGCCCTGCTTGTGGTCAGGGGGTTGGACTAGACAATAAATCTTCAGAGGTCCCTGGACTCAACTAGTCAGTGGTTTTGTTCCAGGAATGCACAGATTTTTCGCTTTTTATAAAGTAGCTTGCTTTGTGCTCCCCTTAGTTTTCTGACTGTGTGTCTGCTTTGGGACATGTCCGGTCTGTGAGTTACCTCGTCTCAAATTCCTCCTTGCCTTCTCATTCCCTCTGCTTTTGGCCCGATCTCAGACGTTGATGTTTCATCATGGTGGTCTAGGAAGCTGTTATCTTTTCATGGTAGTTCTCGCACCTCCCTTAGCTCTGGTGGTTTTTCACTATGAAATAAGGAGCAGGCTCCAGCACATCAGGCCTCACTGTGGCTGGGTGGAGACTGGCTTTATATCTGGATCACAGCATCTAACTGTGCTTAGGTGGAGCCATCTTCTGACAGCTGGTGGGCTGTCAATAGCTTGCTTTGCCTTTCCCATGTCAAAGCCATCCAGATCACACTAGTAGTCTGGGCTTGGGCTAAGATGCTGAACATGACTAATCCCTTTTCCAGAGAGCTTGGGTTGAGGCACCCTCTTAGCATCAGCCAGGGATTTACAATATGGATGGTGGTGAGCCTGATCTGACAGCAGGCTCTTAACTGATGTTGTACCCATGTGCTCAGTGTCTTCTGTTCCTCTGGAGTTCTCTGAGGACAGCTTAGGCCTGCCTGCATGTCTTTCTGGTTCAGTTTTCTTCTCAGCCAATGCTCTGTTGTGTCCTTTTTCTTCTGTGTACCCAAAAACTGGGTGGCTCTGAAAGAGCATTTCTAGGTTAATAAATACAGCTTTGGCCATTGCTCGTCTAGGGAAAGAAGTAGTACTAAAACTGATGGAAGAAGTTATCTCTGAGGACTGTATTGAAACTTCCAGACCTAAGTAACAAAATGTCAATACACCACACATTGAAAACTTTGATACCTGGGAGGTCAGAGTTTTTATTTTTTTAATTAGATGAATGGGACCAGCACTAACTAAATCAGCAACAAACCTGCCAGTGACTCGGGTGGGTTTTCAGTGAAAATTGTTAAGTAGTGGACACAGATCAAATTTTGCGTGGAACTCAGTGCCAGAAGTAAATAATACAGACCATTTAGCCTTGGGACCTGCAAGAGGGCAAAATACAGAGCCTAGCTGTTTAGAGCACCTTTAGTAACAGCATATGGAGATGTATGTGTGGAGGGACATCTAAATAAATTACCATATCAACAGCTCCAAATCTCTTCCAAGCTGGCTGAAGGGAGGGGAAGGGAGAGGGGTGAGTATCTGGTAGTTGGTAGTTTTAGATGTGTTGCCATAGTGACAAGAGAGCATAAACTAGAGCAAACCCAGGACTAATCAATAATTGAGAAGTATAGCAGAGGCAAAGTGGCATTGCTGTTTGCAGAGATTCAGGTACATAGTGGTGAACCTGCTGCTACATTCACCGTGCTCAGTCCTGCCCTCATTCCGAAGGGTACTTCTATTTGCTGCTGGTTTTCAAAGGGTCCTTGTCACTTAAAACATGTACATTTGTTTCATTTAACAGCAAGTTACTGACACCCGCCAACATCTGATCCCAATCAGGGCTTTTTATGTACTCCACAAATAGGCTTAAGGTAGACACACCCTATCTGGGGAAAAAAACCCCAAAACAAAACCCAAAACAAAAAAAAGCCGATTTTGGTCTGTAACTTGTGGAGCTATTGGTTCTGTATTTCAGTTGCACTATGCAAGCTGAATAGTTCTGTAAAGATGTAACACTAAAGCCTCGAGTCGATGAAGCCACCAAGCACATGATTTACTCTTAAGTGCTTAAGTGCTCTAAGTGAGGATGGATTGCCCAAGTGCCTAAAGTTATACAGATGCTTAAATGCTTTGTAAACTCAACGTTTAAGGGCTTTATCCCAAAGGATGCTGTAGCAACTTCACTGAAGTAAGTGGAGGATGAAGAGGTCCTCCTGTAGTGCTCAGCAGCTACAAGAATTGTGGGGGAAAAAAATAAAGCATGTTATTGCTATTAAGTTATTGCATATTTTACCATGGCAAAAAATAATCACCAAAATGATTTCTGGGTTTGGTTTTGATTTTTTTGGGGAATAGGATGGGGGTGTATAACATGATAAGTGTTTGGATAATATAATCAGTATTAAAACCTGTCTTGTGTAAAACTGGTATATGTGGGAAGTGGAACAGAATTCCACATCCTTTTGAGGTAGTGAATAGTCCTTTTCATTTCCAGAGAGATTTATAAAGAATATTAAAATAGGAAGGAAGTCTTTATTCAAAATCATGTTTATGATCCATCCCGTACAACAATTTTCAAACTGATGTTAAACATGCTAGAGTACTTGTCTTTTAATGTTACTTAGAAATGGTAATGGAATTGTGCCTTTTGTTTTATCTATGTTTTAAACAAGAGAAATACTTTAAAACAAAAAAAATAAACAATCCTGGTATAAATTGCTGACTCTCTTGTCATGCATCTAGGATTTTGCTCAAGTAATTTAAAATAATAAAAAAATCTGCTGCTTTAATCAGAACTTGAGGCAATTAAAGTAATAGTCTCTGTCTAGAGAAACTGTGTATTTACACCATATAAAGGAAGAAGTTAGTTTGGTTTTTCCCCTCCTTTTATATTTAATGATGAATGAGATAGCAAACTCTTTGGGACAGAGATCTTCCTCTGTCTTTTGGTAATACCAGCATTTTCAAAGAAGTCCTGGAGTTGCTAGAAAATCTGTTTGTGATACGCTTTTACTGCTCATTTTCCACAAAAATGGAAGTCTGTAAAACACCTACATGTTTATATAAATAATCTTGCTGTGTGTTTGCATCGTACCTCGTACAACACATCCTCATTCTCAGCTGTTTCCTGAATACTGCTGCAATCAAAATAAGCAGTGAAGATGTTAGGCTTAATAGGTGTAACCTTTCACAAAGTGGTGTCAGGGGAAGCTTGGACACAGGAATGGGAGAAGTTGTACAGGGACAATAAAAACCATGAAATTCTAATAGGTGATTGCTTCTGCAGAGCAGTTGAGCTCCATTATGAGTTTGTTGGTAGTTGTAAGGCTGGGTTTTTAGTAGTGCTGGTGAGACATGAAAGCTATGCCAAGCCTTGATTGTGAAGAAGGCAAATTGAATTGTTCATCATTGAGCAAATCATTAATTCCATGCTCTCTACAAAATGTTTTTTTGTGCTGTCTTGTTTAATGTGAGACATTTCAGGAAAGAAAAATTTTGTGATTGATCAAAAAGTTTCAGCTTCACTGCAGTTTCTCTTTGATTCAGTGGGCAGGAGTGGCAAAACCCAAGTAAACCCCATAAAAAGTCAAGGAAAAGGTCCTGCAGGTTTGGTAGTTGATTTTTATTCTTCCACTTCCTTTTCATCTGAACTTCCCCTATTCAGATACTGTGTATCCCTTGAAATTAAGCATTTTCCCCTGTGCTTCTAAGGCCCAAGGGTATATGCAGAAGGAGAAAAAAGCCCATGCATTGTCTTTTCCTTCTGCCCACCCCTCTGTACTCTGCTCAATTATTTCTGTGTTCATACAAATATAAAAGATAATTGTTTTCCTCCTAACCTTATGTGAAAACAGCCCTCATTAAAGTCTTTGATGGGAGGAGGATTGGATAGGACACCAGTGCATTCAAGGGCTTCTGTGTGGCTTGGGAAGCACCTTATGTAAGGAGCTGTCGCACCATGGCAGAGCTGAGGGCACGGGGGCAGACAGTGCCTTTTAACGTGACCCTGGCTGGAATCCCGTATGGAGATCTTGCAGTGACTGCAGCGGCCCTGGGAGAACAACACGGTAGTTCTTCCCTGCTGTCCAAAGTGCCTCTGTGCTCTGCCAGATTGGAGCTATGTGTTGGCATGGCCTTGGTGCTGCCTGCTCTGGTAAAATCAGCACAGAGCTGCCTCTGGTCCTTCTGCTACAGACAGGCATTGTAAGGAAGGCTTTGTCATCTAATAGCACCCCACTGCTTGAAGAAATGATTGGTCTTTTTATGGAATATATTGTTTTTTCTTACACTTTCTTAGCTGTTTTTTCTCACCAAATGACCCAGCTAGTGCCTAGAAGGTGTTTGTGGGATTGCTTCTGAATTAAAACTTTCTGCAGTGTAGCAATATGCACCCTGTGATGCACTGCACATCACAGAAGATAGAAGGGTAAAATCTAGCAGAAAGACTCTTTGCTGCCCCTAACAGCAGGATGTTAGCTCAAAGGGAATGTAGCTGGAGAAAATGATGGTATATTAAATAGAAAATTGCAGCAATGGAGGGGAGAAGCAGCTGTGTTGAGAGGTGCCAAAACTGCAAATAAACAATTTGGCTGGGTGAAGGAAGTTGGTTTGCCAGAAGTCAGAGGTTATTCTGCAGATCCCTTGATCTAGTGTAGAGATCTATTGCATGTGCTAGTGCTGCTTTGTTTTTGATTCACTGTCTTTACTGATAGGAAGTTCTTCTAACACGACCTTGATTTTAGTGCTTTGATCGACCTTTTTTTCATACCTGCATGTGTTCACAGTTACGCATGATAATCTTGTGAATGTTTGGACATGATACTTTCATCATATCTCTTTTTGGTATTGTCTGAACTTCTGTTAATTTAGTTCTTTCTGCATAGGTCTTGCCTTATTGAAGTAGAGTTCCTTTTATTGCTGCAGCAAACTGGACAGCCATAGGGAATGCACACCGGATAATCCTCCCAGAGGAATGGCTGTTGGCCTGTGGTGGGCATGGAGGGGCTGTGCTGACCTGAGCTGTACAGGTGTGGCACAGGTGAGGAGCTGATGCACAAATGAAACCAAGATATGTCTTGTAATGTTCTGAAGTCCCATCTGCAGTTGTACTTGTTTCAGTGGCTCAGCAATTATTTGCTCAAATCTGACCTTTTTTCCTGCCCTGTCAGCTTTATCCTTGGCCACATCAAGTACTCTGAGCTTGATTGTACAAGTTGCCTTGAAAAATTCAGCCTTTGGCTGCTTCTAATTCAGAAGGCGTATTTTCTGGATTGTGAATAACGTGTTTGTGTCGTTGCATTTCCACATGGTTCTGTCAAACTGGAGTTTTTATATTTCAGTTTAGAGGGACAATGATAGATGAGAAGGGCAGAACTGCTTTTGATTCATGAAGAAATGTGGTGCTTTGCACCATCCTGGCCTTCTGCTTGTCACACAGCCTGGTACCAGCTCTGGTAGAAATGGAAATGAATGAGCGCTCATTTGCCATTGAGAGACTTGTCTTTCTATAACATGAGTACATCCCTGCTGCCATATAGCAAATCTATAGACATCAGTAGTTCTGCACCAGGCTGCAATCCTTTAGATACTTGGGATTTGTTGGTATTTGTAGGCATACCTCCCTCCACTAGAGAGGTACAAGAATGGTGCCTTCAGGGTAAGTAGGCTGTGTGAGAATGTAGCGACTGCTTAAGCAAGCAAGTTACTTTGCACTTTGTAATAGTTTTACTGTTTGTATGTGAATTTCTCGTGGTCTTATGCAGGCCTCTGGGGAGACGGCAGAGGGAATCCCAGGGCCATTTCAGCATGCTGTTTATGGAGGTGTGTCTTCTGGGCTAAAGGCTGCTGATGCTTTTGTATGTGGCTGTGGCAGCATCACTGTGAGCTTGGGAGAGTCTGGGCTTTGAGAGCAAACCTTATCCTTTGTGGCTGAGAGGAAGTGTGTCCTGGGCTTCACAAGCTGGGGGAGCTATGCTGGTGCAGCTGCACCACTGTTGCACCTATGTGCAGAGTGAAAAGGGTTGCTACAACAAAATGATTCACATTTATTTAGCGAGTCCTCCTGAGTAGTTTGCTGGGCTGACACCAGGTTGTGACAACACACTTTGAAGGGTTGTTGGTATCATCAACTGGCTTGTGCTTGGCTGCCACTCTGTTGTGGCTTCTTTTGCCCTATCTCTTCTTGAAGAACCAGGTAGCTGTAGAGATGTATCGTCTCACCACAGGAGATACATGCAATAGGGTCGATATTATGACACACCAGGTTCCCTTGGTCCATTCACTGGCTTCTCATTTGGTTTAGTAATGGCTATAAATCTAGCAATTCCTGCTTCAACACAGAGCCTACACCTGTGTTTTCTGTCAGCCATGGCAATACAAAAATGGGAAGGAGAGGCCAAGGTGTAAAATAGCAACTTTAAGTGGGTGGTTACCAGAGCTGTGTTTCTATCAAGAATTTATAGTGGCATAAGAACGAATGATTCATTTTGTTTTGTTCACAGAACATTAGAACGGAGCCAGTTTGGGCATATAGCCTGTTAAAGCCCATAATGAAATAACAGTAATTTCTTAAACACATATGCATAACAGCTGCTAATGAAGCAACTGTGTCCAGGAAGTTCAAGAAACTGTTTCGCTTACCTTCTTCAACAAGTGTAGTTCATGTTTCTTCCCCAGTTTTTATTGCTCTCTTATGCTGAAGTTTCAGTAAAGTAAGGGTATTTTTCAGTAAGATAAGTTTTGCATTGAAAGTTATGGGTATGCTGATACTCTTCTTGAAGAAGCTTTTTTCTTCAGTAATCCAGTATGTTATGAAATAATCTTTTATGCAGTGATGTAAACAGCCATTAGCTTTCAGTAGTACCTATAAGAGACACATGCCTTTGCAAACTAGGGAAGGCAGAGAAGAGTGAGTTAAAGTGAATGTTGGCTTATTTAAAATGATGAGTGGAGAGTCCTGGTGTCCCATCCAGAGTGGGTTGATGATAACCAGTACAAGCAGCTGTGGAGCCCCTCAATCATTGAAGATGCCAGGAGTCCTGTGCTTTCAAGCAAAGGACTTGGAGTCCTGATTTTTTGTCTGCATGAGAATGAAACATATACAGTAATTTTATTTATCTGAATATTTGTTTTGTTGATTCACAACATTGGCATCAGGATGTTGGAATCAATGTTGCTTGACTCTAGACATTGTGCTTATGAGGGTACAGAAGTGCTGCTTTGTGTGTGATTGTACAAATGGGAACCTGATGTGTCTGGATGAAACACAAGCACAGAGTTCATTCTACCAGCAGTCAGGCTTCTGAAGAAAACTTAACTTGAAGAGTCTAGTCCTGTGGTCCAGAGTCTAGTCCTCTGGTCCAACCAGGAGAAGCATCCACCTGCTTTTCGATAGCCTGATGAAGATACAGCATTTGGCACAACAGCCAAGTGTGAGGAAGCACTGCCTCAGGGAGTATAGTGACTCTCAGTAGCAGCACAGGACTCAGTGGCTACAAACTCAGGAGAGGAGGAAGAAAGCCAGCCAGAGTCACATGTCACTGTTTTGAGGGTCCCTTTAGGTAAAGTTATTTAGCTTTCTAGGAAGCTGCAGTATTTAATTTGACCTGAAGCAGCAAACAGATGGAGGAATCTCTTCTGTCAGAGAAGAGAGCTGTTTTTTTGGCTTTCATTTCAAGCAAGAGATTTGTAGGTTTTCTATGAATTTGATGCTCTATATATGTTGCTAAATTAGGCCTTTTTTTTAATATAGGTAACATACATAATTTTTTCAGGCTCTGTAAGGTTAAACTATTTATTCACCCAAGAGTTAAAAGCAGGTTCTTTCTAAATCAAATGCCCTGTTAGACCATATGTTCTGCTGCTGCAGGGAGCAAGTCATTCACGTTGGCTTGATGAGGAGTTGCTTATAACCTCCAGTGGGACCAAGCATTTAACTTTTCAGATGAACTGTTCTGGTTTTTTGTTTACATATCTGAAAGAGCAAATTCTTTCAGGATTCATTTCTTTATAAGGCTTTTAACTTAACAGAGGCCTTTTCCTCTTAGATTGGACTTAACTTTCATCCGTGCATATATTTGGAAATTTCCCCCTTCCCCTTGAGAGCATGCCTAGTGAGCAGAGGAGGAGAAAAGTGAATATTCTTGAGAGGATTTGTTCTCATCATGTAATAGCTTCTGATAAAATAGAAACAAAACTAAAATTGTTGCAATGCTGCTTAAGTAAATGACAGTAGAAACTAGGGCTTGGAAATAGTGTGGTTCTCCCTTTTTCAGGATAAGTAATTCAGCATTCCAAACTGGCTTCTGCTGGGAGCAGACATCATCAGCAAGGTATTTCCTGGCTCCTTTTGCCAAATGCTAATAATAATAATAATAATAACAACAGTAATAAAAGTTTCTTAAAAATGCTCAGAACTAAGCCACTCATGACTTCATTTGGCAGCACAGGGCTTGCACTACGTAATTTTTGTCTTTATTTTGTTATTCACACGCCTGCCAAGAGCTTCTGAATTAATTTGGCCCCTTCACGCTCCCCCTCCTCTCCTGCTAAAGCAGACGTAGCACATCCCACTTTGAGCCAGAGAAACATATGGGCTGGGGGAGCTCCAGCTGACCAGACTGAGGGCTTGACTGTGATGCAGGGGCAGTGCCTTGGCCTCAGAGGCTGGGCTGACTCTCTTCTTGAGCTCCATCTCAGGCATGCTGCCTCTCCCCAGCCCTACTGCTTCTTGAGGATTTAATTTCTTACTGGCTTTTTCTGGTGGTTGTCTCTGAGCTTGGGCTTCCTTTCCAATTGAGTCTGGCCACAATGACCATAAGAAATAGATGCCCACCTGTTTATCTCTACCACCTCTGGAGAAGGAAGAGTAGAAACCTGTTTTTTTAATATATGTGCCAGTCCGATGTGAAGACAGCTTTTATGGGAACACAGAGTCTCTATTACTTTACCTGGGTGCCTAATGTGTGTCAGATTCTAGTTCTGCTTTAACATGTTTTAGATTCCTTGATCTGTGGTTACATCAGGAAAAATGAAATAAAATATCTGGAGTACTGAGTGGTGAAGAGGAAAGGGAGTTTGCCTACAAAGGGCTGAAAGCCTGATCTGCTGCAGATATACACAAGAAAGTACAGCCTTGCCAACAAATTTCAGTGTTGCAGGGAAAAACATGAGAACATTTCTGAAGTTTCAGTCCTGCTGAGAATAACCAGGAAGGAACGTCTGGGATTTCTTTTTCAGTGAGGGCAAAGGAAATATGTGAATGCATTTTAAGTGTGAGGCTTTGAGCTGTCTCTGCTTATGAAATGGTGGTACCCTGAAGAGGCAGGTTTAGATTTGTGGTACATTAAAATGAAATAACAGTTTCATGGTAATTGATAGTGTTTTATGACATACCAGTTCCAGTTTCAGCTTGATTAAACACTTCTAAAGCTGCTTCAGTGAACTCAGCTTCCTTTCCTTAACTGCTGGGAACTCTGGGAACCACTGGCTTTTTCATCTCCAGCCACAGATGGAAATGCTGGATTGGTCCCAGCCTCCCATTTTGCTAGGCAGCACCTGCATTTTCTGAGGTAAAATCCAAAATTGCAAACATGAGCATTGTCTCTGGAGTTGGTTAGAAACTGTGCATCCATACTGTCCTCTGTGCATGTGTTTGTGTAAGTTGCTTTTCTTTGACCTGTTAAAATTCATTGTAGAAGAAAAAGCTGCCAGCAGAGCCTGCTTCTGATAATGAGCTTGTAGAGGTTAAAAGGAACCAGAAATCACTTCAGCATGTGCTCCATCTAGTCCTTTGTGAATTCACCTGAAGATTTTTGTCTGACATTGGTTTTGGATTGAGTCTACATTGCTGATGATGCATTTGGCTGTAAAGATGAGATTGGTAATGGTTTAACTCATTTTCAAGGGTAGGAGAAAATGATGTTCTTGATAAACATTGCAATTTCAGGTAACGTATGCTAACACTGATGTATGGGCTGCTCAGGGCTAATAATAACCTGGCTGATCTGACCTGCCCTGGCCTAGTAGAGCTTGCAGTGGCCTTGTAAAGAGATTTTGCAATTTTGTCTGTCTGCTGATGGATCTCTAGTATGCATCTCCCTAGCTTTGTATCAGGATTTAATTATCAGCGTATGAACAAACCTGGTTTCTCTGATTATTTCTCCTACTAAGACTTTCACTGTGGTGTTGTGGCTTTTAGGGTGAAGGGGCTTTCAGTGAGGGGGTCAAAAATCTGCAAACCCTCCCAGTTTGTACCAGAGAACAAAAAAATTGTAGACTCTTCTCTATCAGTTTCATATATGTCTTGATGGCATTTTGTGAAAGCTTGGGTTAACAGTCCGACATGTTTGATTAATAAATACCTTGGTAGCTTTGACTGGGAAAATGTGGCATCTTATGGCTACTTCAAAAGGGCAGCAGCAGGCTGGAAAAATTGCAGGGTGCTAACCCTTGCAAGACCTGGTATTCCTGCACAGTTCCTGCCAAGGAACTCCCAAGGAAACTGAGTTGGATTTCAGACCACCAAGGGGAAAAATATTGTAGAGTTTGGAGGTTGGTTGTCAGCACTGAAAGTGGGGCTTGCCAGAAGTAGTGACAGACCAAGCTTGTAAGGCAGACAATGCTGCACCATGGACTAACAATATCCCCCCATAATCTGTATTAAGAGTAGTTTTTACAGGCTCCAGTTTTAGCATGATCCATTCAGTAATTCATATGGCATTCCCATATGTTAGGGTGAGAGGAAGGTGGAAATAGTGGGAGTCAGGGAAGAAGACACTGCAGTTCCTTATGCCATTGCAGTTCAGTTAATTGCATGTCGTTAAAGTGTTGTAACGTGAGCAGATGGGGTGTTTCACAGTTATGTGCTGTGTGTGTATATATATATATATACATACACATATATATATGAAGTTCTCTGGCACTTGATTCCACACGGTTGCACTGAGGCTTTACCAACCACTCAAGTTGGGCATATATGGGGGAGAGGATGGCAGTAATCAGCGGTGGGATGGGATGAGTGATCTAATATTGGGATCCCCAGAACCATGTGAGGTGTGCATGTGCTCAGTGAACAGTCCCATAGCTTGCAGCTTTGTTGCATTTGGTGACAACCTCAAGACACCTTTTCTATCTCCTCATTTGAGGCCCAGCTCTGATATCAATAAACAAATGTTTTGGGGATCTGGACCTCAGCCTTACTTAGGGCTTTGACACCAGGGTAGTTTCTGTCAGTCTGGGAATGAAAGAAGGAGAATTGGCCCTGAAAGCAGGAACTGTGTGTCCTGTGAAGTTGAAAGACTGTGTATTCCCTCCATCAACCAAGACTGCTGGAGGAGCTAAGCTGCTGGGGGCTGTGTGCCAATAAGCTCCATCCAGCTTGGACAAAATTCTGGTTACAACCAGGATAATGTGTTCTTCTGAGCACAGGTGAAATCCCTCTTCAGACCTTGCTCCACTTTGCTGGCAATGCTAATGCTCAGCCTGTGATGGAATGCCAAGTCACCTGGCTGCTTTTCTTACCCATTTTCTGGTCTTGTTCCCCCAGTTTGGTCCCTCCTTGCCTGCCCAGCACCCCAGCCCCTTCAGCACAAGTGCTTCTGGGGAAGGGTCAGCCTCCCCTCTGCATAGAGAAGTCTGCTATTTGCGTGCTCCTCAGCAGGAGCATGGCAAACAGACTGCCTTCCTCCTTGCTCCCACTGCCCTCTGAAGGTTATGGTAAAGCAGATGGCACTGTACTTACACATAATGAGCAGCCAGCAAATGAATAAGCCTGTGTGTCAGCTTGGGCATTGCTCTGCACAGGTAGCCCATGTTGGAGAATGCTGGGCTTTTCCATTGTAGCCTCTGCTCCTGCTGGGATCTCATCAGGGAGAGGTTTGCCTGAAGGAACCCCTCCTTGAACTCTGGTCGCCAAGGTCAGGCTTAGCTCAGATAAGCTATTCCCTGAGAGCAGCCAGGCTTTCAGGAGGACATGAATGTAAGGTTGGACAGTGTCATTTCTCTAAATCTTCACGTAAGCCAATTTTTTTTTTTAAATCAATTTTTCTTTTCTTTTTTTCTTATCCCAAAGAATTATTTGGGATAGTCTTTAGCTTTTAAGAGCTTGAAGACATCTGCCTATCCCTGGGGGTTTGGCTGTCTTTCACTTAGACCAGTAGAGATGTGTTTGACCAAGGTCAATGTGAGCTGTAAGTGGTTTGGACCTGATTGCTCTTTGCTTACAGTGATTTTTGTTTCAGTGGGGTATTTTGTGTGTGTGTGTGTGCGCATTAGTTTTGGTACCAGTCCATACAGCATTTGCTGCCAGTTTTCCAGCTGCATCTTCTGCTTTCTTTCCTGCTCCCCCTTCACATGGATTGGAAGGTGTGAGAAAGGGTCTTGTGGTAGCCAAAACACTGTGCTGTTCCTTTAGGATTCACAGTTCATGCACTGCCAGCTGAAAGTGCATCAGCAGGTCCCAGCTGAGACACCACCTCACCTGCAGCTGGCAGGTGTTGTCCATCTGTATTTACATGTGTTACTTATAAGCTTGGTAGAAGTGGATGCAGCAACTCGTGCTCTGGGGCTGGTTTGGGACTGAGGCCTCAAGCCATTGCAGTTTAAAAAAAAAGAAGAGGGTCAACAATACAATAATCTTTTGCCCTGCTAGTGGCTAAGAAAGGCCAAATGTGGGGAAAACCTGGTTTGTAGGAAATATTTTTTTGCCCAGTTTCTGGAAGTCAGGGCAGAGATGCAGGAGCTGGACTGGGTCCTTTCCTTCAGTTCTGGTGAGCTACTTTGTCCCTTAGAGCCCCTATCCTTCTCATTACCTCATTATCTCATGCATTAATATCTTAGCAGGTATTTATGCAGTGCCCTTGCATTGAGGGAGCTTTTACTCCTGAAGAGTCTTTGTGGGCTTCAGAAGGAAAATAAGAATAAATTGACTGGGCAGTGCAGGCAAGGATCAGCTGTCACTACCCTTGGTATACCTGGGGGAAATAAGGAGGTTCAATCCAGTGCTTTTCAGGAATGAAAGATTAATTCAGGATGAGAGAGTCTTTTGGTCTTTTAAAGGGGCAAAACCTTGAGCCACAGAAATGAAATAGCAACATGTGAAGTGGCAGTTGAATAAAAAGAAAATCAGAGTGCAAATGAAAGCTTTAAGCTCTTTAGTTTATCTTGTTCTCTAAGTTCTCTGTCAGATGGCATATCCTGCTCAGTGCATGGATATTAGGGGCATGCTGTCAGGAGACTTATCTTAAAGTTATGCCTGCCTTTACACTCTGCCTTCTGCTCATCAGATTGCATGTTGCAGGGTAGAAAGCATTTCCTGGTCAGAGTGACTTGTTTTTCAAGTTACTGAAGTGTAAAATCATTTCTACCAGGGCATAACAAAATAAATGTTCAGTTATTTCTGTCTTGGCTATATGTTAGAGTCAATCTGAACCAATGTGTGTACTTATTAATAAAATATAGCTTTATATGGAGAAGGCTTGTTTTCTCCCTTGTTCAAGGGAATGGAAAGACAAGGAAAAAGGCTTTAAGGTTAGGTTGAGAGATAGATAAAAGATGTCAGAGAATTGTTATATATTACAGCAAATATATATTACAGCATATATATATAACAGCAAATATATATTACAGCAAAAACATTCAAGAACAAGGGGAAAAATATGGAAAAAATGGTGCTAATAATGTGCGTATTCCACATTAATTTCATATTTAGTTAAATTTGCTCCTTCATTTATAGCACAGAAATATTTCAGAATTATCGTAAATCCCTCAGGAGAAGACAAATGTTTTCTTAGCCTGGAAGCATCAGGTGTGGCCCTTGGGAAGGGCCTGAGGAAGCAGAAATCAGAGGATAAGCTGAGCTCGTGCCTTTTTTTTTGTTTTGTTTGGGGTTTTGTTCTTTGTTGTTACAAAAAAGGTTTAAATGCGTCTGAATATTCATGGTGTTTAACTGTGGTTTTTTATGGTTGATAAATCCTGTGAGACTCCAGAGTAACAGAGTATATTGGATTTTGGGAAAGGTGGGGAACAGGGATCAACTGGTCTGTTTGGCAGTCAGTATGTGGGGCGTGTGCAGACGTGTCTTTTTACTGAGAAGATGCTCTAAGTCTCTCCAAAAGATGTAAGGAAAAGAAAGCCCTTTGGTCCTGCCAGTGTCTTTCACTGAACCTTGGCATATCCTTCTTCCATAGCTTTTCCCTACAATATTGAACCCTGCCCTCAGGAGGGGCTGAAGAAGAGAACAGAGAAGAGTTCTGTGAATGTAAGAGTGGGGAACAGCACTCTAAGAAAATCTGAGAAAGCTGGTTTCGTTAGGGTCCCCTCCCAGTGGACTAGGGGGGTTAGCAGCTGGAAGGGGCCTAAATCCAGTAAGAAGCATCACCAAATACCATCATTTGTGGAAACAAAAAGGGCTGGAAGAAAAGTCCATTTCCCAGCATTGCAATGGTTAAAGGTCAGCACCCAGGTGTAACTAGTGGATGCTCTTTAAAAAACACAGGTGAGTTTTAATGGATCTCTCAGGCCTTTGATGGCCTTAACAGGCAACGTCTTGTAGCAAAGAATTAAAATATCCCAGAGTAATATCACAAGTTAACTTAAGGCTCAGGCAGCCTTACCAGATGTGAATTTTCTGACTCTTGACCTGCAGTTCTTTGCAGCAGGTGTAGGTTTCTGTGTTTTGTTTGCATGCAAATATTTTATGTATGAAAGCTGGTTATTTTGACATAGCCCTATATATTTTTATTAGTAAAGCTGTTCATGATTTATTAATGACTTTTCATGGTTTCCCTTTATTAAGAAGTGTAATAAATACTTCTTTCTCTGTTTTTCAAAATTTAGTCTCTGAATAGGAAAGAGTAAGAAATTCAGTCGAAGAGAGGCTTGGTAGTTTCCAAATGAATACACAGTGTGATTTTTGTACCTTAAAAACCTCACATATGCAGTGAATAGAGTATAAATCCTATGATCAAAACCCATTCCTCTTCTACTAGTCTCTTGTCCTGTGAAAGCTCTGTTAGGCAGAAGATTTATATCTGAGTGTAAGTAATGAAATGTTAAAGGATGATGTTGCCAGTTGTCCAGCTTCTGACGTTTTTGGTTTGCAATGACTGGAAAGCAAAAATGATTAATGGAAGCAGTACAAAAATATTAGGCAATATGCAACTCCCGCTATTAAGTGAGGTCTGTCCCAAGTTCAATGTACTTGAGTAATATTGGGGTTTGTTTTCTAGTCTGACCAAAAGTCAAGCCCCAGTTGTGGGCGGAAAGTGTGTGTCTTTGGGGGAGACTTGCTGTACTGAGGTGAGTGTGGGGAATGGTGCCTGGAGCTCCCTCTCTGCTCACTGGTATGCTGTAGCACAGCAGGTGGTTTTTCTAAGTTCGCAGCGAGTTCTGCAAAGACGGACAATCCCAGGGAGGCTCAAAAAAAATAACAGTGCCTGAAGTCCAGAGCTTAGAAAGGTGAGGATACATGTTAGAGATCCCCAGCAGCTGAAAGAAGGTAATGCAAAGAAAGCCTGCTATGCTTATAAACTGGATTCTTTCCATTTGGTTTTGTGGCTCTGTGTGTGTACCTGCAGAGTACAGCCAAGAAAAGGCTCTGCAGAGTCTGTCCTGCCATGTTCACCTGGGCTGAGTGTTACGGCTCCAGACATCCTGTTGATAGCAGTGGGGATATTCAGTGGGCAGCAGAAAGTGTCTTGAGCAAAGCCAGCAGACCAAAAAATGCAATCCTTGTGTAGTGTTGGGAAGAAGTCCCACTAAAGTGTGAAGAATTGCAGGAAGGTGTCCTGTTCATGTCTTGTGTTCAGGTGGGGCTCCAGACAGATTGAGCCACGTTACGGTGATCTGTTGCATTTTCTGTCTTACCTTTTTGCGGAGTAGTAGATTAGTTGTTTCCCATTGACTTAGCTGTGGTGAGCGCTGATGTTAGAGTGGAATTCTGAAAATGCCTTTGTGGTTTGCTGTTGCAAGCTCCCCACTGGAGCTCGGTAAAGTTTGCAAGGATAGCTTTTTGGATATCAGTAGTTCATTTGGAGTTGATTACCCTGACAATGTGAGTTTCTGGTTCAGGACAGGATTCTAGTAGTCCTACCTGCAGATGATGCAGAGTTCTGGGTTGGTTTTTGCGGTTTTGGTATGTTTTTTTGTTTGGTTTTGTTTGTTGTGGTGTTGTTTTTTGTTTGTTTGTTTCCTTTTCATAGGAAATTTATCTAGCTGATTTCTTCTGTGCTGCGTTTGAAGTTGTAGCTTTTTCTTCATTATGAGGGAAACAATACATTTCAGTCTTACTGAGTTTTCATTAGCATCTTTCCCCTCAAGTATGGCAAGTGAGCCAGTAAAATTAATGTTCCCTTTGTGTCTTAGCACAGTTTTGCATCTCAGAAACTGTCTTACGTACAATTTAAGGCTTTGAACCAGCGGCCAACATGAGTGTGCCTGACTCCACTGCTGATGGGCCTTTAAAAGGTATTGGTGGAAATTCCTCTGTCCAAGATTCACCTCCTAAGAGGGGATACCCAGTGTGTTTTGCTGGTAATCTTGTTCCTGACATGGTCTGCAGGGCCAGCCTCCAAAAGCAGTGAAAGCTCAGGCTCCCATCAACTACATGCAGAGAATCATCAGAGTTAAGAAAGGCACATAAAACTGGATGCTTGTTAATATTCACTTTTTAATGATTTATGAGGCTAAAAAGGTATGAACAAGTGATGCTTACATTTTGCTACAGCAGTCTCCTATCCTTGTTTAAAGTCATTAGTGGAGAGCTTGTGTCCAAAAGGGTATTTGGTGACATCATCAGCTGAATAAGGTCTTTCAGATGTGTCTGTCTTGTCTGCAGTAGTAATGAGAATGCTTGCTCTCATTTTACAAAGGAACCATTTCTTTTAAACGTAACACCCTCCTTCCCAGCCCTCCCCCCAAGATACCATCTTCAGAAATCTCATTACAGCCCTCTTTCATCCCTTTATCTAATGTTGGATGAAAATGTCTTTGTCTTCAAGTTCCTTCAGTATTAATGATTCAGTTGTATTCTTTTTGCCAATTGGTGCAGAGAGAACCTTGGAGCAAATGTGTATTAGTTATTCCATTTGTTCTCTCCTCTTCATTCCTTCTGCAGTCTTGATAGGGCTTCGTTTTTCACTTTCAGGTTCCACATCATTGCTTGGGGTTTTTTGCTCAAATGTAGGATCTGTTGTGCCCCAAAGACGTTTCTGAAACCTTTTAAAAGGAGATAGGGAGCCTTCTTGAAAATATTAGGAACACCTGTGTTCTTCAGTCTTCACTGTGATGTTAGTAAGTGGACAGACACCTTTATCTGAATCAGTCCCACCCTAGGGACCTGGTTGAAGTCTAGGGGACAGCAGGTCTCAGACCCAGTAAAACTGTTTGCTCTCAGACCCTAAAGTAGAATTGCAGTGGCAGTGTGCAGAAGCAGGGGCCAGCCTTCATGCCCTCCCCACCCCGATGAGCTTCCTCAGCAGCAAAGAGGGGAGGAGTAGATGGGATTCACATGGAAGACCTACAGGGCTTGTCAAACTTGCCTTGTCCTCTGAGAGACTGAGTTGATGTAGTGGGAGCCATATAGGTCCAGTGCTGTGCTTCCCTCGGCATTCCTTTTTCCAGCCCCAGTGTCTCTGGAGCTGTAGCCTTTCTGAACCTTAAGGACAGGTTAGGGCTGAGGTCTCCAGTACTGTGGCTGGCCCAGATTAGAATGATGTGGAGGAAGCACACCTGTAGTCTGCACAAGCAATTCTGATTTGGCTTCTTGGGGAACCTGTGGAAGGATGTAGAGAAAGCAGTGTAAGCTGGTCCTGTGGCCCAGGTGAATTTTGCTGGGGACTGTACCAGTTGCCAGCCTGTGCGCAGTTGCCCAATTATAGAAACCAGATGTCTGTAGGGATAAAACAACAGCATCCTTATTCACTCTGAGGAGGATGCCAGCATGTCCAGGCACTATCCTTGGTGCTCTTTATATAAAAATAAATAACATAAATAATAGTTTGACCTTCCTCAGTAGCAGGGTGTTTTTAAATACAAGACACACACACACAAAAATTTGCTTTTAATTAGCCCAATTAACTCTTCTTTTATGCTCCCCTACTCCCACCTGTTGATTTAAAATGCAGTGACTTGGTTGCGGTATCTTCACAAATTAAATTATCTGGAAGATTTTTATTATTGTTTGGTTTTCTGTGCTTTAGAGATATCTAACTGAAAACATGTGCTTTACAAGGAAAGATTAGAAGAACGTTTTCCCAAACTCTCCCTTTTGCTTATATCTGGGCTCTCCCCAGTTTGCCAGTATCTATCTTACTGTGCAAACGCCACATCTTGGCATTTCTCCAGCTGAGACATCACCACTAACAAAGAAAATGGAGTAATTATCCTAGTGTTTTAGGGACAGCATCCCTATTAGGATAAATAAAACTGTGATTTGCCTTTTTTCCCCTCTTGGTAAGCCTTTTCCTGTCAGGCTACGGCCAAGCTACTTATTCCTGGTCTGTTTACTTACATGTTTGAGGCCTGTCTCTTAATACGCTGTTCAGTCTTTTTTTTTCCCTCCTTGATTTTAGAACTGGGAACTGCTCTGCAGTATGCTGCAATGATCTTCGTTTTGGGAGATGCTTTCTTGTGACAAACTCATCCTAATTTGGGGTGAAACATGAATTTTATAAATACAAAATTCGGAGATGAGTCTATTGGCATTTTTTATTGGCAAACTTATATTGCCATGAGTATTTTTTAAGTTGTACTCTTATCCTGTGGGCACTTGTAAACTACTTCATTGTTTATTTTTTCCAAAATCTTTGTGAAGATGGCATTTAACTGATTGTCTTGTAATTGACCTTTCAAGAGAGAGTATGATGTTTGGGAAAATACTTGTGAAGATAAAGCAGAATCTTGTCTGGGATGTGTTCTGAAACCTTAAATACTCTTCTTGAGTCAGGGAGGATTCACACAACTTCCTAAGCTGCATCTGTCTTGCTTTGAGTGTTTCTTAAGTTGGTCTTTACTATTCTAACCTGAAGCTCTGCTTCTTTTTAAAATAATCATGTCTGGTATTTGCTCGCTGTTGGTCTTGTGAAAATTGGACAAATGTTGCATTTGTGCATCATCTTTGTTGTGCCTCTTTGCTGAACCGTGACTTGTCCTGTCTGCTTTTCAGATCACATTGATTCTTTTTTTTGTTGCCTTTTATGTTCCTTGGCAATTGTAATTCAGTTTGTTCCTTAGCTTTTTTGATTATATTCTTGTGCTTTTGCTGTCCCTTATTTATGTGGCATTTGTCTCTGGGGTTTTTTTGTGTGATTTTTGAGTATTCAGGCTCTTAAAAAGCTTAGCAGATTCTTCCTCTGTACTGGTAGAGTTTGTTGTTAAAGCTGCTAAACTCACTTATTTTTGTCTTTCCTTTCTAGTTCTGTGTATCTCTTGAGAGTTTCACAGAGCATATCCTTTATCTCTTGATATTCTTTCTCCTGTTGCCTGCCAAACTGAATGGAAATCTTCCAAAGAAATTCAGGGAAGGATGGTAGAGGAGCTGAGACTGGCAATTTCTCTCTCCATTTTCAGCTCTGCTTTTCACCCGTTTAATATCAGATCATACTCTCCTTGGTGCCCTAGTGTTGCTGTGGGATCACTCCTCTGCTAAACAGTATGATCCTTTGAATACAGTGTAAACCAGTGTCTGGATGGCTTACAGTAGCAAGAATTCCTCTGGCAGTTGTTGAAGCAGCAGGAGAAGTTCCCTGACTTACTGGCAGGGCTGCCTTTGGGCCTGTCATCTATAATGCCTTTGATCAAAGTACTACTTCATCTTAAAGAAGGTCACATCCCTTGAGGTATATCAGATAAGTTTTAAGGTTCTTCATTTATCCAAAATTCTCTTTTGCCTAATGACTTCCAGATTTTCCACCCCATTCTGATAAACCAGAATTGACTATAATCATGTTACACCTCCCAAAAGTCTCCCTGATGATGGCGATTGCATGTGACAGTGTTTGCTGTGTACCCTGAGCTTGTGGGCAGAATAACTGAGCACTGCAAAGCATCTGCTGCCTTTCACCCTCAGGGCAACTACCTGGTACAGATGAGGGGAGTAATTTGCATGTACACATAGCTTAAAAGTAATTTTGGACAGCACTGTGAGATCAGGGTGAATGGAAGCTATATGTAAGTTACCTAATCCAGGTCTCCAGGCATTAAACCCATTTTACTCTTGATGTAGTAACTGCTATGGACTTGGTGGAGCAATGTCTGACTGAAATATGTGTAAGCAAAGAGGGAATTACAATCATTATGTTAACCACAGGAAATCTGCTTTTATGGTGATGAAAACAAGAATCAATCATAAGCAGCTAATGAATTAGCCTGCAGTATCTATTCTGTTCATTTCACAGTAAACACAACAGAATTAAGAAGCCCTTTGCAAGGGGGTCCTCTGCAAAGATGGTTTCTGTAACACCAGCCCTCCTTGCCTTTACTGTAAGTGCTACAAGAGTGTACATAAATACAAATTCTGATCCAAACGCACTGAACCCAAAGAAGAGCTGCTGGTGGTTTTAGCTGGGCTTTGTATTAGAAGTCAAAGTGGCTGTTAATTGTGATTGGTTTTACTGGAAACGTGAAGTCTGTGAAGGGACAGCTATTGGTCAGGCTCATCCCCATGCAGAGGACCTGGATGCTCACGTGAAGAGGGGAAAAAGCTGTTGCATCCTACTGTCAGTGCCACCTCTGAGCCCATGTGGGTCAGGCTGACAGTCAGCAGCATTCTCATAAGACAGCTTTTGTTGTCTCTCCTCTGAGGCGAGAAGAGAGCTGCTTCCCCTCTGGTGGCTCAGCTGCTGGGAGCCCTTCATGGGTTTCTGCCTGACTGCCTTCCTTACATAAAGTGCAGCTAAGTGAAAAGCTGTTCAAACCAATTCTGCTACATGTTACTACATGTTACTGCAATTTCTATTGCCTGTCTGGTTGGTTTTGCTGTCGAGGAACAGCAGTGAGTTTTTAAAAAATTTCTTGAAGTAAAGTGTGGACATCAGAGAAAATAACCAGCTGGCAGCTTCCAGGAAGGCAGTACTGAGCTGCTAGGGAAGGTATCTCTGAAGGAAGATTGATCTTCAAATTAAGGAGCAAATACCTTTTCTCTGAATAGGACAGCAGCTATTTGAGGAAACCCCCCGTTTTCACTACTGCATTAACTATCTACCGACATCCCACCGATTGCAAAAAATGTATGTGTTTTCCTAAACATAAATGGGGTTTGAATTGAAATACCATCCAAAACCTATGATTAGACAAAACAGATAAATCTGTGTATTTTATATTGCAGTTACTGCTTTACATGTCCTTAAGACCATGCCAGCTCCATTTGTATTTTAATTACACATTATGCAAAACCTGCTTCAACAAATGATTCATTGGTTGAAAATATTTTATTTATAAATTTAATATACAATAATAGCTTAGACTTCTGTTATGAGGTATGACAGTTAATTGAAAAGCATTATGTGGTTAAGTGAAGTACGAACTGACATTTGAGTAAATTTATTACGGTAGCTGTGATATTTTACTGTAAACAATTGTTTGTCTGATTCATCACCCCACTGGTAGGCCAGGAGAGAAAAAAGATGAGAGCAAGTGGTAGAGCTTCTGCCTGCAATATTTTCTTAGTCACAAGCCTTGTGATAGCATGAAGGAATGGTCAGTGTGTCTCTTAGATGCACATGGTGTGTCACACCCATTGAGACAGGATATGTTTGTGCATATAAGCCTTGAGCCTCCCACTAATGCATTGTTGACTGCACAGGCCTGTCTCAAGCCTCTGAAGACATTGTGTTCATGGATGTGTGCAGTGCAGTGATTTGGTCTCTTGAAAAGTTGTGGCACTCTCAGGTGGCATTGGTTTCTGCGGGAGGGTTGGTGCTATCAATTATTTCTGATATTGCAGGCTCAGAGAACCAACCAAAAATTTAGATTGTCTTCCAGGGGTAGTTGAGTGACAAGGCACTTGGAGGCTGTGCTGATTGGGACACATCAGGTGGCTGTATTGACGTTTCTGTGGTTCGCTGAGATGGGGGTTTGCTCTTCTCCATATACAGTACCCAGGGCAAAGGTGATGGTTTATTTTGGGGTAACAATACAAAGGTTCCCTTGCAGCACTTACTAGTAACTGTACCACATATACATACAAGGTTTGGGGACTAGCAGACACCTTTCTTGAATTTTGCTTTCTTATTCTTTTGTTCTCACTGGTCTCTAAGGTAGAAACTAAGAATTTCCTAGGGAAGCCAAAGAATGCATTTATCTGGTAGCTTCAAAGGGTTCAGTGCAGATTTAGTTGTTCTGACAAGCAGGCCTGGGAGAATTTAAATATCCTACATCTTCCAGCTTGATTTCAGTGACATGCTGACACAGAGTGAAGTAGAAGAACCCTTTCTAGGTATTCCACATATCAGTTATTTAGTGGAGGAGAGCCACCGTGGGTTCACAACAGAGAGATCATGCCTGAAAGTATCTGTCTGACAAGCTTAAAACAAACAAGCTGAAGTAGGGGAAAAAGAGGACATAATTTACCTGGGATTTGAAGGCTCGTTTGTATAACCATGCTGCACAGAAGTCCATGTTGTATCAGTGGATAGGTTAATGGGTGCAAGAGAGCTGGCCATGATACTCACCGTGAAGAGCTGCCTTTGCCTGGGGTGCTGGGAAAGGGCAATGTCACCTGTACAGGCCTGTTTTAGTGGTAGCCTGGGAGATAGGACAGGTGAATCCCATAAAGATGTTGAATCTGCTTGAAACAACACTATTGAAAAGGCCCCGGAGGGGCTGCATGAGATGGATAGATCAGCCCTTGCATGCTTTTCCTCTGAGGAGAAGACTGAAACCGTAGCCGGGGTCCCCCTGCATCCTGAGACTTTCTAACCTGCCTTGAAATCGTTTACACCCACAGAGGCTGCTCACTCAGCCTGCAGCTTTTCCCGGCTCCTCCCCATCCTCTCCATTGTCAGTAACCATAGAGATACAGACGGTGACTCCAGCCTCAGCCCCCCTCATGGTGTAGCCCTGGTGAAAGAGCTGGTGTCCTGTACTGCATGTGTTTTTCTAGAGTTGATTAATGCCCTTCTATTCGGCTTTCTCCCCACCTCAGGGAGGGCGGGGAAATAAAAGCAAATTTCCCCCTCAAATGACAGGTAAAATAGGATAGTCTGATGTTTATTACTGCTGCAGAAGAACAGATAATATCTACAGATTCTGGTGAAGCATCTGTCCCCTCCCAAGCTCTCCAGCAGGCGGCCATCCCCAGCACTGTTTCAAGTGGTGAGACAATAGCAAATGAAAGGAAAATTCCCTTTTCCAGGGCTATTTTTACCAGTGGTGCAGTTCCTGTTCAGTAGACTTATTCCTCTTAATCTACATCACTGATGATACTGGATTCTATTTTAGACATTGCATAAAATGTTCACCCAGTCTTTGCTAAAAAAGAAGCAACCAACTCACAAGTCCTTTGTTAAATGCTGTTTGCAAGACTTCAGCAGGGGTTTGGGTGGAAGAATCTTAGGCTGAGGTTCTGCAATTATCTTGCTTGGTTTGGGAACAGAAGTGTGTGTGACCTTGGGTAAGCCCAAGCCTCACAATTGGTTGGTTGGTTTGTTTTTTCATTATCCTGAAAATGAGAACACTCCCCCTATTTCTTTAGGGTTTTGGCTCTTATCAGTACTTTGTTAAAATGGAAGCTGTCTCCTGGTCTGCCCAGCATCTTGCAGAGAGGGACCCAGTTTGCAGCTGGATTTTCTAAGCCCTCTTGCAGTGCAGTAATGAAACACTATCTTGTGTGAATATCAGAATTAAAGAGGAAAAACCCACCTGAACAGGCGAAATCTTTTAGAGTTTGGATCAAACTTCAGTCACAGTCTCACCATGTCCTTTACTGAGACAGTAAATGTTTTTTACTCCTCTTCAAGAGGTACAGTGCTTGAAAATGTAATTTAAACATTTGCAGAACTTCGACTTCCTAATGTTTGTATTTTCACTGTATCGGGGTGTGTTGGTTTTATGTGATGAGTTTCATGCTTTTGTGGCTAAGCCAGGAAAACAGGTTAAATTGCAGGGCTGAGTGTTCTTGGTTTTCCAGCATTTACCTGGCTTAGTCTCTTCATCCCTGTCTCCTGTGCCTTTGTCTTGTCAGAAGTGTTTTTATAGTTGTATGAATGACATATCGTGGGGCAGCCAGGGCAAATTTGATGATTAACATGGTCTTTTACTTACAGTATTTTATGATGAAACCCCTTGCCATGGGTTGTTTTGTCAGATTGTGTCCCTGGAAATGCTTGCATGGGCAGATCAAAGGAGACTTGGATGGCTTGGTTGAAGAATTATCCATTGTCTTCAGGGTGTAGGACAGAGTCTGGCAATATGTAACTGCCCCGTGTGAGCCACGTGAGTTCCATCAGGAACATCTGAGAGAAATTATAGGACGTTTTTCAGGGTTTCTTGCTATCCTTCCACCATCCCAACTCCATGGTACTGTTTCTGGGACCTCCCAGAGCTCCTGGTTGCTTTGGGGGAAGTGTGGCCGTGAAGGGGAGCTGAGGAAGTGAGGGAGCGACCAAAGCAATGCTGTGAACAAACACCAACTGTTAAATGATGGAGCTGAGGAAGATGAGGGCAGGATTAGGGTTTCCTTGGTTTCTGGAGAGGATGAGCTCTGCAGTGGGAGGTTTGGCAGCAGCAGGCACCCCTTCCAATGAGTCACAGGATGCTTTTTCAGAGGAAAGGTCTAAGAAATGCGCTAGTGCTGCTCTTGCTCATTTTTTCTGTTCCTTCCAAAAGCCTTTTTGCTGCTTTGTGGTACCTGCTCTGCTGCCATCCTGGTCCCATACAGCCTGTCTTTGGAGCTACATTCCTCCATTTCTTCATCCTCCTGACCACTGCAGTGGTTTTTAGGGAGTGGAGAAAAACTGGCAGGTCAGCACGGATGTTTTGAAGTCACCAAGATCTGTTTGTAGAAGTAAGAGTGGAAGTTCTGGTTGACACAAAATTTGATGGATGTGAGAGATTGTCTTGTCATGCTTATGGGGAAAGACAGAAGGGATCAATTCCCTTTGCAGCCCTCTACCTCTAAAATTTTGGGAGTTTAGCCCTGGAAATTGCTGGAAAAATTGTTGCTCCTTCCTGCAAGCCCCTTGTCCCTTCCTCAGAGGTAAATGGTGTTTGTTGGACCTCTCCCATAATTTGTGATGGGGAGATACTTCATTTTCCTCTTGATATCCTTCCTGTCAAGTGTTCTGCTGTCACCGGGACTGAGAAGCACCAGCTTCATGCTGCAAAGTGGATCTAGTTGACTTGTGTGTCCTGACTTCAGGGAAATTGAAGCTTGTCCTCAGTCCTTAAGAGTGTGGTTGGCCTCATTGGTTATTCCTGAATGCTCCTTCACTGTTTATGCTGCTTCATTACAAACTTCCAATGCTCAAAACCAAACCAGTTCATCTTTTGACTTTTTCTCTCTTAAAAATTAATTCCTCTTCTTGGCTGTCCCTCCCAGTTGCATTGTCTCCTCCCACAGCACTGGGTGGTTTCTGAATTCACAGGTCCCTTTTCCTACCAAGATTAATATTGTATTGGAGAAAGCCTTGGAATAGAGACATGAGATGAGATCGAAGCAGGCATAACAGCTGAATAGTGACAGCAAAACTGCACCCCTCACAGCAACTTGGTTTCCAGCTGAGCTGTGCAGTGAGCCCTGTTCTGCTCTTGTATTAGTCCTGAATTATCCCACTTGCCTCCACAGTCCTGCAGCACTTCTGCTTTTCCCCTTCTTTTATTTCCCCTTGGTGTGAACAGGCAAATGCAAGGCTTAAATAACAGCACAGTCAGGCTGGTTCCAGCATGCCAACAGAAGCATCAGATAGAAAAATAAAGGGGGAGAGCGAACTGCCCTCCTAATCCATAATGCAGAAAATGCTAAATCCCTCCAGCCCTCCTTTTCAGCATGTACTGTCCATAAAACCTGTTTAGGATTTGGATCGGCATCATGGTGAAACCCGGGTGTGCTGGTGCCTGTGTGCAGTGCGTGCCTGTGTGTGTTTGGCAGCAGCACAAAAGAAAACAGTTGATGATATTCATAGGATTAAAGGCCTGATTCCTGGAGACACACTTGGCTGGATGCAATTAAAATGCCAGTCAGGCATTTGATACCAGCAACCCCTTGACAAACTGCTTCAGCAGCCGCGAGGTGCAGCATCCTACTGTAAGTGGATGATGGCGGAGCTCGCTGATTTGTCATCATTCTCGAAATTTCTGTGGCCAGTGAACTCCCTCTTCCTCTCCCACTCACCCTCTTTTCCTTTTCACCACTGCGGGGACTTCTCCTAATTTGCAGTTTTCCTTTTCCTGACGTACACATGGTCGATACAAGCTGGTGGCTTGCAGACTGCGTCTGTCTGGAGATAGGCAGCGAGCGGATGGATAACAACACTCCAGGAGAATGATTATGCAGCAGTTATTTAAGGATAGGCTTTTGTGGTATGGCAGCATGTGAGCTGGTAACGATTTTATTTTAAAAATGTCAGCTTTGTTTTCTTGTTGAGAATTTGAAAGAATTATACCTTTTATGCTGAAGCTTTTTGGATTTAGTCTGCTGTAGATTAAATTCTGTAGTGGTGCATTCAGGATGAATCAAAATGAATAGGTAATAAACTTCTGTGGGTTTGTTTATAAATATATTGATGCATGCATAATGTGTGTTATATGTACACACACACCTTCATACACATATGCTTATATGGATATGTTTATGCATGTGTCTTTGTATGATAGAAGAAAAACCTTTCTTATAGCTGAAAAATGTATTTCAGCAAAAATTAAGTGTTTTCAGTTTATTTTTTGTCCCTCCCTTTGTTTTATATTAACAGATTTTTCAGCATATAGTCTTGGATACAGCACGCTGATTGGAATCTGCTTGTTCACCGATTGGAAAGGTAGGACACCTCTGTTTCACTGTGGGAATGAATGTGATACAGGGCGTGGGCTGTTCTTTGTTATTTTTGTTTGTCTTTTTTGATTTAAACAATAGTTTTTCTTCATTTTGTCCAGCTGTGTTTCATGGCAGCTTTGCGGAGATTTTCAAATTGTTTTGGCAGGCACTGTGAAGTTATTTTTGATGTGTATGCATATGCTCTAGCTAATTAATGAGTCCTTTCGGCTGCAGCTACCACAGGGCAAGATACAAACCCTAGTACTTGTCTATTGTCTGCTTTAGTGTAGTGAGGGTGCAGGGCTGTCTCCTGTCATACCAGATTTGGGGATGTCATAATACTGATTTTAACATCAGCAAGGACAGGGTTAAGCTCTCTGGCTTGCTCAGAGCAGGTACAGTCTATCACAGTGGAAAGCATAATGATGAATTCAGGCTGTATCACTTCCACAGAAGAGGGAAACTTCTTTTAACCTGTGCAGTGCTGCCAAAATGCATGTGTTCTTCAGCTCAGGGCTTTCATGCTTTTATGCTTTTTTTCAGCAGCCTGGCAGGACATGACAGCACGGGGTGAGCATCTGTCTGATGGCTTTTTTGACATACCCCTGGCACTTCCAAAATCATGTCTGTGTATCAAAATGAAGAAAGCAAGCTGGTTTTTTTTGACAGTGTCATTGCTGGTTCCCAGGAGAAGTAGTTTATTGTCCTCTTCCCCCTAATATATTTTGGCTTTGGTTGCTTTAAACCCTTGATGCCATAAGGGAAAGAAGGAGATAAAACCTTGCAGAATAGAAAACATTAAGTGACTTTGTATTGAACTTTCAGATGTCAGGTATTTAAAGAATACAGATCTCATTGGTTTGCAGTGGGGACTGTGCACTTTAAAAAAAAAATCTAGGCATGATTAAAAATCTGCTCCCTCCACCTTGATAGAGAGGGGGAAAGGTATACCCATATTAAATTAACTTCTCAGGTACTGGTTCTCACACAACACCTACCAAACCAGACTTTATGATGTGTTGCTCTTCCCAGGTGCCCTACAGGTTATCATACTTAACCTTGCATTTAGACCTGGAGGGAATGTGTGTGTTTGTAGGGCAACAATCAAAACGTGCATGTCTTTAATCTGAATTTTCAGGGGGCCTTCTGAAAGCCAAACTAAAAATCCCGAGCAATTCTTCAGGAAAGGCAGTTATGTTTCACTTGTGAGAAAGCCTGGACTCTTGAAATGGCCAGTGTAGGTTCCCGGACAGGTAAGAACCCCAAGCCAGAACCTGGGCATTGGCAAGGATGAGGGGCACAACAATGCATCCCTCAGAAAGGAAATGAATAATCAATTTCATGCAATAAATTGGTAGGGCTGGTTGATAAGTGCTGCTTCCTGGGGAAAGCATTTGTGAATTTTTCAGGATAGTCTCTCCTGTTTTTCTTATATACAATTCTATTCCTTGTCTTCTCCTCTCTTGGCCCTCATATTCATTCTGCCTTTGGCAGAAGGCTTCATGCCTAATAGATTTTCCTGGTTAAATGAAATTGTTGAAAGGAATGCTTTACTTGTTAGTTTTTCTTAGTTGCTTTTAATGCTCTTTCCTCCTGGTATCAGTTATCACTAGACACACTGAAATAGAGAAACCTTAAATAGATAGTGTAGAAAATGCTTTAATTCCTGAAAAATGCCTTCAACAATCTGATTTTAGCTAAGAGCAAGTCGCTTCTCTTCCCTCTATTTTTAATTTCACTTCCATTATCCAAGGGCAACAAGCCAAACTGCAGTCTCATTCTGATTTCATTAATGTTTTGCAAACTCTGTCTCAAGGACTAATGTTGCTTGCTGGGCTTAATGTCAGAATCCAAGATTTTGCTGCAGCATTGGAGAAGGGGAATAGGAATGAATAGAAATGATGACATTGTTAGCAGACGCGTATAACTGCCTAGTTTTCATAGTATCGGCAGATAATGAATCCAATTCGTTGACAGTGTGATCCCTTCAGATGAATGGTTTTCATCTGCTGTGAAAATGTCTCTTATCTCCTGCGCACAGCATCTTATCAGTCTTCTGTGGTCTCCCAAAAACAAAGAAAGGGCATCAGCTATTTGTTATTAAATTAGAGTTGGTGGAGACTGGGGTTTTTTCACTACATATACATATGAAAATACATACACGTTTCTTGCACTTCTGATTTACCTGTCATTTTAACCTCCTCCTTTGATCTGGGTTTTTAAGATTTGTGTTACAAATCATTCCTTCAGGCTACAAAGAAGAAAATGAGATGTTGTGCTGGCAAAAATGGAAATTATTTCAAACAATGTAATTTTCTTGAAGAGGTAAGGCACTTGTTCTGTAAGAAGAGAATTAATTCTAGATTGACAGGACTTAAAAATCCTGTGGCCACAGGGGTGGTGTAAGATGGCTTGGAATATCAAAAGAAAAACATTTTTTTCAGCTGATAGAAAAAGGCATCAGAAGCCAGAGCATGCAGTAGCAATGAGGTGTGCTGGATTACAGTTTGTGGACTCCAGGGCATGCACCCAGGATGACATGATGTTTGGCACTCACCTGCAATTAGACATACCATGTGGGGACCAAATGCGCCAAAGTCATCCGGAGAAATGCGTGGTGTCAGTTCGTCCTCAGGGTGCTTCTGCAGGGAGTGGCTTCAGGAATGAGCTTGGGCCCCCATATCTCCCCTGTCCTGAGATCCTCATCCATTTTTTTAACCACACTTGTGATGGCCCTCGTGGAGGAGGTAAGGAGGAAGTTTGCTTTATGGCTGATCTAGGCTAGGTTTCAACATTCTCCGTTTGTTTACTAGTGCTACTGTTAGATCACCAGGATTAATGTTGTCTTGTCATATGATTACATGAAATAAGTATTGGTCTGAGCATTGGAATGGATGGTGCTGTCTTTCCTTTGATTTATGTCTTGTGCTTGATGAAGTGGAGATTTTCTTGCCATTTACTGATCAGAAAGACCGTCCCCTAGTCAAACTGTTTGGTGACAAATAAGGGTCCTATGTTATAGCTTTTCTTTCAGCTGGGACAGGAATGGGGTCAGTTGCAGGGTCTGCCTTTTGTATTTGAATGTTGGTTTTCTTGGGACTTGTAGGAAGAGTTACCTCTATAACAGTAGGCTAAAATTGGTAAATGGACTCAAAAGTTATTATCTATAGAGAACGTAATCCACACAAAACTGGTTTTCTGAGTAAGACTGGAGCTAATGTATCATACCCTGATCAAAGTTCTTTCTATATGGGTTTGCATCTTGTGTCTTCTCCTTTCTTGCCACATTTTCCATTCCCAGTTTCTCTATGGCCTTCTGCTGTCAGCTGGGCAGGACACAGTGTGCTTTAGGACCGCTCTGGAATGCTGGCTGGCCAGCCATGGTGTGTATGGGCTGCCTGTCTGGAAGATCAGTCCCAGAGAGTGATGAGGTTATTGCAGTGCTTTCTTCATTTATGGGGAGGATTCATTTCAGTTTCGTTTTTCATTTCTAGGAAGAAAATTTTTGTCCTTAATTCTGTGTCAAGCTAGGTTTAAATATTAAGAGCTAGACAGCAGAAGTTTGGTTTAGTAACATTAGGAAGGACCCTCAAGGACCTTCCAAGAAAATAATCATCAAGGCACAAGAATCCAGTGAAGGATGAACTGGACAAGGAGCTCAACTGACATGACCTCAACTGGAGGCAGAAGTGAATAGGTGCAGGCCTGTGGTTCCTGTGAACACCTGTAAACTGCCAGGTTAATTTCTGAAAGTTTGTATCCTCCTTCTCTTCCTTATTTTCTCTGTCTCTAAAACATACAAAGAAATGCCAATGTATTTCTCAGGAGAAGTATACATCAGCTTTGCAAAATGATTGAGATCCTTGGATTTGATCATGAAACTTAGTATGATGACTTTTGTCTTGGCTGCAGTAATAAGGGTGAATGTGGTATTACTGTAGTAGCAGTACCAATGAAAAGGTTAAAATAGTAAAAGACTTGATTTCTCCCAGCTTCACCCATCAACTGAACTCTTTCTTCTTCTTTGTTCTATATGGCAATGGTACAGGTCAGTGATGATATTTAAGATATTAATGAATCAATGGCCATCAATTGATCTGTCCCATTTCATACAAAAGGTGTCTGTTTCCCAGTGGACACTTCGCTGGCATATCAAAGCTGGGAAAGGCCAGAGATCATGTTGCCAGTAGCATGCTAGGGAAAAACCTCTATAGCAGCAGTGCTGCTGACTCATGCTTTACAACCTTGGAACATTCCCTGAAAGGCTGGAGATTAACTTCCTTTCCCTGTCTTAGTCAGGGGACAATTCATTCCATTATTTGCCACCAAGTGAAGCCTCTAGATAGTTACGCACTGCTGCATTTTCACTGATGTTCTGTGGAGTGCATTAGCATGGAGCTTGAGAGAAATCATGGGCAATTTATTTTAACGCATTGGGTGTCAGTCAGTGCTAAATCACAGGAGCTATTTACATGTTTTCTGAGTCATCCTGTTTCTTGTGATAAGGTGATTTTTCAGTATGTGTCGTTAGTAAATTGGGTTAATATCTTCTTTTTCTTATTTGGTGTGTATATTTTCTCTTAAAAATGCAAATATGTGCCTTAATTGCCTAAACGAAAATGAGTCACATTTAAGAAAGTGCCTTTCTTTAGGCTTTTCATCACCAAGGGAAAGAGGTTCATGACTGCTGGAGACAGAAATAGAGAGCAGTTGGGGGAGAGATCACAGAGATGTGTATTTAAGTGTTGGTATAAATCTCTGTATATAATCCAGTTGTCTGTGTCTCTGTAGTTCCCAAGTTGCTTCCATCCTCCTTCCTGGAGGGACCTGAGCACTGTGCTGCTGCTCAGGATTGTAGCATTTGATACTGAAAAACTTGATCTTATGGTGGAATTCATAGCCCGCATTTGGTAGGGGAGAGGAGGGTCCATGGGACAGCTCTGGGGTCTTGCATGTGTCACATCCTCAAACACCTATTTCAGGTGCTTGAATTACAGATGTGGAAACAAACTCACAACACATTTCTATGAAAAATTCCTTGACAAATCCCTGTCAACTCCCAAGTACAGGGCAGCACAGTGCAAGCATAGGTAGCATACTACAGTGGAAATCCTGCTGAACTGGTGTCTCATTTTTGCTATGGGGAAAGCACCTAATTCTTTCTGCTCTGTAGTGCAAGAAACACTGTTCGTCTGCCTGTATATCCTCGTGCTGGTCAGCAGTCTAGTGTTGGTCTGGCAGCAGTGCACAGGTCAGGGACTGCTGCTCTCTTGCAACTCTTTTACATCCTTTGTGAACATCAGGAAGGTTTTTATTGGTGTTTCTGAGCTGCTGATTTGCAATATAAGATGTTGATAGAGTTGATTTGGAATTTCACAGGGTTAGAAGCTCTCTTGGCCATGTGACTCTTCCATTCCCCCCTTCCCCTCCCCCTCAGTTTTTTAAAATATTTGAGGCTGAGATATCATGGAGAAAGGGCAGCAGGAGTGAAAAACACAAGGCTGGAAGGATGTGGAGATTGATCAGGCTCTGCCTTTGGGCACTCCAGTCCTAGAAACAAGGCTGCCTTGTCTAGGTTGCAGCACCACTGCATCATTCTTCTATTGTATCCAGCCCTGAGCACACTGGGGAGCACGCTCAGTGATTGCTCCAGATTGCCTTCATTTCTGTCTGAAAGCAGAGACATAAAAACCCTGTCTGCAGTAACAGTCTCCCCGAAGTGGGGTCAGAGAAGGGACAAACCCAGTAACATCTAATAATTTCGGACAGAACTACCTGCATTAGTATTTCCATAGTTGGAACACTTTGACTGAAGTCTGTTTAAGAGTGGATTTACCTGCATTAATCCAAACCCCTTCTCGGAACTTCTTGATGTGAATGTGGTGGCCTGGCTGGCTGGTGGATTGGCATTAGGGTCCTCCATGTCAACAACAGCATATGACCCTGGTTTATGATGAATCAAGATGGCTGATAACTGTATTGATAGACTGATATTAAATCTAGGCTTACGTATTGCTGCAGTTCAGTGTATGCCTGTATTGCCAGGCCTCATTCTGGAGCTTCAGTGAGGTGTAATTCTGGCCACCTGTGGAGGTGCTCAGCTGCTCTCAGGATCAGCTGTCCAGTGAGGGCAGAACCCTGACCCGATGGCATTCTCCTCCGGTGACTTCCCCAGACCACTGGCAAAGCCGAGTGTAGTCTGACTGTTGATCCTGTGGCTTTCAAAAGTTTATAGGACTTTTGAAGCAAGTGTACTTAATTTTTAAGTGAAACGAGGTGCATGATGATAAAACTGAAGGAACATTAGATGCCACAGAGTGAGTCAGGATGGCACTTTTTTTATAGTCATAATAAGATAAAGAAACAATTTGGGATGCTCAGTAATGTGCTGAATGCCCTCAGAGAAGGTAGAAAGCAAAGATATAAGCCTCTTGATTCCCCTTCTCATCCCACAGTCCTGTACATATACAAAAACGGCCTCTGTATCTTTTCAAAGCCCACTGGGATCCACAGAAGCTTGTGCTCTTGGCACCTGGTGCTGTCGTCTCACAGTACTCAGAGCTGCTGTTGATGTCCCCTTGAGCAGAAGCTTAGTTCTCCTTGGATGGATCTTCAGTGCCTAGGGTCCTCTTCCTTGGAAAGCTGCCACAAAGTATGGCTGCAGCACAGCTAGTCATATTAATAATCATTAAAATAAGAATTAGTGACATTAGTTGTAGTGTTGGTGTTACGTAATTAATTATAAGAACAGCCGATCTTGTAAGGGAAAAGTGAGGCACAGGCAGGATTTCTCACTGCAGCGACCTTCCCTGCAATGTACACAGAATGCCCTTGGATATCTGAATGAATGTGCTTTTTCTTAGGTTCATGGTATTTAGTGTTCATATTTAGTGTCCATGAGTAAAAATGTCTTTCAGCAAACAGTTGTGTAAGTAATTATGCAAAGGTAAATTCAAGACTGTATACAGCTACTAAAAGTAATTTTACAATTGTGTGACCAGCTAGCTCGTGTAAAAACTTTAAATACCAATGTGTGTGTTACTCACAAGCAGGAGACTTGAGCACTTTAGTGATTAATTATAGAACAGAGGAGATGGAAACTCTGAGGAGGTGCTCTGTGGTACAAGCAACACATCCATGCAGTTGGCAAACCAAGAATAACTCCCTGAAAGAACTCACTTAAAAATATTTGAATTAAGAAAACCACCCAAAGAAACAAAACCAAAAGAAGAGAAAACAAACAAACAAAACACCCACCAAAGAACAGAAGTTTTGTGTGCTGTCATTTCTCATTTTTGTATTTCTGTAGGAAATACAATGTTTATAATATTTAAGTTGGAGAAAAGCAGTGAGACATATGGAAGGGGATACTTTCAAATCATTGTGTTTTTGTCCACGCCTTCACCTACATTTTGTTATGGTTCATGTTTGCATTTTCTAAAGCTCTCTTTATTACAAGTAGCCCTTGTAATAACACTGTCTTGACCTTTAAAATTCCTTTTTGCAGCATCCAAACAGGCAGGAGAAATAACAAATTCTTCTATCTAATAGCAGTAAACATGTCCTGGAGTTAGAAATACTTCTATGAGGAGTGTCGAAATAAAGTTTTGTGGACAAACTAATTCCTGGAATGAATCAGCTTCTTTCTGTAACTAAATATGAATTTGGCCTGTGTATATATGTGTTAATAATCATAGATAATGGAAAAGTAGACTTGATATCCATGATATTACGAGGGGAAAAAAGGAGTGTACCTTCTGTCACTCACTCAGAATATCATTCAGTTTATAAAGCCCTAGTGTGTGGGATGTTTAGGGGTTGGGGTTTTCTTTTTTTTTTTTTTTCTTTTTACCTTTATACATCTGTCAAAAGGGGATAATTGTTTCTATCTTGTCAGGTAGAAAGATTATTTGGGTATTCTGAAATACTGAGCTAAGATTCATAAAATAATTTTAAAAATACTCTTACTGGGCCTAATGTAGTATCTATGGAATTGACTCTTCACTTGAAAAGCCTTAGGCTAGCCTTGCAGTAAAGGATAGTTCCAGATGTGAATCTCTCCTTTTCCACCTGGAGTTCTGTTCTGAATAGTTTACTAAATGTAATGAAGGGCCCAAACTGTTCATGGGCATTCTGTTAAAAAAAAAAAAAAAAGTTGCCACCTTTAGATTTATGTTATGGTGCTAGTACATGTCCTTGCAATTCTGCTCCCTTTTTTCTTAAAACAAGGGAAAGAAATATTTGCGTAATAAACTGTGTCATGGGAAAGAAAGCCATATGTTATGACAAAGCATAAAAAGCCTTTTGAGAATTTACAGCCATGAGTGTTTATGAGAACTGAACTCATTTTCATTTCCCAGCAATGATGGTTGCAGAGATCATCGGACTCAGGTAACTATAAAGATGAAAGTACTGCAGGATGTCAGAAAGGTGGGAAGCAGGGCCCTCAACCCCTGGAAGAAGCTGTGGCTGCTGGCCATGCCTGAAGTGCTGCCTCGCCAGGCTGCAGCAGACAGATTGGCTGGTAGAAAGACAGTGGCACTCCATCTGTGCAGGTTCGTTGTAGGAAGGTTAAGCCTATGGATTGAAGTAATCCTTGCAGTATTAAAAGCCCCAGTCTTGCAGTGTCTGTGGGGGAAGGGCCCATCAAATTTCACAGAAACTTGCTGAGATGATCAGCCCTCCCAATGCCTCCCCTACAGCTTTTCCACTTGTCTCTGGCTGTTGGTTTGTCAGGCTCATTGGCACCATTTTCTTTTGGTAAAATGCTCCCCATAGCAGAGACTGGCCTTGCATCTGAGCCCCTTTTCTGCTTAGTGGAATTAAGTCTTTCACCGATCTGTCATTCAAAATTCACTGCAGGCTGCCTGCTCTGGCCACCCTGGCTGACACTGGGGCTTTCTGGTCCTTTTTCACTCTATATGTCACCGATTCTCTCTGTCTGTATAGAAAGTCTATATCTCTGAAATGAAATGGGCATTGCTCATGTGGCCCTCTGCCATCTATGGCAGCTTGTCTCAGAAACCTGAGGAAGCACCGGGCTTACCAGGCTGGCTGATGTGTTTCTGATGCAGTGTTCCTTGGCCTTTCCCAGAACTTTCCCGCTTTGTCCCTGAGTCTGGAGCACATATGTGCAAGGCACAGAGGCATAGCTTATCACTTCTAGGCAGAAGCATCTATCCTGGGCTCTGCTTTTGCTGTGCTTGACAGAGAGAATGGGCAGATTTCTAAATGAGAGCATGGAAGGAAAAAACATGACCTCTGCATCTGTTTCAGGTTAGAGGGCTCCATGGAACCAGAGCCAGTCTTTGAATCAGCATCTCTAGAGCTGGGGTGGGCATAGGAAGGCTACTTATCTGTTTCAATAGACTTGATGGCTATTGTGTGGCTGCCATCTGTCCTTCTTCACACAGGATAACTTTTGTTTTATCATTAATATCTTTAACCATCTCTTCCTAGATCTCTAAGCTGCTGGTCAGCCTGCATTCATTGTTGAATAAAGGAGCTGCCACTTTTCTTAACAGAAAATAATCTTACTTACAATACTGGTAAATGAGGCCTTCCCCTGCCCCTTTTTGACATGAGTGCCTTTCTGCACAAGAAACATGATTGATAAGCAGGGGCCTCACTGCAGCATTTATCATCCCGATTAATCGCAGTGCTTTAATAGAGCACTTTGCTTCAAACAGAAGACAGTCACCGTATGAACAATAGCTGGAGCACTAAGCATTGAAAGCTAAAATACCTGTTATATTAGAAAGGGGGGAAAAAAGCAGGATTTCAAGGAGAACAAGTGTTGGGCCTTGCAGATGCTTCAGGGAACTCTGAAAAATTTGCTAGCAAGAGTTGAGAGGTTTGAAGGAGTTTTCAAGTGGGCTAACAGTAATAAAAATGTAATGGCAAATGTGTAACACGCTGTAGATATTTTTTCTTGTGCCAGTTCATTCATATCCCATTCAGTCTACTTACCTGCTGTCAGGAGATGGTACTGATTCATACAGAGGTGGTTGGTTCCAGTGTCTGCATGGCAGTGTTGAGCAGACTGAAGGTCTTTGCATCTCTGGACCAAGTCCAAATCCACTTACATGGAGCAGCTGCAGGAGATCTGCAGTGCTGCATATGAGTGGAAATAGGAGTCAGTCTGCAGTTCATGTTTTGTTGATCTGTTCTATCTAGGTGTGCTCAATATCAACAAGACTTTTAAAAAGTCTGCAAGCATTGAAGTGCCAAGTGACAGTCTTCCCTTTAACAAATTGTCATGAGAGTTTTAATATATGCAAGAAAGCTGGAATATTCTGGAAGATTTCTGAAAGTGTTTGTTTTTCCCAGACAGAGGGTAAGCCTGGGCAAGTTCAGGGCTTCCCTGTAGCTACTGGAGATGTCATCCTACTGTTGTGTTCCTGAGAACTACAGGTAGCCCTGTGGTTGTGCCGAGACTAGAGATGACTGAATTACCCTCAGGTGCTTAACATTGCCTCATCACTGCCTTAGCTCACTCTATAGCAAAGTCCTGTACAGGTTGGGGCAAGTCCTCCAGCATATGTAATGTGACAACTTGCAAAACCTTCCTTCATTCACCAGAGGTGAAAGTTGAGAAGTGGTTGATACATAAGTGGGTAAATAAACAACAAAATTTTGAGGTCTTTGCTGGTATGTATCGGTCTGGTTTTGCCCATTTCCATCTTTGCCCTATAGAGATATCTTGAGCATCTACAAAAGGTTTAAAGTGCCCCAATAAGCACTGCATAAATCCATTCTTGATATATCCTAAAGGAGATGTTGTTATGATGCTGTGCCTGGGCTGGTGAGTCAGTGATGGTGGTAGTTTGGAATATCAGCAAGCTGAACAGTGTGACCAAGAGTATTTCTTTTTGGGTGCTCATGGTCACAGCTACAGTGTGTCAGGGGTCTCTTGTACGAAGGTGACTGTTCGGAGTCTATCTGCAAAATGGAAGCAGGAACCAGTGTCTTGAAAAAAACCCACCTAATTAACCAAAAGGAAAGGTATCAGATGAGAGAGGGGAAGAGAAAGTTGCTTTTTTGTTTAGAATTCTGTTTGAGACTGGCCACCAATGTGGCTTTGGTATTGTTCTGTTGCAATGAGTAATAATTTGTAGAAAATGAACGTTCATTCCTCCTGCCCTCACCAGCCTGAGCACCATTTGGAAGTGGAAGGACGGTGGGACTGCTGCATTTTTGCTTAAGCCAAACAGGAGCAGGAATGAGGCGGTTGGGCCATTTTAAAAGAAAATGTGAGTAATTGTAGATGTTTAGGAACACTGAATAAAACAGTTTGAGAGTTGGGAAACTGGTGTGGGAACACTGAGACACAACATGACTGCATGTATGAAAATATATACAGCGTTACTAAGTACACTTCTTTTTAAGTTCAAACCAATGGAACAATTGCTACCCTTAAAGGGTAAAAAAAAAAAAAAGATTGGAAAAAATAAACCTTCAGGTTAAAGCCTTGACTTATTTTCCCTCTAGCACAATATACTGTATATGAAAAATGTTGGGAAGACAGCTGTTCCCAGGACTTGGTAATGCATTTGTCTCAGTACTGCTCTAGGAGCCTGCTGGCACATCTCCTGGGTGGCTGCAGAAATACGTGCTTGGAGTTTATCCAGTAGCAGTTGTATGTTTGCTGAATACTGCTCAGATTGTCTCACCTTTAGGATTTTCCCCACTTTATTGTTTCAGATTTGTTTTTTGTCTTTTTAGGCTCCAGTAATGCCACTGGTGATCCTTGCAAGCTCAGTGATTTCATCCTGCTTAACTAGTATCTCTTGAAATTTCTGGGAAGGGGGAGAAGAGGAGGTTGGAGATGAAGAAGGAATCCATAAATTTTAAGTATCTTATGTGATGGGCAACTGTACAGTACTTAAGAGTTCTCTAAACACTGTTATACAAAATTCCTTTCATGAAGGCAGTTTTCTCCTAGATGTTTCACTGATTGCTCTGTAACTGGGGCTGAGTAATTTAATTCCTGCTCTTCTGCCTGACTACGTGACTTTTCCTTTCCTAGAAAACATGTGAAAAAACCCCCCAAACCTTCATATATCTGAAGGCTCTGAGGTAGCTACCTAAAGTATATACATTTGTATAGTTATCTAAAGCCTGTACATATCCTATATTCACTTGAAACTGGAGTGACTGGGTCAGTCACTTGCCAGGAGTGAACGTAGATCTTGAAAAAGATCCAGTCATCCCAGGGGATTCATAGATTGAAGGCATTGCTGTGAGAATGTGCTCTGGGTGGGTCAGTGCCAAATGCTAAGTGACAGCGCTTTGGTTTTTTTGCAGCAAACCTGTAGCATGGCAGGGCACTAGCTTTAGCAATTGCTTCTATAAGCAGTAATGGCAAATGCTTTTATTGTGGTATTTAAAATGCTAAAAGTGAACATTTTAACTACTTAATCATCATATGCAAACTGGCTTTTAGGCCCAAACGTTCATTGTATGTTGTGCTTATGTTATATGAAACTCCTGTGGGCACCCAAATCCTGTTCGATTATGTCAAGACAGAGTTACTAGAGGACCTGGATTCAGTTGTTTCCTGGCCTAACAAAGACCCAGTTGTTGATTCTGAAGGCCAGAAAAAGCGAAATGCACGTGGACTCAAGGCAATGAACTTCCTATTACTTTTTTCTGCACTTGATTGGAGAGCTGAGATCTAACGGCTGATCTCATCACTTTAAGCATCGCTTCATCTTCCTGCTGATTGTCCTCTTTCTTAAATCATCTAGTATTGCTGTGGCATGAAGTGAATTTGTGTGTGTGTTTGTGTGCAGACAGTTCTTGTAGGCTTGTCTGCAAGCAAAACCTGTACCATTAGACCCATACGTATATTAAGGGACTATGGATAATTAAGCAAATGTGCACTTTCTTTGTTATATGTCCAAGAAACACTGAAATTTCCTTCATTCTGGAATCATGTCCCTCTTCAGCCTATCTGCCTCTTACATCTGTAGAGATTTTGATGTTATGTGAGGCCTATTTGGTGTCATACCATGGTCTGTGTGGTCTCAGCTTTTACATGTGAGTTCACTTTTGGGAAGGAACATGCCTCCTGGGATAGGGATGCAAACTGGAAGTGTGTCCACAGCAGCAAATACTCAAGTACAGCTGCCTCTGTGCATGACTGCATCCAAGACACATGCTTCCCCTGAGAACATATCCAGATTACCACTTTGTCTCTTCAGCTGGTAGCTGTCATTGCACTGTGCACCGCAGCTGTAAAATCAGCTTGTGATGGACTCCTGAAAACACCTCTCGGGTCCTGGGCACTCCTGATGTAACAGTGTGACCACCTTTTCATTAAGGGCAGGGGAACACAGGATTATATTAGAACAGATTTTCCCACTCTTCCCTTATGTTTATTATGAGAAGTACATGATGCCATCAAAGGAACATGATTCAAAGTCTGCTGAAACCCAAGTGAAAACTTCCATCAACTTCTGTGGGCTTTGGATTGGACCCCTAAGGAGCTGCTTTGATCAGTGAAGAGTGCATTGGGCTAATCTAGGTACTGACATGAGAAGGTCTGCTCCTGCTAGTGGGGGATTTTTCTGCTAAGGTTTGCGGGTGAGGGCAGTGGCTCTTGGAGTTCCCTTCCACTGCTAAAGGAAGGAAAGGCAGCCTGTCTGCAGGACATAAGGCAGCTCAGCCCAGGAGCTGGAGGGGGGAAGCACGTCAGGTGCCAGCTCAAACAACATGCAGAGTGACTTGTACAAAGTAGAGCTGAGGTGGCATGACCTACTTGACTTACAACATCACTTCACCTCCACTGCAGTCAGACTTGTTCAGGGAGAAGACAGAGTAAACATGCATTTTTTAACAGGTGACCTGTGAGATAAAGATGAGGAAAGTTAATTGGAATTGTCACTGCAGAGTCTTTTGCCAGGGGCTGGCATTGTGCTGAAAAGTGACATTAATAATGTTGGCAGGATGGGACAATTTATTGTTTAATATTAACTACTATAAACCACCTTCTACTTATTCACTTACATTGAGATGGGAGAGCTTTGGCTTGCTTAGTTCCCAAACTGCTGTTTTCTCTAAAATGCTCATGACTGCCATGGATAGTACTGTGATAAAACCCTTAGATCTGGAAAACTCTCAACATTTTGCTGGGGGTATCTATTTCTTGGTCGATCATCTTCAGAAGAGCAAATTGGTATAATGACATTCCATACATTGCTGGATAAGAGGTAGTGGGGGTGTTTAGATGTGTGCTATGCTTATGCAAATGAACATAATTCACATAGCGACATCATAATGACCACTTAAACAGTAATTATGATGGACTTAGCTGAATGTTTAAAGGTAAGAATGGTGGTGGTGGGGAAATACTAAAAAAGCTGTTTACATAATTACTTACTAGAGGTTTATCTTACTGATGGAAGCCTGTTCAACCTAAGGTAACTGAAGGCCCACACTAAGACCCTAAATCACCTTGTTTGTGAGCTGCTTTTTGCTGATGATGCCACCCTCATTGCTCACAAAGAAGCAGCTCTGCAGCACTTAACATCCTGCTTTGCAGAGGCTGCTGAGCTTTTTGGGCTGGAAGTCAGCTTGAAGAAGACAGAAGTTAAGTTCTCTATCAACCTGCACCTCAGGAAGTCTTCCATCATCCCCACATCACCATAGGTCAATCAGAGCTTAGGTCAGTCCAGCAGTTCAGCTACCTGGGAAGCATCCTTTCTTCAGATGGTAAGATTGACAAAGAGATAGACAACAGGTTAGCAAAGGCATACAGAGCTTTTGGAAAACTTCATAAAAGGGTCTGGTGCAATAAACACCTGAAGAAAAGCACAAAGATTAGTGTCTATAGAGCCATTGTATTGTCTGCTCTCCTATATAGTTCTGAATCATGGGTCATCTGCTGCCACCACCTGCGACTCCTCAAGCACTTCCATCAGCGCTGCCTCCGTACAATCCTAAACATCCAGTGGTCTGACTACGTGGCTAATGTGTCTGTCCTTGAACAGGCAGAGATCACCAGCATCGAGGTCATGCTGCTGAAAATGCAGCTGCGCTGGGCAGGACACGTCTCCAGGATGGGGGATCACTGCCTCCCTAAGATTGTGCTCTGTGGGGAACTCGCCACCGGCTGCCGTAAGAGAGGATCCCCAAAGAGGAGATACAAGGACTTCCTGAAGCAACACCTCAGCCTTGGCCATATTGACCACCATCAATGGTCCACCCTCGCCTCCAGTCCGGAGAAATGGAGACGCACCATCCATAACGCTGCTGCTTCCTTTGAGAACACACGCAGAATCAGCCTGGAGGAAAAAAGGCAACGCAGGAAGAACCGTGCCTTGCCAGTAGTGCTTATGGAGACTTTCTGCTGTGCCTTTTGCGGTCGGACTTGTCTATCTCACATTGGCCTTTTTAGCCACCAGCGTACTTGTAGCAAGTGTGGGTAGAGCCCTTCCCTTCATTCATGAAGCCTAGCCGTGATGATGATGATGATATTAGAGGTTTAATAGTAACACATACTGCTGGGTGGGCTCAACCTTAAAAATTAAATTTATTTTGGAATGCTTTGCTTTCTCTGTTCAATCAGATTTGAGTGGTTTTATTGCCTGGTTACAAACAGTACATTAAAGCATATGCTGTCAAAATTAGGGAACTGTTTCCTACAGTGTAGTTCCTTTCTCCTTGTTATTTACTTTTTCCATCTATGGAAGTGCCAGTGGTGGAAATCCCAGTGGCAGCAATTCCTACATATGTTCTCCACCAAGGGTCTGTTTGTGGCTTAAAGAATAGGGTTCATTAACAGTGTGGAAATGGTGCAGACTTTGGGAATGACTTTTAGCTTCCTCGTATATGCTTCTGAATTTCAGAACATGTTAGAAATTACTAGGGTTTTTTTCTGTAAGCAGCAAGATTAGGGTTGGGTTTTTGTTTCTGTTAACCAGTTACCTTATTTTTCTTAGCAGTAACAAGACTGAAACAAGTAATTCATGACATGCAGTTTTTCCAAAAGAATAGGTCCCCTTTTCCAACTCCTCAAGGCATATAACCACCCACTAGTCTCTTAGCATTAAAACAGCCACCTGCAGTAAAGTTGGTGAGATTGTTTCTCCACCGGTTGTTAACAAGTGAAAATAGCTGACGCAAATTTATTACAAGTGTACACATAAATACAGGCACTTGTTTTGTAGTAGTATTTTCATGCTTTAAACAGTTACTTTCATACCAAGCTTGTGCTCAGTCTTTTTTTCATATCTTGTTTTTTCCACTCTCCTCAAAGTATTGGGCTAATTGGTTAAATCATCTTCACCTTTTCAAGCTGTTACTGGTGAAACTGTGACCAAAGTATGTTGTCTCCTGTCTCCATCTGAATTGAAAGTACCCTCATTAGCTTTGCAGAGTGAGCCACTGAGATGCTAGAATATCGCAAAATTATTTTGTCCAGTAATTGCTGATATGTAAGGGGTTGTTTTCCCCTAGCAGTGCAGTTTCAAGTAGAAGTTGTGTGACAGCAGGGGGATATAGCCTAATTAAAAGAAATTGATTATTTATTTTGTGACACAGAGCACATATACTGGGTTACAGGTGATTCATTCAGTCTTCTGTTTCCCAGACTTTATGACCCCACTGTCACACTTGTTCAGGATGAGCTGTGTCTGTATTTACTTCTGGTGGAGCCTGTGATTGGGACACCATATGTCTGTACAGAATTCAGACACACATTTTTAGTAGTGTTATTTCAGTGGCAGCTTCTCCTCTCACATACTTTTTTTTCCCCTCTGATAGAAGGGCACTGTGTTGTAGTAATTCTGCCTTTGTAAGTCAAACTGCCCTTCGCTGGTAGGAGACCTTTGAACTTCTCTGTCTCAGTCTTAATTCCAGTCTCCCACTATCACCATTATTAAGGTGGGATGTGGCACAGTCTGCAGCACTCATCTCTGGGCTCTTCAGCCACAGGAGGGAAGCCTGTAGATTCCCTCAAGTAATTTTGGGCTAATGCTCCCATGACTGCGGTATTGCAAGGGCATAAAAGACTGTGGTAGTCAATAAGGAGATCAAAACACAGTTTCACAAAAATATATTTAGTGAAGAGGCAATTAATTTTGAAAACCATTTTAATTGGTTTGTAGCAATTTGGGGGGAGCTGCTTCACATAGCATATGTTTTCTGGGAAATAGGCCAGCTTAGTAATAAGAGGCTATGAGAAAATTGGTGCTAAACATGTGGATACAAGAGGTTTGAAGGAGTGAAACCTTAATAAAAGCCCATACTGTCTGATTTACTTCAAGGGGGCTCAATTCAGGTGCCTTATAGTTTCTGAGAGTACTGACAATTCTGCTGCCATAAATGAGTACTGTACTGGTGATCAGATTCTGAGGTCTACCTAAACTATTTTCTTCTTTGAGGTAATTTTCTCCTTCCTTATCCAGTTGGGTCCTCATGCAGAAGGAGAAAGAAAATATACCATGCCATGGCCAGTCCAGTGAGGAGGTAGGCATGCTATCTTATTGGTGGAGAAGCTGGTGTTCACCAAAATGCCCTAATGTGTGTCCAGAAGGAAGAGTGGAATAAGAAATGGCTGTCCATTTGTAATAGGTAACTGAACAAGATTTTCATTCGTTGCACACCTCCAATTTGGCTGTTGCCTCCCTCAGTCTCCAAGCAACTTTTTCTGATAAATATGGAGCTGGAGAGTGCCCTTCAGCACCCAAAAGGAGCAGAGTGTGACTTCTACCAGCAAGAGGAAAGGGGGGGCGGGGTGGGGGATAGGCAGGAAAAGCTCCCTGCTATTCCATTGCTCATTTCCTGTTTTCATGTATTTCCCCAATTCCTGCAAACCCCAGAGAAATCTGTTTCTTAATGCCTGAGAATAAGAAACGTTTCTTAGTTTGCATCCAAAACACCATGTCTTCTAATCTTCTCGGTGCAGCAGACATGAAAGCTCCTTCCAGAGAGATGTCACAAAAGGTCACACGTTTTCCTTTGAATAATAAGTGGTGCTTTTAAAGGAGCTTAAGATAAACGTCAGGCCTATGGCCCATATGATCTGTTTACTGCATATGAAGACTGCAGCCCTTAGCTAAGCAGGAGCAGTGATTCTGTCATTAGAACTTGGATTGAAACTCCAAATATAAAGACTGCAGCCCTTAGCTAAGCAGGAGCAGTGATTCTGTCATTAGAACTTGGATTGAAACTCCAAAAATCTTGCATGTGCTTCTCTGATGTACTATATAGAGCCCCTATGCACATTTTCAGGCAAAGCATTTTATCTTACTTGACCTCAATTCATAATATTTTTTAAGAATGGACATAATAGCACAATACAACACAGTTCTTAAATATTTTTGAAAATGATTCTGCATTTAATCCTCAAAAATCAGAGGCAGAGAGCAGGTGATAATAGAACAGCTGGGGAATAGGAGGCGGGTTATGGAAGACTCAAGATAGGTAACTTTCCTGTTGTATAACTTATATATGAACATGTTCTGCACTGATGCTGAAGGACAAGTTGTTTGTTACAGAGAGACTCTGACTCATAAATACAGGTACATGGTAAGAGCTGGTGTTTTCTCTCTTCTGTTTGCCTGTATTGGGCTTAAACTCTTTGAGGACCGACACCTTTTCTCAGTGTGGACACTGTCTGCTGTAAGGTGTCCCTCTGTCAGCCATAGCCTGCATGTGTTAAGGATGTACTTGGCACTTGGGTGGGTATAAACTAGAAATAAGTAGAATCAGATCCTACAGGGTTGTTGGTGCTTGCTCTGATGGTTAGTATCATAGAATCACAGAATCATTTGGGTTGGAAGGGACCTTAAACTATCCTCTAGTTCCAATCTGCCTTCCATTACAGCGGGTTGCTCAGGACTTCGACTAACCTGGCCTTGGACACTTCTAGGGATGAGGTGTTCACAACTTCTCTGGACAGCCTATTCCAGGGCCTCACCACCCTCACAGTAAAGGTTTTTTTCCTGATACTTGATCTAAACCTACTCTCTGCCAGTGTGAAGCCATTCCCTCTTGTCCTGTCACTCCATCCCCTTTTAAATAGTCCCTCTTCATCTTTCTTGTAGGCTCTGTTTAAGTACTAGAAGGCCTCAGTTAGGTAATCTTGAAGTCTTCTCTTTTCCAGGGGGAACAGTCCAAATTCTCTCAGCCTTTCCTCATAGGAGTGGTGCTCCATTACTTCAATCAGCTTGATGTCCCTCGCTCCAACAGTTTAGAGCTGATGGAACTGTGAGATACAGAACTCAAAAGCAGTCTGCTGAAAAATTGAAGTCTTTTAGGCTGTGTGGTTGAAAGGAAGATATTTTTCTCAGAGTTCAGGCCCCTTAGTCCCTGGTCCTGAGATAAAGAACGAGAACTAGAAATGCTTGAATTGGTTTGGCTCTGTAAGGTGCATTGCAGAGTTGACTCCATAAATGAAATAGGGCTCAGCATGAGCTCAGGATGCACAGGGCTGTACGAAGTGACTCCAGTAGTGGTTCTGTGGTCCCAACAAAGGGAACCCATGGCTATGGTATCTGGCAGCACTGATAGATGTCTGGGTGATCTCTTGCTGGAATCTGGTGTACAGGAAGAGCCACCTCTTTTAGCTCTGGGAGCAGGTGCAGGGTTTTCTACCTCTGTACAACAGCCATGGAAGTTTGCAGTTCCTCTTGACTGAGGACGTTTTGATTTATCACTCACCCTGCTTATACTTTCCTAGTACAGAAGTTTACCCTCAGCAGAGCTCATCACCTGACAGACATTTGCCCAGGAGCAATCCCTGAACTTTGGTCTGAGGACTGCAAGTGTTGTCACTTCCTCCTGCATGTGAATTGATGGGCAGAATATGATTCTCGAGTTGAAAGTAAGACCATTACTTCTGGCATCATGTTATATCCCCAAACAGTATGACTCATCATCTTTTTTTAAGATCTGCTATGTCTTTACATTTATGGAAATAATTTTTGAGCTATAGAGTGGGGGCTCAAAATAGAAAGTATAAATTTTGTTAGCAAATGCATCACTACAGAAATTGAAATCTCACTGTGTTTTTTATTGCTGTACATGAGTGGTTTTAAACAGCTTTCTATTGCTATGTAATCTCTCCAGATCTTGGAATCCATTTTCAAATGTGTGAATTGAAAGTAGATTGAGAATGTAAAGAAAATAAATGCCAGGTGGGCAGAAGTGCTAGTTTTGGTATAACTGAGTTTTCTTTAAGACTTCCCATCTGATGTATGACTCATTTCGCATGAGTTCTTGTTGTGCTAAAGTACCCCAAGTCCTTTGTTACAGAAGGCTGCTGCAGTCCTTGTGGTTAAATGGGTCAGTAACCTTTGGTTTTCAGTCACTTTTAAAGATCTTTATTAAGGTATTTCTGTTGCAGAGTGTAGTGTGTTAAGGAAACTATTATGTGCTTTTGAGTAATGAGCTTCTGCTTTGAAAGCTTCCCAAGTTTTACATGCTAGTTCTAAAAAAGAGCCAAGTTTGCTATGTAATTTAGGGGAAAAAAAAATGTTTGTTTTAAAATTGTTCCAAGAGGTGTTTGGTGTTATTGGCTTTGCTATGATCTGTAGAGTCTGTAATCCTGAGGTCAAAACACTATTTTTGACTTGTTCTGTCTTCATAAAAGTGTTGCCATCAGTGTTGTCTTTTGCTGGAGAAGGCATGGCACTGTGCCTAACTGGTGCAGCCTGGTACTTATATAGTTTCCAGCAAGTGAAGTACAGCTTTCAGACTGTAAATCGTTTCCTGAGACTGGTCAGCGTAGGGTAAAGCATTGTCATTTTAATGCGTTTTGATACAATCAGAAGCATGTGGTGCCAAGAGAGAATTTTCTTTGCAGGGATTTAGTTTCAAGAAGGTAGAAATCTGTATTTGCCTAGCTTTTCTGGTTGTCATGCCACTTGCTAAGTGTTTTCAGATGCACCATACAGTTTTTTTTGAGGGAGGAAATAAGGCATCTTAATGCTTTCTACTGTGTTATGTTCATCTCCTTCGCCCTGCCTGCTTGCTTAATCATATGCCAGTTAAAGTGCAATAATGGAATACACTTTTGAACTGCTCATAAATAAAGAGAATTATCAGAGAAAGTGTAATAGAAAATTGAGAAGTGGAACTGTGAGAATTTTGGCCAGCAGTATAATCTGCACCTCTTATGGTGCTGACTGTTAATGTTCATTGTGTGTCTGTCTTATTTTGTCCAGTCTCTGACACCAGGATTTTCAGAGGAGGAAAGGGGGTATTACCATAGAGATTTGAGAGCGCACCAGGACTCTCTCAACTTCCTCTGGATTCTATTTCACTGCTTGGTCTTGCACTAGTCTCATGTCACAATGTTAACAACTCTTAATTAGTCTGGTGTTGAGAATTGTCAGTGCCAAACAGGATGTGAGGCAGGCCTTGCTGAATCCTTGTGCCACAGACACCTGCCTGCCTTGGGATGGTTGCGGGGCAAAGCCTATGGAGAGGTGCAGGGCTTCACCCTGGAAGTGGTGAAACCTCAATGGATCAGTGCTTACCAGCCCATTGCAAACTTACTGTTGGAACCAAGGCCTTTCACGTTAACCAAATGTTGCCTGATGCTCAAAACCTCCATAATGTGCCAAAAGTTGCCTTTGGATTTACAGATTCCTGGTCTAAAAGCCAACTGTCCTGTGCGGTTAGTGGCGAGATGGTGGGCAGTGACAGGCAGTGGTAATTCCTGCCTCATCTGATGTGTGTTACCCACAGTGTCTGGGAAGCACAGACTTCAGCACCCAAAGTCGGCCACCTGAGCTTTGCAAAGCAGTGAAAGTTGACACATCCTCTGCAGCTACAGGCAGCTGCTGTCACGGCTCAGCTGAACAGAGCAAATGGCTGTGAAAGAGGAGGTGGGACTCATTTCTATAATTTCTATAGGATTTCTAGACCCTCAAGCTGCTGCAGGAACCTCAACACAGCTTCTGGTTTGCAACAGATGTAGTTACAAGTTTGCATTACTTTTTAAGTATGTGGAAAGAAAAAAACAAACCAGCAGTTCCTCCTGAACCTGCAATATAGTGGTCTCCCATTCCTGGCAGCTTCTAATTATTTTAAACTTTGTGAAAGATGTAGGGTATTTTATTAAAGTAAACAAAGTTATCTGTCATGAGTGCTCTAAAAGGAAAATACTCCTGTTTTTACTAAAACCCTACACTTTAATAAGGACACAGAAGTGTGTATTCTTTAGGGGCATGCTGGCCTCAGCTTGACTTCAGCTAGCCGTCTGGAACCCTATTTCTTAACAACATACATTCTGCTGAATTTGGCTTTTATGACTTATTGCTTAAGCTATTAAATACAGAACATTTGGTTTAACGGGAACTACATAATTTGCAGATAAACAAATGGTTGGAATATATAAATTACAGGGGAGAGTCTTCACAGCAAACTATTCTCCCAGATGAAAGCAGGTCAGTATATTCTGTCTTATCTCTGGGGAAAGTAATGAAGGTCTTGTTTTCCAGAGTTAGGTTTGGAGTTGATGTTGAAGTAGGCAGTTGGGCTTAATGGAGTTTTTCTACTGAAATGCTTTTTTTAAAACAGAAAAAAAAAATCTATTCATAGATGAAAACTGTTTTTCTGCAAAAGGCCTGGTTTCGAAAACATCCTATTCCTAAAAAATTCCTCCCCCTTTTTCTAGTTTTAATATACCTTTTTTAGACGTCTTGAAAATAGAAGAAAAAATTCATTCAGTTTGAAATAGCTTGAATTTCTGAAGCAAAACTCAAAAAAAACCCAAGTAAAACACAGTTGAAACACTTCATTTGACCTAGTCTGAAATATGCAGTGAGAGGGTTTTTTTTTATATATATCTTGGATGGAGAAAACATTTCAGAAACTGTGCGGGACCTGGCAAGGTGATCTCTGCCAGCTCTGGGTGTTGGTGATCAGTGCAGCGCTGTGCCAAGCATTTCTGATCTTCTCAGGGAATTCCCACCTGGTTCAGTGTGGCCCACTAAGAAAACACTAATTCAGCTTTCAGAAGCAGCATGACTGCCTTGCCTGGCCTCTCAGCCCAGCTGAAAACCTCCATGTTTCAGCAAGGTTTATCAGCTCATGCTGTGGGACACTGAATCAGACTGGGAATAATCAAATTAATAAAAAATGAGAAGAAGAATAAAAGTTAATGGTCAAGTGGGTAGCAGTAAGACTTGTGTCATCAGCTGTATTTATGGGCACATTGTTTTGTTCCAGTCCTGCTGCCTGCATCCTGTGTGGAAAGAGCCCTGAAATGTAAGTAGGATGTCTTGCTAGAAGAGACAGGCAGAATGGATTAATGACAGGATGCACTTGCAAGTGCCCACAAATCCCAAACATAGCTGGAAAGCATGGTGGCTGCTTTGAGCTGTGAGGCTGGTCCTGTGTGCCTTCATGTTCTGGAGATGGTTATGTTGGTGCTGGTGAGCACTGAGCCTGGCTGAGCTTGTGGGTAGTTGCAGGAGACTATGTGGGAATTCATGCCCAGAGCTTCTGCAGGGTAAATGAGCTAAGTGTTCATGGGGTCCCAGGGTTATGGAGGAGTCAGAGGTTTCTGCTATGAATTGAGCTCCAGACTCTTTACAAATTGTGAAGATGGAGGGTGACAGATTTGCTAACTATAATGTTCTGAACTTTGTGACTACAAATTGTTTAGACATCCATTTTGTACAGTAGTTTTGATAGCACCCACAGTCTGTTTTGGAGCCCCTATCCCAGCTTGAAATTCTGTTTTATGGCATCCCTCTGCCCAATCCCAACAAATTTACAAATTTGTTACCTGCATATAGCAAAATAACTGTGCCTGAATTCTTATCAGCAGAACCCACCTGTGCTCTACTGCAAACAGACAAGGGATTTCATGTAACTAGGGCAGCAGGAGAAGTGGTTTTGCTGATATTTTCCTCATTTCGTTATTGGATCCAAAAGTAAGAGCTTGGGGTTTTGGTTTTTTGGTGTTTTTTTTTTTTTTTAGGGAATCCAGGGACTGAGGCTCTTAGGAACTGGAGAGCTATCATACTTCAGTCTATTTGTACAATTTTCCTATTGTCAGACCTCTGGGACCACATGACTGTGGCACTTGTGGGATCCGTGTCCCATAAGCACCACTTATCTTTTCATGGAATTGGTATTTCTTACCAAATGCCTGGTGGTAGGCAAATGTTGCTTGAGTTTGCTCTCTTAAGAGTTTAGCAAGGATGAAGGAGAAGGTGCATGGGTAGTGGAATGAAGGGAAAACATTGAAGGGGCAAGGCTGGATGTGAGTGTGCTGGTGCCAACCGTTCTGTGTTCTGGGTCTGCTTATCTTACTGCTGGCAAGTCCTGTTTCGCAGTGGAAATGCCTCTTACTGACTGATCTGGTATTGTATTCTCTCTGGCATGGAGCATTGCTTATTTACAGAAGTCATCAGCAGGTTATTAGTTTTTCCACAAAGCAGGATGCATATTAAGAGGAATTTAATGGCAGGTGTAGTTACCTTGGCAGTCCCCAGCCTGGGACAGACAGTCAACTTTTATGTGTATTGACTGTGGTTGAGCAGAAAATCAAGTGATGCAGTGTATTGGATTTAGCTGGGACACACTGGTGGTGGCAGTGGGCATTTCTAGGGACTCCAGAGGTGCAGGACTGCAGGCAGGCCTGAAGGAAATGGCAGCAGAAGACGTCTGGAAAATTCCTGGCGTAGCAAGCAAAAAGCTTCCCCTTGTCAACTACTAAACACTTTGCTTTACTTAATTCCCCTTTACCTTGTGACAGGTAACTTGCATTCCAGATTGCTAATGGAGATAAGCAGTTTAGAGGTGATTTAAGAGATAAAAGGTTTAAAGCCTCTGGGAGCTTTTGCTCTGCAATTTTGTTGTGCACAGGAAGTGCATACTGGAATGTGTGCAAAATGGGCCTGTCAGTATGATCCTGAGCAAAGTGATATGGTTCATTCCAAAATAGTGCCAGTAATACTTCAATAATGTGCCATGGTATGTGGTCAGCAGTGCCATATCACTGCTTGTCTGGAGTGCTCTAAACTGGACAGAAGGAAGAAGCAGAAATCCAAAGTATGGTACTAAAATTTCTTTTAAAAGGCTGGAAACACTGGCTAACATGAACTGCATCACCTGTCTCGTTTGTTCGCAGATGGAGGTCTTTAAGCAATGTTTTCATGCTATTTGTATTTATTTTGAATGTCTCTGGTGGTGCATATGCCACAGCATTGAAGCCGGGCCTTTGAGGGTGTGTTCTAGCCAATGTCTTCTGTGTTGTCTCCCTATTTAATAAGGTGCTTTGGGCCTTGTAATCTCAAATACATCCATGCTAGGGTAAAATCGCAGCTTAAGCTCAGTTTCCATGGCTACCACACAGGTTGCACAGCCTGCTCTCCACTCCTCAAAGTTAACTTCAGAGCACTTAAAATTAGAGATAATATACAGCCAGCTGATTCAGAAACCTGTGGACTAGCTTTAGACTAATGTGGCTTCCCCAGTGCAGTCCTGCATCCAAACTGTTGCTCTTTTTCTGGCATCATGTAGTTTGTTATAACAGGCACACTGGGAAAAGGCTGCACTTGGTTACTGCGGGATTATAGAGTTGCACACTGTTGTTGCACCAAGGGCAATGCTGGGAATATGTGTTCAAGCTTATCGTTAGAGTCAGCAGCTGAGAGACCCCAATTTCGTTGCACTCTCGGGCAGCAAGCTGCTGTTACCCACAGTCTACAAACTTGTCAAAGGGGATTTTATTACTTTTTCATCAGAATCATCTTCTGAAGTTGACGCCCTTAAATTCTATCATATCACACTGACAAAAATAGTAAACCCATCCTGAGGCAAAAAAAAAAAGTGATGTATTTTTATTTTATCTTACTTTGCATTTCCATCAACCTCTCCTCTGATATACCAGGTTGACTCTAGGGTATTTGTTGTACTGAGGAAATTTTCTGTCTGCCTGGTATATCATAGGAAAATATTTAGGATGAAGAGAACTGGTGTATCAGAAAAGGATCCTCAAGCAAGAGGATGGAGCCAAGCCCATGCAGCATCTCTTGCTTTCTAACCCCATCTCATATGTCCTTAATTTCTTAAGGCCCCTCCTGCTCCCTCAGTAATGGTGAAAGGCTCCTGTGCTGTCCTTTGGAAGGTGGTTGTTGCACCTGCCTTGTCTGTTCTCCTCCATCCCATGCATGGGCTATACCTGTGTTACAGTACTGGATGCTGTAGGGAAAGGAAACACCTCTAGCTTTGGACAGGAGAGCCTGGATCCCAGAACAGCAATGAATTCAGCATGGAGCAGCCTGCTTTTGTTTTCCCTCTGCAGCAAATGTCATACCGCTCCAGCAGGGTGGGGCTCAACCACAGCAGCTGAGAACATGCCCTTGTGGCTGCTGGGCTGAAGCGTGTCCCTGGAGTGGCAGCACAGGCAGAACAGACCTGAGGCCAGTCTGTGCTGTGTGCTCATGCCAGACTCACCCAGATGCACAGCTTCCCTAAATCCATGCTTAGCAAAGCTGAAGTGGCTCTGGCCAGCTGTCAGTCTCATTGTGACGCTTTGCTCTGACACTTTGTCCCAGCTCCTCAGGCCTTGTGCTTTCTTTCTCTCCTCCCTCTGAATTACTGTGGTGACTGAGGAAAAGGCTCCTATACTTGTTGAGTTGCAACAGCTTGGCTGTCAAGCCTTTGTGAGGAGATGAAAGGCAGTGGCTGATTTTCTGTGTTGATGGTCTCTGTTCCTCATGACTGAGACAGAAAGTTCTCTGCAAGCTTGGCGCATCCTGTCTTTATCCACTGCAAGAGCTCTGCCTGGGAACAGTCTGATTTCAACATAGACTCTTCGATTTGTATCCATGAGCCTGCTTAAGGCTTGGGCTTGTTTTAGAAAGTGTTCTTAGTCCAAAGGCAGATTAAACCCTGTGTTTAATAAGATGCATGCAGTACAGTACCTTTACTCTGAAGTAGGTTTGTTTTTTTTCTGCTGTTCACTTAAACAAATTTAAAAAAATACCCACCAAAACAAAAAAAAACCCTCAACAACAAAAAATTACAATAATTTTCTAAAAGTTATTAGTAGTGTTTATCAATGTCTTGGCCCCAAGAGGCATGGGGAATGTAAAAGCAATGTCCCAAATGGAAAAGTCTCCAGCTTCCTATGAGACCTCTATTGTGTCGTGCTGGACCAAAGTGTGGAAACATGTCTTCCGCTGTGTGATATTGAGGTGGGGATGCTATATCCCTGATAGGCAGAAGGTTTCTCAGTCCCAGATCTTAAATAAATATTTTCTTTTGGATGCCAACTTGCAGGGTTGCTGGTTTCTCTTTCATTAAATGACTGTGTCAGACAGTCCCTGTCTGGAAAGGAATCTCTAGTAAGCTTTTCCTCTCCAGGATGGGAAGATACAGCTTGTGTCCGTACAACTCTTTAATGGGTGTCTGGAATAGATGAGACCTCCTAAAGCAAATACAAAAACTGTGTTAGATTGCTATGCCAGCATCTCCATTAGCAATGAGAGTCTTATGATACCCTTTCTCCTATAGGTCAGATTATTCTGTGGGGGGAGCCAGCCAGAGCTACAGACAAAGAGAGTGACAAGAGGAACTCAGTGACTGCTTTGCTGATAAACTGAGGAAAAAAATAGGCCAGCAATTCATTTTGCAAGTCTCTTAAGCTATCATAAGAATTTATAGGAACTCATTATACAATAAATTATAGAAATAAAATAGCAGGTGGTACACCTTTCAAGCAGTATAAATTAAAGTTCGTCTTAACAAGACCAGGAAAGCAGTCCCCAGACCTATCATCAGTGAGCAGCTACAAAGGAACTAAGTTGTGGCTAAGAGAAGTGGGATGTTAATGACAGGTCTATGCCAGTAAACATGACAAAATGCCTCAGATGCCCTCAGCAGGAACTGTCATCAGAACATTTTCTTTCCCTGCTCCTTATAGAGTCAGGTAAACTATTAGAGGCACCACTTGTAAAAGCCAGACACCATATATTTTCATCAAATGTAGCAATTGTTCTCTGTCTCTGAGGTTCCTGAAACAAACCCCTTTGGGGTCCTAGCTGGGCTGCTGTATGCAAGCTGTGAAAATATTGACATACTCCGTTTATCCGTTGCTTTCCTAGTCCTTTCTTTAATCCTTCCTTACTGGCAGCCACTAATGCAGCCGAGTTACTTTTGTGAGGATGAGGAAACTGTTTCCTCTCATGCCAAGTGTGCTGACAGTGCTAACCTTGATTTCCATAAATGATTGAACAGCGTCTCCTGTCTGCTGCATATTTCAGGCTCCAGTTACCCAAGATGCTGAGAGAGCTTTTCACCTTCCCCATCTCCTCCTCACGGTCATAACCAAGCCAGACTTTGCCTCCTCTACCTTCACAGCTCTGAGCTGCTCAGACAGGCATTAGCAGCGCCAAGATGCTTGTCCCCATGAATAGACTTCTCTTAACTTGAAGGAGTTTAAACATTTCTTTTAACCAACTGAAAAATTTGATGTGGATGTTTTAGTGATAAGAGGATTTTGTAGTCACCAGACAACCAATGGGAATTAGGAAGTGTTGGAAGTAATCCTGTCACTTTAACATAGAAGCAGTTTAATAGTTTTTAGAATAAGTAAATTTGTGATAGCAAGGTGAGCACTGCTTGTTTTTTGCAGCATTAAAACTGTTTCCTAAATCAGGTTGGTCCTAACAGTAGTGCTAAGGCAGCTTTCAGAGACAAACATGTTCCAGGATGGAGAAGAGTACTGAGTTGTGGGCTGCCCAAAGTCCACTCAAACTGATGGTGAAAATTCCAGTACAGGTTTTTCTCACTCATTGTGACACTGCACTCTTGATTCTCAAGTTGAGGCAACATCTGCTACAGTTCTGAATCTCAGGGCTATGTCTACAGCTAGGGTAAGCAGCTGACTTCTGCTGATGGTCAGGAGTTTATAGCAGCATAACCTGGCCTCTTGATTGCCTCCTTTAGCTGCAGTGCTTTAAAGACATTTGCTGTCTGCATCAACACCAGCTGAAATTCAGATATATTTGACCTTCATTCCCTAGCACTTTGTAAACTGAATAGTAGTAACTGTGTAGTGAATTATGCCCTCCAGATACCAGATTATCTTTGCATCCTTTTGAAAAATGTTTATCTTATTTTAAGCCTCTGCTGCCATGGGGCACATGAAAAGTAGGAGGGAGTAGGAGTGTCATGTAAAAGGAAGAAGCTGTGTGGAAAGGTTTGGTGCTAATGGGTTGGATCCATTTGCAGCATCATTGGGCAAAGCACTAAATGCTTAAAAGTAATTCGTGGCAATTTAGGCTTTTGTCATTGCATTCCTGTTGCTCTGTGAGTATACGTAGCAAAAGACAAGCTCCCAGACTGAAGAGTTTATAATCTTAAATATGCATTTCTGCAGTCAGTATGGTGAAGCTGATGTATCTCTGCAAGGCAGAATCAGGACCTTGGGTGGATGGGCTGACCCCTCAGGATAACAACTCCTTTCTGAGGGGAACAAGTGGAACCACTTAGGATAAGTATGCACTTAGACCTTATGATTTTCATTACAGATGACTGTGCAGAACAGGTGTGTTGTTGGATAGGTCATACAGGAGTCTTTGAACATACCCAATGAAGGAGAGGTAAGCAGTTTCTTTGAAAGACAGATATGTTTTTTAAAATGAATGCAATGTATAAATCTATCAATTCAGTTGTTTTTGAACATTTAATAAGAGGAGAAGCAGGAGTAGGTGCATATTAGCAAAGAATAGTTATGAATACCTTGCGCATTAAAGAGACCCTCAGCCCTCTGCTGTGTGCGTGTATGTATATACACATTCTGGTTTTTCTATCAGTTTTAATGATTAGGTGTCATTTACCAAAAAAGGAAATTCAATCTCAAATATACACAGCAGAGGAAATAGAATGCAGTTGGTGACATGCTCGATCCACAGGCAAATGGCAGAGCCAAAATAAACAGGTTTCCTTGGCCATTTGGTGCCAAATCACAATGCATCAAGCCTAGAGCTGTGTCAGTCTTCATCAAAGGAGAATCTGTACAATGGACTTCAGTGAAAGGAAGTGTGTGCTAAATGCACATACCAGCCTGTATTTGTGAACAAGACTTCAAGTTTTCTTCGCTGTGATAAGCTTGCATGTCCTAACATAGGTTTGCATATTCAAGATTGAAGAGTATTAATGGCAGATTTCCATTAGGAGTGAAAAAATAACTTCTCTGTTTCATGCCCTGTCCTTTGTGAAAGGTGATGCTTAGAGCAGCCAAGGCACCATCCCCTGCTGTCCTGTTTCCAGGGCATCAACAAACCAGCATGTCCCTTCATTGGAGCCCAAAGCTCTCCTAAAGACACTGCCAGTTTCAGTGAATGCCTTATTGGGACAGGTTCTTCAGGGATTTCTGTCTCAAGGAAGAGTGTTGGTGAGAAAAACAAACAAAAAGAAACCCTTTCTAACACACTCTGAACTGTGATTATTAGAAGATGCTTACAAGTGGAAAACCCTGTTGATATGTGTGGTGCCAGGTTCTGACCAGGCACTTAAATGTTAACTTCTTGCTTTTTGGATAACTGCCCTAAATGTGGAGCTGTCAGTGCCTCTGTGTGGGTGAGTGTCTCTTCTGTTTCCTAGGGGAAGAAGCTTTGAAACAACCCATTTTCTTCTCGGTCAGCAAGAGGTGGAAATGCTGATTAGAGCCTGTCTCCAACAGATTCCTAGGGCAATAAAACTGCTCCCCACTTCTGGCATCTGTATTTTGATTGTCTGGTATTTTTGGTATTCTGCTATTGGTTAAAATCACATTTATTGCGGTAGACCTTTAGCAGAGAGGTGATTGTTTCAGTTCTGACTATTAGAATGCGTGTCCAATGCTGGCAGAATAGACAATGAAAGTCCAAAGCAAAGTTTGGTTTTGGTAAAAATGCCATTTGACCATCTGGAATATGTGCTGCAAGCGTATCCATCCTGCTGTTAATGTCCCTGATGAATTGCCTCTGTCCCCTATGTTTGCCTCTTCCAGAAGGAGTGCTTCCACCTCCTTTGGTTCTGACTGTGTGGCGTTGTATTGCATCAGTGGCACATCAGAGGGTTGTTGGGATGCTGCGTGCTGAATGCTCTGCTATCAAGAACATCGATCTTTCTGCTGAGCCAGAGAAAATTTAATTAGCTTATTTTACCATTCCTCTTCATCCTGCAGGGGGGTAGAATTGATGCTGGCTGAAGCCTCGTTTCCACATAGCTCATTTGCCATAACTAATTATTGCTTGTAATTGAATAGTACACTCTGCCGACAGCCTCTGCTGAGTAAGATGGAGCAGTCACTTTTCATTTATTTCCTGTCAGAACCATCTAAACTTTCCCCCTCAGGGCAGTAAAATCTTTCAGTTCCTACTGGATGTTAGCTGGACAAACTGGTGGAAAGCTGTAGTTAGCACAGCCTCATGCCAGTGACATGGTGTAGTCAAGGAGACTAATTCAGTGTCAAAGAATGAGAGTCCAGGAAATAGAAGTCTGAACTGCTCTCTAACCTACACTTAGAGTCCTCTTTGTGTGTATGGATTATGATTATCTTTAATTGCATACTTCCATCCTACTTTTTATCATTCATACTGTCCTTCTCTTGGTTTAGTCATGTATGTTCCTGGGGATGCCTGTCCTGTTCTTACTGAAGCTTTAAACCAACCCATTTCCAAACAGAAGTATTAACTTGAGCCAGATATCATATATGGGGCATTAATTCTGAACAATTCAAATCCGCAAAATGACAAGTGTCATGGACATGAGAAGCTGCAGCCTTAAATATAGGTGACAGTACCAGCTGTCCATGTAATACCTGGGGGACACTCAAGGGCAAATGTGGCAAGCAGGCCTGTTTCTTCCTGATTGCAGCCACTTCAGTGTCTGCTGCTTGCATCTGTAATGTTTTCCTCAGTGTGCTCTGATCAAAAGCTTAGCATAAGGAGAGAAAATATATAGCAGGACATGCAGAGGCTATTTCAGCAAGCTAGTTACATTTAGTACCTAGGCATTTCTCTTGATTGAAGAAGGTCACAAAAGGGGTAGTAAAATCTGTGGTAACCGGTGTTATTTGTCCCAGGTAAAGCGGAGAAAAGTTAAGACCCTCTGCTACAAGTTAGACAAGAAAAACAATTTTAAGAGGAAACTGGAGTAGTTCCCTGTCTTGGTATCTTCAGCTGCTTTGAAGTGGAAAGTTAGTGGGGTGCTCTTACTCTTCTTCCATTACTTTTTACACATCTTTGCAACCACTTTCCTGGTTCTGGCTTAGGATTCCCCTTGCAGTAGAGATGGTGCGTATAGCAGCCCTGACAGATCTCCTAGTGGAGGGAGTCTGGCTGGAATTGTGCTGTGCTCCATTTGTCTTCCCTGATGGATAGGTTTTTAGAGCCAATGCCAGCTTTTTTTAGGGCAAGCCTAGGGATTAAGCAACTCTTTGGTGGTCCCAAAGCAGGCTGAACATAACAGGGGATCTGAATTAATGTGTTTCAAGTGAGCTTTGGGAAATAAAACTGAGGCGAAAAGGCTTGGACAGAAGTGTACACATACGATGTAAGGACATCTTATAGTCCTTATAGCATTGAATGTAGGCTAAATTCACTGCATAAAACCTAAATAGAGTGTGTATTTTTCTATTTCTTTATAGGAACAGAGAGTTTGCATTGTTTAACAACTAGATGCAGCATTCTATCATCTGCTTAAACAGGTATAAGCTTTTAACTTGTTAGCATAGTTTCACAAGGAGGCTGCTTCAACAGATTGAGGAGGCTTGAGAAAACTCCTCCAGCTCCTGGAACACTTAATTTTTCTTAGGTTAGTTTCTGCTTTTGTAATATGCCTTGGGTTTTATTTTAAAAGCCTCCTGCATCTGATGGAGGTCGCTGTACCCATTGTCAAAGCAGTTGTCTTGATTTTGTCTTGCAAGAACCTGCTTACAGCCCTGGGTGGAAAGGACCTAGGCTGTGTGAGTCTGTAAGATGGTATTAATACAAAGGCAGAGCATCTGAGAGAGGTGACAGTGCTGCTGCACATTGCTCTGGTTTGTCGTGTCCTGCTGCTGCATTGAGTCATACCATCGAAAATGTGAGAATGGTTTGGCAGAGTAATCACAAGTATATTGCTGCCACATATCCATAATCAGAAATTATTGTGTTAGATCAAAAAAATGCACTTGTTCTCCTTTTTGGGAAAGAGAAAACTCAGGAGGCTTCTATCTCAGAAGACTGTGTTAGAGAGAACCTGTGCTGCCTCTGTCATGTAGATAAGCAGGTACTTGTTTTGTCAGTATTTTTGTATGTACATGTATACATTTCAGTTTGATTTACAAGTGAATGTATTTTCTGTTCTCACTACCATGAGTTTGAAATGCCAAAGACAGAATATTGAACTTCAGCAAATGGGAGTTTGATTGAAAATCTACTTAAGAAGCGTAAGGAAGAAATGTGGTGTGAGCAGGGTGGCAAAGTGCCTGAGCTTATACCAGTGTAACTTCACTTGGCAGAGTGAAATACTGCCACTTTTCTGGGGTCAAGTGGTGCATTTGCTCTGGCCTTGCAACACAAGTAAAACCAAGAGGGTTTCAGTGAGTGCAGGAGGTGCCTGTAGAAGCTCATGTAAGGCAAAACAGCATGGGGGTTCCCTTCCCAGGATCTCAGCTCAACAAGCTAGAAAAGGTCCAGAGTCTGCATCCTTTGAAGAGTAGCATAAAAAAATACATATGCATGAAAATCTTATTCATCTGCGAAAAGCTACCTCCTTTGTGTTGTTATTAATAAAAAGGAAGGTGCTGGATTATGCCAGTTTAGGACACATTCCTTCTGTGAGGTTCAATTTACACTGTGAGCAAAATTAGTCTCCCGTATTCTCCTTGAGTAGTCTGTGCCATACTGCTGAGTCAAACACCAGTTTAAAGGAAGGGAAACTGATACTACAGGATGAAAAATGGTAATAGTGTATGCTCTGGTATCTGTGTGGATATGCACTTGTGTGTGTATGTATTGAGTACAAAGCTGCTTTTGGACTTCCTGAACTTTTATAAGCCTATAAATCTGTCAGTTTCCTGACCAGCCCCTAGTTTACTTCTACATGCAGTCTCTCCTGGATCTATGAATTTGAGACAAATGGAAACTGAGTATCAAATTTGGCTCTCTAGGTTTGTAGGCTGCAAAAAGGAGACACGTGGGTACCAGGCAGTTGATTTTTCATCCGCGAACTTTTATCTCTCACAAGCTGTGGCAGCACAAACCTACCATGCGGCTGTGGAGGCGCATAAAGGCTGTGTGTGCCAGCCTCCTCTGTCCCTGAGACACCTGCTGCTGGCATGCCTGAGGTTTAAGATGTTTCCCACAATTTCAGTGCTACTCCTTCTCTTGCAAAGCACAGCACAGGCAGCCCAGCAGTTTGGGAAAGAGCCTTTAACTTCTGGGCTGTGAACTGTTGGGGGACAGGAGCCACCATGGCTCTGGCATTTGCTCCATCAGGCTCCTGGGAGGCATGTACAACACCCAGCATGCCTGCAGGCTGGATCCCTGCCAGCGTCTGCCAAGGAGCAGGGCACCATACGGCTGCTTACAGGAATCCTACACGCTTCAGGAATTTTCCCATGGCCCCAGAATACCCTTGCAGTAGCATGCAAGTACTAAATGAAGGATTAAATTAGCCTGTGAGGCTTAAAGTAATAGGAAGTTCTATTGCATTCACCGTCTCACTGTTGATAAAGTAAATTCTCTGATGTCTGCTGTGCAAAGCTTAAATTGTCTCTGCAGGCCCCATTCTTAACTGGCAGGTCTAAATTGCTGCTCTTGAAATAGAGTGTATCCTTGGAGCACCTCCTAGCCTCTTGATGCTGCTGAGATGTCATGGACAGTTTAAAAAGTGGGCAAGTCTGAAATGAAAAGAGAGAGAAACAACCACACATTATAACTAGCATTTTCTGCACAAGGTCACTGCATCAGTCGTTAGGAGATAAAACCCAGGCGTGATATCTTGTGAGCATTGCTGTCTCTCCTGTGTCCCTGTCTCTGGGTGACTAACAGTGAGAATTAGTAGTGGAAATAATGTGCCACGGGTGGGTGATGAGGAATGCTGTGATAAAAGAGGTGGGGGCTTAGGAAAAGGAGACTGTTGTGTTGCCTCCTGGTTAAGAGCATCCCCCAAGGCTAGACTGTTACAGAGGGAGGAGTAACAGCACCAGCAAGGTGTCACTGAGAGCTACAAGGATGGGTGATAAAGCTCATGTGCCTCTGAGCTGGGGTGTCAGTACAGTCTGTTTGCAGAATTTTGAGCTGAGGGCTCAGCTTTGGAAGTGTTATGGCATTCTCTGGTAGTGTGGTTTTGCATCTGATGCTTCTGAGGCTGCTGCAGTGACTCTTCATGTTGACCACTGGGCCTGTGATTCCCTGTGTGTTGTGAACAAACTCAGCATCTCCTTCTGATGTGAGCTTTTTATTGTGCTGTCTCTGAGTGTGAGCTGGCTCTGGGAAGGGACCCCAAGATAGGAAGGTGCCAAGCCAATTTGCTCATATGGGACTGTTCCTAGGCAGGCTCAGTCACACTGAGATTCCGAATAATTTTGAATAACTTTTTGAGTATAAGCATTAATTACACTTTTTTTCTACTGTGAACCTACTGATGCTCAGGAGAGGCACATAGGATGGGGATGCAGCTTGACAGCACCAACCTGAGCTGAGCAGAGCTGTGAGGACAGCAGGCGGCCAAGGTGAGCATGCAGGGGGAAGGTTTGTTTGATTAGGCTGGAACCTCTTTGGATACATGTGCATCTTAGATGAATTTTATAGAGAGCTATAAGTGACTGCTCTTTAAGTACACCATAGCTTGTATTTCAGACTTAGAAATTTCCCTCACCCATGGCTGAACAGAAAGATGGCATTGTACAGAAAGATGGCAGTGAGCAATGATTAAGACAGCTTTTAGTAAAAGGGATATGAATTGATACTCATTAGTACGGTTTCTTACAGTATCTGCAGAAGAAGCATTGGCTAGATTCCTGAAGAGTCAGAAGTTCTGGAGATGTTGCTGTCCTTTTTCATTTTGCTTACTTAGGGTTTGTTTGGGTTTTGTTGGGTTTTTTTCTTTTTTTTTTTTGTCAGTGATCTTTGTAGCACTAGGGGAAGATTATAAGTGGGCAGAATGCAAGTTCGAGCTTAGTGGTGTTATTGGCATTGTATTCTCCTTTCCCATGCAGCTGGCTTGCATGCCTCCTGCTTGACATTGGCAGAGCTGCAAGGAGGCATCCCCACCAGGGTGGTTCTGACACAGGGCTGAAGGAGATTCATAGCACACTTGCTGTCACAGCCAGTGTGGCATGCTGTCCTCCTTTATCAACATTCCTCTTAAAACTAGTCTCCTGCCAACTGGTAGGTTGCTATGCAATCTAACTTGCAAGAGATCTTTAGCTTCCAGCTAAAACTTAAGATGGCTGCGGCATCCTTGTACCAAACTAGCCTTCAGTTTTGACTCCTTTGTGTTTATCACTTAGCATAAATCTACCTCTTTCCTCCTTTGAAAGGAGGGCTGTAATCACTTTTATAACCAACTTGTCTCTTCCTTTCTTTCTTCTGGTTATCTTATTAGCTATTATCTTCACCTTCATTCATTTTTAAACACCTGTTTTGAACACAAGCCATTTTGAACACTCTGTTACTTGTATTTGTCAACTATCAAAGGTAGAATTTGCTACATTTTGAAGGGATTCAGATGTGGTTGTTAAGTAGTGGAAAGGACGGAGAATGTCCCCTTGTCACTATCCAATCATGATTGTGGTGGTGGTGTTAGTAATATCTTATGTAGCAGGATGAGTCACTAATTAATAGTTAAAAGTTGTTTACAGCCAAGAAACAAAACTGCTCAGGCAGGAATTTACAGGCAGAGGTTACTTGAGTTGCCGCAGCTTTTTAGTAAGCCTTCTCCCACCTCCTTGAATGCAAGAAGTGGACCAGGGAGACCAGGAGGGGAGAGGAAGAGGGAAATGTTATTCTTTCTTTTCCCTCTGTCATAGTGAGCAAAGGAGTTTAATTTTGAGGAAGAGATAGGTAAGGAAGGGAGATAGAAGTGTTCTGTGTGTTGCAACTTGTGCTTGGTGCCTTTGTCAGGATCAGCAGCCAACCCCAATACTGAGCTTTTCCCTTTCTGTGCAGTACTTAAGTGACTTTATAGAGAGGCAAAATTATGCAAGGTGAAGGTGAGTTATTGAGCTGGATTTTGGTTTTGTGAACACTTCCTGCAGTTGCTTCTTCATCTCCAGCAGTCAACATAGTCCTTCCTGTAGCTCAAGAACCAGTCTAGTGTGCTAATGTTGAATTCTCACAACTGTGAGATTTTGCCCTAGATGGCATGGAGGGAAAGAAAAATCAACACCATGGAGTAGATGCTCAGCTCTTCTAAAGGCAGTTGAATTTTTGCCATGGACATGCTTTTGAAAACTTAACTTCTGAACTTCCCTGCAAAGTGTCTGGTTCTGGCTGGTGTCAGGATGAGGATACAGCACACAGGGATGCGCTTTTGCCTCTCAGCACTGAGGAGGGGCTGGAAGTTGGTGCTGCCTGAGAAGCACTCATGGAAAAAATGATCCCATTCTCGCTTAGTAACTGTAAATGGCTTTATAGTGTGAATGAGTGCAATACAGCCCCTAAATTCAGTGCTAGTGAACCTGACACTCAGAGTTAATCCTGAGTTATGTGCATTTAGGTAGTTGTGGTGGTATACATGCTTTTGAAGGAGATAGTGGGAGTAACGGGAATGCTGCGAGCATTCTCCATGAGACGAGTTTGAGAGAGAAACAGATTAGTTTGTATTGAGGAGCAACATTTAGGAGAAGAACAGATTTTTGAATCCTGATGTTCTTTCCAGCATAGCTGATGAAAGAAAACTTTTCATAATCATGCCCAAAAAATACTGTAGTTGTCATCTTTAAGATGAGTCATTTTTCCCCCCTTATTTTTAATGCCTCTGAAGCAGGAAGTTATAATTCAGTCCAGTCTCTAGCCATGACACGTTGGGCAGCTGAAATAATTACGCAGGGAGAAGGATATAATATACCATGGAATTCATGCTCAAGTGAGGTCTTGATGTGAGAAAGTGAGAACCTGACATTACAGACATGGCATCATCAAATAATCCTTGAATTTTACATTTGAAGACTACAGGATTGCCATTTGTTCTGCCATAGCTGTATGGAATATCTGGGGTAGATTGCAAGGCACTTAGATGGGGAGTCCTGCCTCAACAAGTAATTATTAATGTTACCTGTACCTGCACTTGTTGTACGGTTTTTCTGCAGTATACTCTTAATAACAGCTCCCTGGTATCCTTAATTCAGTTATGATTTGTTTGGGGTTAGAAAAAATGATAGCTTGCTTATACAGTTACTCTACCATCAGTTCTCCTGCTAAAAATCATGAGAAGATCCACTCCATTCCAAAAACACAACAAGAATTAGGCACAACAGGATCAAGTCTAAGGCACAACAAAGTCTAAATGGCAGCATGCCTGGTAACTAGATACTGTGTGCAGCAGCTTTTGCTGTGATTCTTAATGCTGCCATAATATTAGTAACTAGGTGTCCAAGTCTGTGTTAGATCACTGTTGTGCTAGATGCTGTGTGCTCAAACAGCAGGCTTGTTCCAGATCCAAAAGAGCTGACAATGAAATCTGCACAGAGGTGTGGAGGTGTAAGCAGCCAGACAGCATGCTGGTGAGAGCATAATTGTCATGAGACTCCATGCTGGGAAGTTGGAGGTGGAAAACCATCTTCATGGGACATGTCAGCAGGAAAGCACAAAACAACCTACAAGGGATCTAATTCTATTTTATTTGGTGGGGGTTTTTTTGTTGGTGGGTTTTGTTTATTTGTTTGTTTTTTTACTTAAAATCCAGTGTGTTATGAGTTGTAAAATACAAGAGTCCAGCTTCATCTCTTTTATCTCTTGTCTGTCTCTGCTGTTTTAGCATGTTTTCCAATGAAAACTCTCTAATACAGCAAAAGTCCAGTTATAGTACTGCAGCTCTGTATTTTCTGCATATTGGCCATGGTAGCAAGTAACAGAAATGGACCACACAGTTCAGCTCCCTTTAAAACTTGTGTAAATGGTGGCCTTAGAATGGAATTGGATCCCCTCCTCTGCCTCTTTTCCCCCTAGGTTCTGAATGTTTAGATAACTGTCTTCAGCTAGCAATGAAATCACCAAGTGAAGATGAGAAAAGCTATTTCTTTCTGGCCTGAGTGGGGAGGATCTGGTAAAGTAATGAAAGTACCTTCTCTTATAATCTGAAAGTTACCAAACCTACTAGAGCAAATCTGTACTTTGAAATGGCTGAAGTCAGGACTTCCACTTGGTTTGAGTTCAGCTCACTGCTGAAAGCAGTGTTGCCCATGAAACTATTTTGTAATTTAAAATAAATGGGTATTATTTGTCAGTGTGGGATGGCATCCAGGGTTGACTTTCTACTTAGAGCTTGTTATCACTACTCTGCCTCTAGTCTACCCCTAACTCTCCCTATGTTCCTTTCCTGTGGTACCATGTACCACTAATGTTCTCATCCCCTTGGTTCCCTGTGAAAGATTCACTCTTGTCCCCAGTGATCTTTCAGAACCATGGCACTTGCCTCTTCCCTGCATTCTTGGCTTGCCTTCCCTGTGTTTTTTTCTTACTCTTCACTGAATTATCTCATTTACTCCTTGGACCTTTGGGATCCCCTGACTTACTGAGAGTTGCACATAGCATTTTCTCAGCAACTTTCTGCACCCTCTCTGCAGTGACTTCCCACTCCCTGCGGGTTAACCAACAGCTATTTCATCCTCTACCTATCTTTGCTTCAACAGTTAATTGGGCCAGAAGGAGCATATGCCAAGGCTGCATGTGAGCTCCACATCCTTTGAATAAACCACTAAGCCACTGCCAGAGAGGAGAAATACGGCATGAGCTCTTCTTGTATTTCCCTTCATAGAGGCATTTAAGATCATTTCTCTCCTTTGCCCATCCATGGATTTCCTAAGGTGATAGGTAGGAGCTTAGAATCTTCTGTCAAACATGTTAGAAATCAGCCAGGTTGACTCACAATTATGGATGTGGATAAACACAGCAGACAGGCAGAGACAGGAAACCAGAGCACAAACAGAACGGAGACAATTAGGGACCACATGTTTTTGAGTTGCCTGTATGTTCACGTGTCTTCAGCTGAGGTAACTGGCAGAATTGAGAAAAGCGTTTACAATACTGGTTTAATGTCAGGGAGAAATTTTAAGGACCAACATGTTATGTAGTTGTGGAGGCAGCTTGGTATTGGAAACTTGGTGCATACCGTGTGATTTATGTTTCCTTCAATGAATTTTAGCACTATGTTGTGTCACATTTTTAATTCTTACCAAAGGCAGTTCTTTGTAAAAGTAAATTTAGGAGCATCCATGAGACGAAAAAGAAATGCAGCAAGCTTTATATAGATCCCTGGAGGAAATATGTAGGAAGTGTTAAGGAGATTCTGTTAAGGAATTAAGTCATTTAGAAACAATCCAGTTGGTCAGGCCAACAACCCTTTGGAGGTGAAACAAGAATCTGCATTTTCATTTGTTTTTCTGCTCACACCAACAGCAGAGGCTCCTTAATGTGCTTTATGGGCTGCAGCCTTCATCAGAAATTTCACATCCATATTTTAAACTCTGGCTGTTCTTGGTAATCCCGGCTAATCATCAAGAGTTTTAAGAGATTGGGGTGCCTTTCAGCAGCACTGGAGGCCTGAGCTGAGCTCCAGGCATGCAGGGACAGGAGTTGTTAGACAGCCTGAGCTCAGGGCTGCCTCTGTCCCCAGAACTGTCAAGATGTTGTCCCAGATGCCTCTGCTTCCCCAGTCTGCTCTGGAAGTCACTCAGGCTCTGAATTCAGTTGGTCAGTGTTGCAGTCCACTCCTTTTGGGTCTTCTTTTTGTGGCTTCAGGTTTGTTGTGCTGCCTCCAGGCAGATACTGTGTCTGAGAAATGTCCTTTCTTGAGTAAAACTTCTGAAATCTGGATCCAAAGGCTTTGGTTGGGAGCCAGAAAATCCTTGCACATATGGGAAGAGACAGTCCTTTCCCTGGAGAGTTTGCAGCATAAATAGACAAGTTACAGACAGGATGAATATTATAATCCATGTTTTACAGCTGGGGGAACTGAAGTACAGACTTGTTTATTCATAAGGTCAAGGTCATGGTGCCCGGTGAACAGCAGAGGCCTAGACTAATTCTGATCTTGGATCTCAGTGCCTTAACCATGAAACTGTTCTGCCTTTCAAAAGATCCTTGGATTGTAGGAATATCTATTACACCGCAGTTGCAGGAGGAAGAAAACCTCTTTTTGAGTCAGATAATCTTGAAAGAACTTACATTGGTGTGTGAAATTCTTCATCAGTTGGTCAATTTTAGGAAATTCTGTGAAGCTAATGGCTAATAGAAAAAGATAAATTGCCAGCAAATAATAAATTAACAATAATCCAGAGAAGAGGTGAGACAGTCATAGTCTCAGCAGTGTACAGATAATAAAAGAGAAACATCTTTATCTAAAGTATCTTAAAATTACTAATGTTATTAATTGCCTAGGAAGTTCATGTCTATGAAGGGTATGCCAAGGTTGTTCTTAAACAGAAATTTTGGGTTTAAGCACTGGGAGGTTTGGGTGATTGTAAGCATTGCTCTTCCTCTCTTTGCAGCTCTGTTGGAAGCATGATCTCAGATTCTTTGCAACTAGCAGAAAGAAAAAGAAGGAAAGGAGAGGGGAAAATAGAAAATGATGTCTTCTTTCTATTATTATTTTTTCTATAATTAAATTATGCCAAAAGAATGAAGGGACTGTCTGAGCTGGTCTAAACTGACACATCCACAGCATTATGAGCCCTAGGTGTGAAAGCAGATTCTGTAGAGCTCAACCATGACTACTGTAATTCTCATTGCTCTGCGTGTCCCACCTCAGCCCTCTTCTCTCACATGTCTTTGCACTATGTCCCACCCTCAGGTATGATATGCCAATGGTCTTCTGTGTATGTGTAGGATCAATCTTTGCTTATGTTCTGCCTGCATGTTGTACATCCTGTGGAAGTTGGTGGCATGTGCAGGAGCAGGAAAGGGTTGATGTGGGAGCGGCACGCTCCAGTGGGTGCCAGATTTAGAACTGATGTAAGTCAAGGTAATTCTTTTGACCTCGATGAAATCACTCGTGATGCATAGGATTCCTCCCCAAAATATGACTGGCAGTGATGTAAAACAATTTCCTTTAGGATCTTGCTTAGTAGGGGTAATGCCACACTGTGCATCTGATGTTCTAAGTTCAAGCAAGTACACTTGTATTTTTTATTTTTTTTTTTTTTGCTGAGGGTGTCTGATGTTGTGGGAAGATGTTTATGCCTCCCCCAGCCTAGGTGGTACTATTTCTGCATGCAGCCTGTGCAATTCAAGTGGGACATCACCATCTTTTGGGGTATCCCCTGCTTCTGGTTCATGGATTTGTCCCCTCCCCCAGTGGAATCCTTTGTCATCTGCAATGCTTAACTCCTGACAGGTGGAAGTACAGCTGCAAGTGCACACATTTGAAATGGAGAGACAAACTGCTAATGTTGTGTAAAGATGTAGGTGAAGAACTGGGAGACCTGCCTACCCACTGAAGTTGTATCAAAGGTCTATTTTTTCCCCATTCTTTCAACTCACTTTACATTTCCCTCTTGAGAAGATGGTAGCTAGGGTTTCTGGCATAGTCCTTCCTTCTCTCTCTGGCTGATAGATTTTCCTCTAGGGGCTGATGCATTTAAAGTCTAAAGTATGCCTAATGCTTTGGCATGGACAGTGTCTTCGAGAGGGGGTTGATCTTTCATGGGGAAATTCACTTTTTTCTCACCTGGGATGGGATACAGTCTAGCCAGTGTCTCGATTACAATACCAATCGTTCCCCTCCTGTGGAGGAATAGATATGTCTTTTTTAAGAGAGTTGTGTGACATGACTCCTTGAGTAAGTGGCTAGTAAGTTGTTCTGGTCAGAGGTGTGAGATTCTTTCCCTTTTCTGACCCACCACTGGCTGCATGGCATTCCTGCAGTCTGCATCAGTTGCAGCATTTAACACATAACACTGCTGAACAAACTGCTTTGAGTGGTTTATTACTGACTTAATTCAGCCGCAGTACTAATTACCTGCTTTGAAGTAGCTGCAGGCTTGGGGTGACTGTTCTGCAGACTCTGCATCCTAGTCAGTCTGCAGTAATGCAGTATCTGTGGCATTAATCCAAAGACTGCAAATTAAAAGGGGAGGGGGGTGGGGAAGAGGAAAGCAAGAGGCATAGATGATACAGGGCTATCATTTGAATTTCTAGAAATATATATGCATAAAAATCAGTACAAATTTATAAAGCTAGCAAATTGATAAGATGGAGGGGAAAACAGAGTGTTTCATGGCCTTATCTCAGACGCTACCAAAAGAATTCTTGTCATGAGTGACTGCCAGGAGTTGCCTTCACCTTGCCACATACATGTAATTCTCTTGTTTTCAAAACAAGCCTTGTAACATGGTGCAGAACATGCATATGTGCTTTATCTTCCTTGAATGGAGTATTATGTAATAGTACTGGGTGACAACCATACTGTCAGCTAAATTTTTTCCAGAATAAATTATTCAGCAAAAGATATCTATCTGGGCATCTCTGCTGCCTCTTTCTGCAGAAGGTTGTGAAGCTTGTGAAAATGCTGCAATGCAGCAAGTATACTACGACTGATTAAAAGTAGATTTTTTTGGCTTTGTTGTTGTTTTTCCCACCTTCTGCAAGCTTGTGGGTGGCATTTTAATCAAGTTCTCATGGTAACAAACATAATTTAAAAGCACCGAAGCCTACAAAATTAGGCTTTCTTCTGTATGTGCTTGATGTGGGTGTTTAAGTCATTACAACTGCAGTGATGCTGGTTATTTTCAGGGTTTCTGGTGTGGATATGAAAATGGGAGGTAAAATGGAAGGAAGTGTTGCTAAATGCAGAGAACATTTGTCATCTTTTTACCAGGTTCTATTGTTGTTCTTTCTGTAAAGAGGTTTCAATTAATGTATAATGTACTCCTTACATTACTAGTTCATTCTTTTAGATGTATTCTGGCATCACAGTTATGCCTGTTTGTAATTCCTACAGGAGTCAGTTTTTTTGACTGATGTTTTAATTAACCATTTCAAACATGATCCCCTATCAAAACACGCATGAAAATGCATGAGAAACTGTGGAGTGCTGTATGGATTTATCACATATTTCCTCCTGTAGGAAGATTTGCAGAGAAAGGCAGCAAGAAAGGGTCAAAATGATTTTGTGAAGGATCTCAATTGAATGCTTTACCTTCTTTTAATGAATTGATCTTGTAAGCACCACATGGCTAAAACATGTTAAGTCGAAGTCGGTTGGGGCTGCAGCTTTGCCACGTGTCATGTTCAGTTTTGTTTGATGCTGTATTTATATTGCTGAATTTATATTGCTATGTATTTGCAGTCCTGCAGATAGGCAGTGACCAAGGGAATGCTGCTTGTGTCAGAAAATGTAAGATATAGCTCACTCAGCTGCTGAGGAAAAAGTTGATTTGCAGTGCGAAAATGTACTGGATATTTCCAACTTTTAAATACATGAAGTTCCAGTGATTTATTTTTTTTGCTACAGCCTGCTTACAGGAGATGAACAGTGAAGGATTTAATACTGTAACGCCCTACCGCAAATACCCTTGAGTAGCCTACCTGCAGAAGAACTACAGCCTTGTCTCAGGAGCTGTACATTGGTGATCTCCCAGCACAGACGTGCCTCGCTCTGCCAGTAGGCCAATCCCATACCTTCAGAAAAGTCATGAAACTAGGATTTTCAGAAATAACAGGATTGCCAGTAAGACAGAATGCTGCACTTAGGGGTTGGGGAAGGGCAGGGACATCTTGGTTTTGGGGAAGAAAGCTTTCTGGTCTCCCTGGCTTTCCACACAAGTATTGATCTGCTTTGCAGCAAGACTGCACTGCTCTGTTCTTCCTCCTCCTCAAGAACATGCTGGGTGCTTAGACTTCTTCCTGCAAAGGGATTGGCAATTTGTTTTAGCGTATAAAAGTCCAGTTACACCCTTTCCTATCTCATTTAGCCTTGCAGAAACACTTAACAATGATTTGCAGAGTTGGGATAGTCCGGGGACCTTAATGTGTTTTCTGGCATAGCTACAGCACTGGGCTTTGCTGCTTATAATCTTGTATCTTCCTTGTTTGACAGTTACTGAAATGGAAAAACAAATGTTGGGAATTAAGTTGCATTGAATTTTTTTATCTAGATTTTGAAGAAGAGGTGGACTGAGAAGTGTTTTAGTGCCATGTCTTCAGAGTATTTTCTGTGACTTTTTTTTATACCACTGACTTAGAACCAGTCTGGGAATTTGAGCAGAAGACTGTGAATGCTGTATGGATCATCCCTAACATAAGCTCCTTCTGCACCTTTCTGACTACAGAAGATTGTTCTGGTGTGATAAGGAGAGCATAGTACAATATTCATAAATCTTGCTGATTTTGGAAATCTTTCATGTTAAGAACTCCTGGGATTCTGAACAGGTAAACCAGTAGAGAAAGCAGTAAAATGTCAAGAGCCAAAGAAAATAGAGCCATGCTGGGTTTCATACTAGGGGAAAAAGGATAGCAATTAAATATTAGCTATGTGGAGAAAACTGATTATACAGTAACTTCCTGTCACCTTTGAGTTTGTTTAATACTGATAGAAAAAAAGCCTTCTATTTAAAAACATGTCTCAATGGTAATTTCTTGCTGTGATAAAGGGAAGAATATCACCTGTGTTTTAGAAGCTGCAAGGGGTTATGAGCAATGCTTCTTGGAAGCTGAACAACAAAGTAAAGTGCAATGCCTTCTTCAAAGCAGCATGTCATTTGAATGGGTGATGTTTGAAGCATCGACTGTATCTTTTAAATGGTAATTTTTTGTGCTTGGTTCTGGGATTTATGTCAAATATAATGATGTGGATATTGTAGTCTATTAGTGTGATGTTAGCAATACCCACTTCACAAATAAAGCCCTCTAAACTGATCAGAAATTTGAAGACAATTGAAATGTGTTGAGGACTGCAAAAATTTTCTCTTGACTTTTTTAATATTCACAGAAAACACTGACAGAGCACCAGAGTAAATCCTCTCTGAAAATCTCTACTGATTGGCAAGTGCACAGTAGGGTTTGATCCTAAGCAGTGCTTCAGGAAAAGGAGCTTTTAGGATTTTATTCTTTTAGTTTGTGTTGCAGCCTTACTCACGTAAAGTGATTCAAACTGGAAACAGCTAAAAGGACAGCAGCAGAGTTCTTCCTTTTATAATATGTAAGTGCTGTGTTTTTAAAAAAAAAAAGTTTTTCGTAATTTCTTTGTTTTTGACAGTGCATATGCAGGTTACCCAGTGATACTGGAAAATACCTCAATATGGTACCCTGGAAAAATGCCCCCAAATGCCAGTTCAGCCTAATGCACTGCAAGCATTGGGTGTGTTGTGGGAGGAAACTTTCACAATCCATGAAATAGTCAGGAAGTCTCAATGTCTGAACCAGTGTTTTCATCTGTGAGGATTTGGCACTGGCCTTCGGGGTGTTTCAGAGATTGATGTGATGTGGGACACAGACTGGATGCCAAGACATGTCTTCTCGTGTGCTCAGGAAGGGGATGAGAGAGGAGTGATGAGACTGAAGAGGGACACAGCGGTACTGGGGCAGCTTGTATTTTACTGAATTTAGTGCCTCTTTGTTCATGGGTGGTGTTCTTCACAGTTTTGTAGGAGTACCCAACGTTTGATGTAGGGGCTCCTTTGTTCTGCTTTGTGCAAGTCTAGATGTAGGGAAAGCAAAGGTTTTTTATTGCTTCTGAACATTTTTGAAGGTGGAGGGGTGTCTGGACTTCAGAACAAGGTGTTCTGCTGGTTCTGCATGGCATTTGTCCCATGGGCTGTGAGGTATAACTTTGTGCTGCAGCTTGGTTGCTGGCCAGGACAAACCTTGGTTCAGGGCCCAGACTGCGTAAATTCAGGTCCTGTTGCACCTTAGAGACTGGATCTGGGACAAGTATCTTCATGCCTGTTACTCAGAAGAGATTAGGGAGAGGCCTTGGAATGTTGTGCCCCTTTGAATGGTGAGAACTGGCCTGGTGAGGGCAGCTGTGGCTCAGGCACGTCATGGTGGTGGTGCCAGAGATTATGGATCAGCAACAGGAGACAGGAACACTACATTAGTCTCAGCAAAAGGGGCCCAGAGTCCAAAGCCATTCCCTTTGCGCTTCCAGTATCCAAGCTGGCTCTTCCCCAGAGCCACTCCAGGAGCAGCTCTCTGCTGATGACGAGGGTATAGCAAAGCCTTTGAGATGCCTTTGTTGGGAGCTGTTACACTTTTCCCTGACTGAACCTGTACTTTCTTTCAGGGGATACAAAGAAGAGTTGTCTGCCTCTTTAGAAAAGTGGTTGCAGGTCCTTTTATAGCTTGTGCTTCAAATCAGACCATTAGACCTGCAGTACTGCCAGTGCATCACTTGCCATCACTATGGATACAGCAATCGTACCTGCTAGTGCATCTCTGAGCACAGCATGCACATCCATTCACACATTGTCTTGTCAGTGTGTTGTAGGTGAGGCTAAGGTACCTTGATACTTTCCATTATAAGACTTTGTCAAACCTTTTGTGGCTTAGGCTGCAATTTCCTCTCTGGCAGTCAGGCTTGGATTGCACTCTTACGTGCGTGTTGGCCCAAGCTTTTCCTGGAGCAAGGCTGCCTTCCCAGGCTGGCTTGAGGAAGTCAGGTTTGCTGTTTTAAGTCAAGATCTTGTCTGTGAAGTTCTTTAACAATCTTGATGTTGAGGAGGGGACAACATATCTTTTGAAAGTGTGCTGTCAGGAGAGACTTGTTAGAACCTCTGCTGCTTCCAACTTCCCTGAGCCTGACCAGCCCAATACATGTCATGCCATATCACTGTGATTGGGGGTTAAAAAGAAATAATAAGCTCCCTCTCCTTTTCTTATAGTCTCTGGGAGAGGAGAAGAAGGTCCATGCTTTCAAATACAGAGGCAACCAAAGTTAGAAAATACGGCCAAGAACTTGTGGAAATTGAGAAGCAGAGAATCAGGAGCAGAAGAGACAACTCTGATAAAAAATGCATGGGGAGAAAGGTGAGGATGGGAAGGCAGTGAGATGGAGGCAAGTTGTTGAGAAGGACTGAATGAAAGAGAAGTCCAGGAAGGAAAACTGGAAGTTAATGGAGAAATGGGAATGAGGAAACTGCTACCTGGGATTAAACCTGGAAGTGGATCTTGGTATGAGGAAGATAAAACCTTCAAAGTCTGGAGTGGTGAGAGCTGTAGTCTGGACAGCAAACATGGACAGACCCTGGGTGAGGGACTGAAGCCCACGGGGGCAAGGTCTGGACTGGGCAGCTGATGCAGTAGAGACTCGGATAATCTTGACAGAGGGAATAGGAAGAATAAAATATGTTTATGGAACTAGGCAGTAGCACAGTACATATGCAGATGGAGACCTAGTTAGCATTATGCAGTCATCTCTCGTTTCTTTCACAGCCAAACTCATGAGGTGTAACGTTGCAACCTTAATGTCACATCCAATAGCTTTGAGTGTGAGATAGATGTTGACACACCCCTAGACAAAATCTGATTTGTGACAGTTACCTCTTTTTCTCTTTTTGAATTTTTGGCAGTCTTTAGTATGCTCTGTCAACAAAAGCAGAACAAAACTTTCCATTCTGAAATAAATAAAGTTCAGCATTATCCAGATGTGTATATTTAAGTGACTGCCATGGCTGGGTTTTGTTGCTGCCAGATAGACAGTGATTTATTCTGTAAGTTTTGTGCCCTGAGCTTTCAGCAATACATTACTTTTCATCCTGAAGCCCAGCAGAAGTCTAGCAGTAATAATTAGCAAGCCATAAAAATCGACCTGATTTGTGGGAACCACTGAAGGATGCAAGGAGACATTTCTGTTCAAGGAGCTAGGAACAAAAGTGCATGGTTACTGACCCAGTCATGTCAGACCTAAATTTTGAGGGAATCCCAAGTGATAAGTGTTCTGCAGTCTGAATACTGCCTATTCATTCAGCCCTTCTAGCAGAGTGAATGAATCATCTTTTCAACCAGAGACAGTCCCTCTGGGTTGGAGTCGAGGTCACTGGTAGGGCATGTGTTTCAGACTGCTTGCCCTAAATGAAAAAGAAAACATACAAGACTTTGCTTATGCTGTTGCAGCTCTGAGTTTTATCTCATCTATAAAACATTTACATACAGTATCTCCTCAGACCTCCTACAACTGGTGGTTCTGGATACATAACCAGGTCCTTCTGGAAGGGCCATCTGTCTTCCTTGCTGCTCATGTGCTTTACCTCTTCAGTATCATCCCTACCCCAGAACACTTGGTCTCAGCTGATCTTCCTGTTGATGTCTCCCATCTAATCATTAGCTCAGAGTCACTGTGTGCTATCTATAGGTGAACAAATTGATTCCACAGAACAGGTTGAAAATGGGCATCCCCTTTCTTCATGTAGTGAACAAGCCCCATGCAAGTGGCAAGATGTGGTCTGCACAGCCTGTTCTTGCTGCATCAGCAGAAGAACATGGAACAGCACATGTCTGGGATGTAATGTTGTGTTTCAGACAGAAACATGTCAGACCAGCAAAGCTATTCATTTGCTATAGTCTGGCTGAATGATAGGTGCTTTTCATTACAGTGCACTACAGTCTATGTCACACAGTGTATTTTCATTAGATTCTGTTAAACATTGCGATGCTCAAAGAGGGGATGTGACATTCTATCACATTTGATGGAAAATGGTTTCCTTTAAAAATGAGTGACAGCAAACCATACAATATTTAAAGTCAATATTAAAAGAGGAAATAAAGCCTCTAATCTGCATTATATCTACATATTATTTATGTGGTAAAAATATTGCTTTCCCCAAAAAGGCTCTCAGATTGAGAAATCATGGGAAAATTAGTGAAAGAAAAAGAATCAGCAGTTGGCTTTTGAAGTTATGTAAACTTCTATCATGCACTAACTCCGGCACAGTGTAATTCCCTACAGTGGAAAGAATCACCAGTTATGTGCAGGGAGCCTGCCACCAGCAAGTTCTGTTTGATGCACGATATCTCTTTGTGGAGAAAGGGATTATTCATTTTCTCTTCTCTGTTTGTCTTCCCCCTGTGCACCTGCATGTATTTTTATAAACATGTATATTGTTCCCTTTCCTGCGATCAAGAGTCGTAGCATGTCTAGTCATTCCTTGTACAGAAGCTTCTCCAGATCTTATATCGCCCTCCTTGAGCTCTCTGTACCTTTTTCAGGTCTACTTTATTTCATTTGTGATTAATAATTAATGCTTTCTGGCATCCTAAACCAACATCAGCATTAGTGCTGTCGAAAGACTTTGCAAAAGAAGTACAGAGAAATTCAAGATGAATCATATATTGAATCCTGGGTACCTCTCACAAAAGACATCAGAAGCACCTGAACACATAAATGCATGTGTGTATTTTCTGTGTCCATCCATGCTCTGCATGACCTATTGTGCCTGTTATGCTTTTTGTGTCATCTTGTCCTTTTAATGGAAATTTCTGACAGCCATCCATGGAAGGGCACAGGTTACTTCCCTTGTCCAGAAAGGCATCTTGTAGGTATCTTCTCTGTGCAGTGCTAGTACTGGAAGGAGCATGGTGATCTGGATCTTCATAGACATGTAGGCATCTGGCTGCAATGGAAATCACTAGGTATGTGTAACCGGGTAGAGACTAAGTGTTGAGACCCTGCTGATGTGGGACTGAAGGTCTGTGGATCTTCTTGCCTCTGCATGTGGAGCAGCTCGTGCTGGCCACTGCTTGTGACAGGAGTCTACACTGGATGGTTTGATTGGAGATGGCAAATCCTACCTTCCCTCCCTCTCCCTAGCTGTCTCTCTTTATTAAAATGACACAGACTCTGCCCCATGGCTTAGGTTTTGCCCAGACTTTTTCCTCAGTTTCTGAATTTGTTCATCAGTCGCATCTTAAAATTTTTGACATGCACTTTATTCATCCAGTGCAACTTTCTTACCCTTCCCTACTCCTTATTCCTGTTTTACACCTTCCACAAAGTCACTCTTTGTTTTATCCCAGGAAGAATGCCACTGACTTCACATACATAACGTCAGCCCCTCGGCACAGAGTGGGAAGGAGTGACAGGAGAACAAGGTTAAACCCAACCTGTAGCAAGAATCAGGTAGTTGTATACACTCATGGGAACTTGGGAGGAGATGAGTCTCTGAAACAGGTCTTTGCAGTGACAGCAAGTCCTGCAATTAAGATTTCAGAAAGGCTGAATGACTCAGTGAGTTGATTCTTCCTCATGCTTTAGGTACCTTAATTTTCTTAATTCAAGAACCCAAGGAATTAAAAACTAAACTTTAAATTATGACTGTAGTTAAAATACACACTGGGGCATAAAAATTCCTCTTTCTCTTTCAGTGCACATCCCAAGAGCTGAATTGAAACCCTTTTGAAGGAAAATCTTCCTCTGAAAGCAAGGGGTGCAAAATCAGCGCCTGCTTCAGGTTCCTTCAATTCTGTCTCTATCCTTCTTGCCCTCCTGTCCCTGTGCCTGAACGGTCTGGAGAAGTGGTTGCCTGCTTTGTTTTCTTTTCTAGGTTGGTTGAGTAAAGATTTGGCAGGATAAAGCTACCACATGATAAAATTATATCCCAAATATTGTGATTTTACCGTCTAGAGATTTAGAGCACAGCAGATTTCTGAGTATTCTCATTTCCAGATGTAGAGAGATTATTTTATTTGTCTGGGTGTATGTTCCAGGGAGGATTCGGAAGGATTCTGGGCTGAAACTATGACACCATTTAGAACTCAAGCAAACAGCATTTATTGCAAAGAAGTAGCTAACAAAAGGAAAAAAAACCTGAGGAAAGGGAACATAACAAAACAAAACAAATTCCAAGACAATTCCCACACACCCATACACCACTCACACAGTTACTGTACCTCTTACACAGTTGCTGTACATCCCAACCCCAATGTGCTCAAGACCCCCAGTAGGACTGGCTGCTGCACCCTTGGGCTTCGGTAGCCTCACCACACTTAGCGGGTGTCCCCGCAGGAGGCAACGTTGTCCTCTGTGCCAGCACACACCTCCGCCTGGAGCAGGAACTGCCTGCTTTTTATACTCTCAGTCTGTAACATCTATCTAGGTGTGTGTGGCCAGCACACGCCCAGAGGCCTCCAGTCTATCCCCCCCATTACATTACTGGAAATCCCCCTGCACAGTGTATATCAAGGGTCTCCCTTTTTGGGTCGATGGTCATTACTTTGTCATCCTTCTCTTCTTTTTCTCCTTGACTTGTCCTTGACTGGCTGTTGGCAAGTAAGTCAGGCCCCAAAACAGTTTCAGTGTACAGAAGATGCTTCTCTTTCAAGGCCAGAGTCCCAATTATCAGTTCTTGTTTTCCATAACTTGACAAGAAAGGAACCAGCTCTCGCAGGCATCAAGGCCAGACATGGACCAAAATAATATCTCATCAAGCCCAAATACAGTATACATTCACAGGTCATACAAGTGGTGGCTGAGTGTGGGTGGACAGCATATTTTTAAGTTATACATATTTAATTTAAAAATAAAATAATAAAATACGTCTTTTATTTATAACATCATTGGTTAGAAAATACTATGAAGGGACGAAATAATCTCACCACTTCTCACCAAGGTTTTGCAGCACAGCAGTCGCTGTTCAGGCATTCCCTAGGAAAGAAAAGTCTAGCACTAGCTAGGCCAGTTTGCCAAGTTTGCTTGCAATATAGAAGCAGGCTGAGTTTGCAAATAACCTCTTTCTCAAACAGTTTTCCAATCCTTTGTCAACTTATTACTATTTATTTCTTTATTTATTTATTTACAGTAAGAAGTTTTGTGTTCAGCTAAAAGCATTAACTACTGTTGGCTGTAAGGCGCTTCTGGGAGCCTGCTGTAAGGTTTCCTGACTGTGAATCTGAGAGTCAAAGATGCTGAAGCAATTCTGGGTGGAGGGACCTCGGTACAAGCTTTTTTCCATCTGATGCTCTTTTTCAGCATGAATAAACAATGCCTGTGTAGACAATAAGATGCTTCTTCTTCCACCGTGTGCCTGACATGGTTGCCTGGTGTGTCTGAGTGTTAGGAAGTGAACCTAAAAACACTCTCAGCAAAGGAATAATCTCGCTGCTCTTGATCTGGGGAGGAAACTTTTTTCCCAGGTACAAGAATTTTTACTTAAACAAGTTGGTGCTGCAGCTGGCCTTAAAGATCCTTTCCTGCTATCATCTTCATACTTCATTTTAGCATTAGTATCTTTGTGGTGTTTGCTCAGTTACAGAATAATTAACTGTGTTCCTTTACTTCAGCATATGGAAGGACAGAATTAAGTTAGGATGACAGCTGGATCAGGAAGTCTGTCCCTGGAGTTCTTGAGCTACCTGCTTTTTTGTTGGTTCATGGCCCTGGAGAGAGTTCAGAGAGCTATGTTCCATGTTTTTGCTGTAGGCTGGTTCTCCTGTATTTATTTACAGGGAAGAATCTGCCAGAAATTAGCCCAGAACATGCTTTTTGCTATTTGTAGTAGCTGACGTGGTGATGTTCCCAAGGATAGCATCTGGGTAAGATTGTGTTGTGTCAGGCATGGAACTAGTTTCCATAGGTAGGTAAGACCTTTGAAAAATTAAAAAATGCAGACGCGTTTGTGGAGGCAGCCCTTTTTTTTCTAATTAAAAGCTCACTGAATCAAACTAAGATTGTGTGTAAATGTGTCATGCTTGATGAGATCTTGGTGAAACTGGAAGAAATAAGGGATGTAAAACTAATTCATGTATGCAGAGAAGGGAAAGACACACCTTAAAGGGCTGATTCTGGAAAAGTGAGATTTTCTTGTGTGAGTTTTTGCTTAGCAAACAAGTTGGTAAGCACCTCTCTGCTCAATGGTCCAGGCAGAGTAGCTCCACTGCAGTTTGCAAGAGCAAAGCCTTGTCCTATGTGGAGAATATGCAAGTACCATAGTAGTATAATTAGTTAATTCCTCATTACCTAATGTGAGAGGAGCCTCCTGAGAAAAGAGATTCAACATCAAATCAACGTGTCTTAGCAAGGTCGGTGTGGGGGGAAAAAAAACCTTCAAAATTTCACTCCAGCCTTTTCATGGGTTACCTTTTCCAGACCCTGTTCAAATACCAGTGCTCATCAGTGTTACTTGAGAGCAAAAGAAGCCCATGGCTGTGTGACCTGTTTGCAGCAGCCATGGCAAACATGCAGTTTGGCTGGCACTTCTTCAAACAACAGGCTTGAAAATACAAGTGTGAGAATTAGAAGATCATAAACTGCGTCGTGTGTGCTGTTGTCACCTTCTGTACCTGTGCAATAAATAAGCAGGAGATGACTTCGTCTGAGCTGTTTATAAGCACTAAAAATTATAATGGAGGTGACAATAGGGAGGAAAACCAAGGATTCAATGTTCGTTTTTATTAGCCAGCCAGGGTTTGTTTCTGACAAGGTTTCAGCTGGCCAAACTCAGGAAACATTGGCAGCATTGACAGTGGTTTTACTGTAATGTATTTGTGAGTATTTCTACTAGTTCTGCCTTTTTTTCCCCCTAGTCTGCAGTGACTGTATCACGTTCTCTACTTCTTCCCTGACTGATGATTTTTTTTCTCCTTAAGTAGTATTTTGTCTTATAAAGCCCATCATCCAGCTCAGCTGTGGTGTTGTCATGTATCTTCAACTGTCTTTTTGCTGAGGTTTGAAATGACTGGGGTAAGAGGGAAATATGGAAAAGAAAACAACTTTCTTCTTTTAGAATCAGGCCTCCTGGGTGCTCTCTGAATCTCCTTTTCTCTTCAAGATCACCTCCTTAAGCTAAAGGTTTTCTCTGTTCTTAGCTTTTTGAGAAATTATTAATTTTTCTTAATAAATGGGGAAAATCTTTTATAATTACTTTGGTAGCAAAAAAGGACCGTAAAAGTACAAATAAGGACTGACTTGTTGAGTGTTTATTTCATTATAGAGTTGAAAATCCCCAAAGTTTACCATGTGGAAAGGTTTAATTCCCAGTTACATTATTGCAGTGATTTGACAAACAAGAGGGTTAGGAGAGGAAGGCTATGCAGGGGGTGATTAAGTATTCAAATGTGGAAAGATCTATTGCTTAGTGTGCCCACCCTCAGCAATCCTGTAAGATTCCCCCTTAAAAGCCCTGAGAGGGCCACAGTTTTTAACGTTTCACTGTCTGATCATATTCCAAGTAACTATCTGCTACAGCTCTTGGAGCCAGTGCTGTTTGTTCATGGTGTTTTTTTCAGTGCCTTCTGCACTGGGAATTAAAAAGCTGATGTAGCCACAAGTGTTGGGGAATCTTTTTCTCTGCCAGAATTCGTCAGAGCCTTGGCATGGGTCACTTAGATGGGTGCTAAGGGCTGCAGAGCTTCCTGTTTCAGACAAGCCTGCCAACTGCAATGCCTTCTCCAAAGTGCATGAGGAGGGCTCACCGTGCCCATTTGATATTGTGCTTGATGGAAAAATTAATGCAGCATGTCTCACTCTGAGTTGCCCCCCGTGGGAGTAACCCTATTCTTGTTCAGGGCTTGTTTCGATGAGTCCTGTGGAAACAAAAGGCTCCACTGATAAATTTGGGAGCTGCCAGGAAACATCCTGGCTTGCTTGCAGCACTCCTTCCATCCTTCAGTCCCTTCGGCTCCCTGAGGCAGGAGAGATCTCAGATAGGGTGGAACAGGAACTGCTGTCTCTCTTGACTGATGAGAAGACAAAGCTGTCGTGGTGCGTCATCTTAAAATGTGCAGAAGGACTGTGTGCAATTTAATCTGGAAACACTTGTGTCTCTTTGTGTTGGCACCTGCACTGATTGTTATGGCTTCTTTAATGCTTTTGCCATCCTTATTGTGGACCAAATTTATTGGTAATAAGTTTTTGCCTTGCCTCATGTTTAAGATACCACTGATAGTTGTCATGGTGCTGTTGTTATGGTTACCAACTCCTTCACCAGCTAAAATGCCTTTTCTCTCTCCTGTGGGAAACAATTATGACTGTGATAGATGGGGGTGTGTGAGGGTGCTTGTTGAACGGTAAATGGTGTAAAAATGCAGCATTGTGGATAGAAACAGTTTGACAAAACAGGGTGGTGTTAGAGCAGGATGAGATGTACAAGGATTCTTTTTAGCTAGAAGTGAGCTCTGTGGTAGATAGTTTTATTGTGTTTTTTAAGTCAGAAACTGCTAGAACCGTGATTTCATCATTGTCAGAGAGAGCAACACCCAGTTTTATGGTTCTGGAGTTTGAGCAAGTTGATGTGGTCCCTGGGCATGGGAGTGAAGGCAGCCCTCCATGCTGGGCAACCATGTCTCTTGGAGGAGAACATCCAACAGCAGGTCAGCTCAGGTGCGCCCTGCTTTTCAGCAGCCCAGAGAAATGAACATGTTCCCAAGAGAGGAAGGAGTAACAACTGAAAGGTTTGTGCTCATACATGTTCCTGTGTTCTGCAGTGGAATGAACCTGCTTCCTACTAAGGGAAATGGCAATGAATGCTGCATCTCATCCCTCCTGTACAGCATGCAAGTGCACCACCTGGCCGAGCACGGTTTGTAACTCAGCACAGAGCAGGGGACTTGCTCAGGTTCACACTTCTTCAGGTGAAAGCATTCCTCCTCATCAGGAGCTGTGTGGCTTCTGCAGCAGTGTGACCCACCCTTCCCACCTGCATGCCTCCACTGGTGCCAAGCCCGATCACGGGGAGCTCCAAGAGGTGTTTAAATCTCTGCTATTGCAGGGCCAGACACCATGCAGGAAGGATCGATGGGAGAACTCATCTCTGCTGTGCCAGTGCTGCAGGTCTGATGCATTGCTCCCAGGGCTGCAGCCATCCCTCATTCTCAGCTCTGGCAGCATTGCAAGTTGTGGCAAATTTTCTTTGCCTTTCCACAGTGAGCCTCCTTTGTTCAGCCTCTGGTCCAGGCACTATCTGGTATTTTTCATCCACTTCATAATCCAAGGTACAATCAAAAGGATTGTCCTTAAAGAATATATGGCTGCTGACTAACTGTTTGCAGTGTGGAAATGGAAAAGCCTTTAAAACCCTCCAAACACACAAGTGTGAGGACATGAACACTGCCTGCATTTTTAATGAATGCAGGGTAGTATTTAAGGAAATAGTCTTCCTTATATTGTAGAGAAAGAGGGATCTAACAGCAAGCTAATAACTCAAGCAGTGGGCAAGGAAGAAATAAATTTTGTTATACAGTATCAGAGAAACTTGTTCATCCTATTAGGCCTGAGAGGTAAAGTGACTCTCGTGGAGAGAATGTGTAATTCTTTCTAAAAATACACCATATTACTCGAGTTACAGCACCTAGGCATTTAGTATCAAGTGTCAGGTTTGTTAATTGTTTTGTGTCTTCTGGACCATAACTGGGCATTCTAAGGAGGAAGCTAACATGTTCACTCTCAGACCCCATGAGACTTTCTCCCTATCCTTGCTGTGTTCTGTCATTCCTTTTGATAAGTGTGAAGCAAACTGCTCATCTGAAAATAATCACATTAATTTGAGAGAAGATGCATGTTAGCTGAAATGAAGGATTGAAATGCATCTGGAAAGCTCTCCGTGTGTTCATAACATAGAAAATGACCCTTTATGTTTGGTTAATATGTGGAGAGTCCATGAAGACAATAGCAGTGGTAGGAGTTATTAGTTAGACGACTGACTGTCCTTTCTTTTCTGATTTTTTTGAAGGCCTTCACTGCAGTTTATGCAAAGACTAAGAAACTCATAGTAGAAAGAGGAACTTTTTTGCTTCCCTGAGTACAGTGTTTCCTTAGATTGTCCAAACTATTCCAAGTTTCTTCTTATTGCATACCTCTCACTATTTGAATTCTGCCATATTGTCTGTCCACTCTTGGTGTTTCTGTGTCAATATTTAAATTACCTGATTAATTTAATTCCATGGTATGCTAATAAAATGACAGAAAAGCAACTCATGTGATGGTGCACAGCACACCCGTGTATTCTGGATTTGAGCATGAGATGTGGATGGATCAGGCTGTACTGATTCAGTCACAGCTAAATTGCTGAGTACAAAGATGCAGTGTGTGACTCACTTGCTGTGTCTCTACTACCATTATAAACTCTGAGAGCAGTTGATGAATAACAGAGTCAGGAATGAATTCATCCATGTTTCACTCTGCAACCATCTCTTGTAAATACTGAGCCAAATTCTGCCTCCAGATACACACAGCTCTCATTGCAGTCTGCCCACTGTATTTATTTTTAAAGATAAAAGCAGTTCTATTACTTTCACAAGGGACTTCTGTGACACAGTCCTTTGTTAGGATGTGAATATCCTTCCTCAGGAGCTTCAAGGGTGTCTGCTTGGAAACAAGAAAGGCCCTTCAGGGACAACAGCTTCCAAACTGGTGATGGTGGGGTATAACCATTACATTTGCCCCAGTGATTTTCAGAATGACATTCCCCACACTTGGCTTTTGCATAACCCTCCCTGTCCTGCTGCGGCTCTGGTCTCCTCCCGTGGGTGATCCAGGGGCAGAACTGCTGAAGCTGATGGGCAGGTTTATCCTGCTCCTGGGCCTTGCTGTCGAGTTCAAAACACACTAGGCTGGTGAGGGAAGCCTGAGTTAGGGCTTGGGTTTTTTCTTTGGTTGGTTTTTTGGGGTTTTTTTGTGTTCTTTTTCTTGAGCTTCCCTAAGGGACATAAATGTGAATGTCTCATTTTTTTCCCAGAGCCCACTCTGTTCTGTCCTCAGATCCCAGATGCTGGTGGCTTTTGATGTGTGCTGCTCATTCCTAGTCGAAGGGAGACATTTCTCCCACGCCTCATGTTTTGGAAAGGCTCTGATCAGAAATATTCTCTAGTGTCATGCAGCAAATGGACCTAGATGCAGAGAGTATTTAGGAGAGGGTCTTTGCTCTGCTCAGACTCTCTCTTTCATAATTTCAAAATTCAGTTTTTCTGGTACGATGTGGGATGGCTGCTTTAAGGCTCTGGCAGTACATGCAGAATGTCTCACTGATGAATGTCCCATGAGGGCAAAGGAGGTGGGGAAGGCAAAGCGGTGTGAAGTGTGTTTACTCTTTCTGTGGTTGATTGAGGCCTATCTCCTTGCTTTGTAGTACTGCTCAGCCTGCCATTTTCATTACAGCTCAGAGCAAACCCTGGGCTGCAAGTTTCACCTGCTTCTGCAGTCCTTATGCAGTTAGTTATTCCCAGGGAATGGTGCTGGGCTACGGTGAGAGCAGGTAGAACTGTACTTCCCAAAACAACCTGATCTCACCAGGGGGCAAAAGAGTTATTAGGTTCCTTTTTTGTTATGAAACTACAGATTGAGTCACATGCTGTGAATGAAATCTAATTTTTGTGATTCACCATGATTTTTTTTTTTTAAATTTGACGGAGCTGTGAAAGCCATTATTATTAAATGATAATACCTTATCAGAAAGGGGTTGAATTATCAATTTTGAATGATTATCTGGCAAATAACAATACCTTTTTCTCATGTTTAGAGGTTTTTTGCAAACTCACCTGACTTTTTGGAAACTAGTTTCTTTTTCTGGTGTGTTTAGTTTCTGGTAAATGTCTGCAGAACATATGCACTATTCAATTTGTGTCTTCTTTTCTAGACTGCTCAGTCTCTGCAATAAGATGGCTGGTTGACTGTGTTAATCTGATTTCTTTGTTTGTTTTTCTTCTCCCAGGAAAAAGAGAGGTAGCAAGTGCTTTTGGAAAAGGCCTGATGGTTTTCACTTTGAAGTAGCTGTCTCAGGGGCAAGCCTTCCTCTCCTCCCCAGAGGTTGTCTTATCATCAAAATATAGATTATGATTTTTATTGCCTTACTAGATTTACATACTGAGGAGCTACTGCTGCATTTATATGTGTGTGAGGAGTACCTAAAGCCTATGGCTTGTGTAGTGGCTTCTTTTACTGGGTTGGACAAATGAGAGCTAATGAAAAGGATTGCAATATACGTGAAGTAGCAAATAATGGTTGGTTTTGTGTGTATGTGAATACTGATAGTCATAAGAGAATGCAAATGCTTGTGTGAGAAGCAGCTGTTCACCATGGACTATTTTGGACAAAAGGGAGTAAGTGCGAATGGTCACAAAACAGCAAGTAAAAGGCAATGTAATCAGGATCTAACATATGTTCAGGAACTCAGTGCATGTTCTCAGGCATGGTTTCTGTCCCAGGAGGTGGCAGATTGCATATGCTGCAGAGGACACGTTGCCTTGTCCTTCTGTGCTTGACAAGCACCTGCAACTGCAACACCAGCTTCACTTCTCTTAGCAGTTGTGGCGTTCTTCCCTTTACTGCCCCAGGAAGGTGTTGTTGCACTGTGATGACAGATTCATGTCTCTTTAAGTGGGTCAACATCTAACTAATCAATGAGTTAAAATCAGATTAACACCCCTTGAGAAACTGGGGCTAATAACTGCAAGACATATGAGACTCAGGGTGGACTTGATCCATAATTTTTACTGCTGGTAGTTTCTTTTGAGTTTAAATGAGTTCACCCATGACTAGGACAGTCAGTCAGAGTTACTTCTGCATTTAAACCCTCTTTTATCTGCTGAACATGAATTTACCAGTAGCACTGTTGGTGACATGCCTGTGCTGCACCTGGTCACTACCTGATGGTCAGGGACACAGTCAGCCCCTTGGAGCTGATCTCTCCTGCTCGTGTCATTACAGGCCAAGCGGTGAAGGCAAGGAACCATGGCGGAGGATAGGAAAGATGAAGCCAAGGCACCGCACTGGACTTCAGGTCAGCTAACAGAGGCTTCTTCACACCCACATTCACCTGAAATTAAGGATCAGGGTGGTGCAGGTGCTGGACTGGTCAGAAGTGCCAATGGATTTCCCTACCGAGAGGACGAAGGGCTGAGACTGGGTGGCCATGAGCAGCTGGGGACATATGCTCAGACCAAAGAGAATGGGATCAACGGAGAGCTGTCAACAGGGGACAGGGAGACCGCAGGTAATGCACCTCAATGCCCTGCCGCAGAACACGGGGCTCTGCAGACCACTGGATATTTCTCCAAGGGGAAATGTTAGGTGGAGCCAAGTGTGCCCAGGGGCATGGGGGAGCTGACATGAGGGACCATGTGCTTTGGAAGGATACTAGCTCTTCACAGCAAGAGCCACATCTTCACCTAGGCTTGCACAGCTTGTATCCTTACCCAGGGTCCTGGGCAGTGCTCTGAGAAGGCTTCAGGAAAGGCATAACAATACCTTAATCCATCTGGTCAATGGGACAGCGTCGCCTCTCTAGGGATGAGAGAACAGACTGGTATAGCTGCTCAGCTCTTCTGGGCTAGGAGGGAGTAGGAGACTGCCCAGCTGTTGTGCATAGATGGCTCATGAATTTGTAAGTGCATAAAGGGTGGATTCTCCTGGTACTGCTCACAAGTAACACCACCTTCTTGAAACCATATACTATTTGTAGAATAATGCATTGCTCAATGTCACCGGGAACACCACAATTCAGCATCAGCATTTATTCGTCCTTGCCTAGCCATATCTACCTAGATTCTCACTGGGACTTTCTCTATTTGTAAACTATGTAAGTTTTTTAGGATGCAGCTTGTTATTTGCAGAAATAAAAGATGAATGTGACTGTGTCAAAATGAAATATGCAAAGCAAGTTTCGGTTTAGAATTAAATACCAATTCTCTCTCTGCAGAGTTTCTACTTTAAACCCCAAATGCACAGTGCAAGAATTTCTCTTGTACAGACACAACTGCCCTTGATGCATCCATTTATGTATGCTAAAGAGATCTTTTTAGAATGTTTTTTGGCTGTTGACAGAATTTGGTGATGCTATCTGTAATTTCTCAGCAGCTGTAAGGCTCTTGGACCCTACAGTCATTTTATAAGCAATTGTGCTGGAATTGGAGATCTCTGCTAAAAATAAGTTTAGATTTTAAATCTTTTCTTATAGAAAGCCAAATTTTGAAAGCCAAAGGTAGAAGAAATTCTGTGTGAGCATTCAGGTGAATACACTGTTGATGATTGGGGATAATAATAAGATCTTGTCTCTTTGCTGTACCCCAACTTTATGCTCTGCTCAGCTAGCAAATAAGCAGGAGAGGTAAGATGCTGCAGTTCTTAGGGGTTGATAAGAGTCAGGTGAGGACCAAATGCATTTCTCATCTTTGCCACAGATTTTTCACACAGTGTTGGAGAAGTCCACTCATGCATGTGCAGAAGTGGGAATAACTTTACAGGATGAAGAGAAATTTCCTATCCTTAGAAACGGGGGAGAGAAGTGCTCTTCTCAGGCTCTCTCAAGCTCAGGTTCTGAGTGATGGTCAGAGAGAGATCTCATGAAGTTTGAAGCTAATGGGTGAGAGGAGGCAGGAACCCACTGCTGGCCCTCAGTGGGCATTATAGTAGTGTATATTCACATTGCTTTTTGAGGGAAGTGGTTAAACAGCAGAACAAGACAAAATAAGGCAGTGTGGTCTAGGGCAGGCAGCAGGACTGGGGACATGTACTTGCCAAGGGAACAAGATTACTCTTGATCTGGGTGAAATTTGCTTCAGTCACATCTTTGTGGCCTCATTTCCTCCTCCCCTGCTTTTTTCTCACTATCTGCTCAGGTTGCAAGATAAGTGGGGACTTGCTGTCAATACATACAGCTTTTGTTTGGGAGTCTGAATATAGCCTATCTCATGGCACCTTTGTTTGCCCTTGAACACCAGAAAAGTCCCTAGAACTGCTTGCCTTCATGCATGAATTCCTAGCTCTCTGGAAACACACACTGGCTAAGTCCACATTTAATTAATGCAATGTAAACCGTCTCAGGATACTTAAGGTATAATTTTAATAATTTTTCTCGTTTTGAAGGAGAAACCTGTTGGCAACTTACTGTAGCGATAGAAAGGGATCAAAGCATGTGCTGCCACTTTACACTAGTATTTACTTGCTGGATGTGGTCAGTGCATTGTGAAGCAGGATGCTTAGATTTTTGGTGTTTGATTCAGAGTTTGATTGTAAAATCAAGATTGTCATTCATCACCAAATTCAGTCATCTTTGCTGTGTTAGTCTGCTTGGAAATTTTAATTGCAGTGGGATGTTGTATCAGGAAGGGTTTTTAAATGCTGCTCTGATATGCATAACTGTCAATAATGTGAACTATTTAATCATTTGTGGTAGCTTACTGACTGCAAACAGCTGAGGAGAAAATGTGCAGGAAGCCAAGGTCAGTGGAGATAACTAAACCAAACTGTGGGTTTGAGTGGATTTACAGGGTTTTTATTTTCCCTGGTGCACTTCCAGCACTATAACCTAGGAAAATCTTTAGATTCTCAGCCTTCATGTCAGAGTCTGTAAATCCCCAGCAACTGCAACAACCAGCTCATTCGCAGCAGAGCAGTAGTTTAAGGGAGGATTTCCCAGGCAGTCATCAATCACCCCATCCCTGGTACAGTTTGAGGTGTTTCACCTAAGAAAGGTCTCCATCACCTGACTGACCCAGGAGCTGGGTTTTAGCCACAAAACAAGCCTCCCCTAGGGAGAGGTATTCTGCAGTGGTGCAATAGTCTCCTCAGGGCACAGCAAAGCAGCAGGACACCCATTTGCAGGGAAATGGGAGGGCTGTGTGTTAAGGGAAAGGTTAGAGTCAGGCCACTGGGACAAAGGCACCTTATGCCAACACCAGTGCAGAGGTGCAGGGTGGTAATGGGGGAGGAAGTAACGGTTCTTGCCAAAACGCATCCAATCCATCACTGCAAGTGACATTTTTAGGTTTGCACAGTTAAAATTTGCCTTTCTGTATGTATGTGTCTCTTGGGCATCTGTCTAAGAGTTACTTAGTCTGACCTCAGTTTTTGGAGTCCTCTGAATCTGGCTGTTGTGTTGCCTTTGATTGATCTGTCTCAGTATCAAGCTGGTAATGGCAGCATTATGAAGGCACATCAATGCCCTCCTTTCAAATGGGCTGATGGGAAATTGGGAGAATGGACAGGGCAGCCTCAGGGCCTGATCCAGCAGCCACCAAAGTCAAAGAGAATAAGCCAGGTTTTTTGGTATAGCACACAGGAATCTGTTAGGGATGTGATATAAGTAAGAGCAGCTATTCCTTTTTATATGTATTTGTGCATATAAATTTGCGTATATACTTGGAGGAGCCCTTGGCAGACCAGCTCAGCCCTGTGCCTCTGCCAGCCACGAGTCCCATGGTGTTTCTGACGTGCTCCTGAAGACACCTTGCCTTTGATATACTCTGCCTCATTCCACAGCCCAAGACCCACCCAGTTTCCATGTGCTTTCCCTGGTCCATGCCTGTCTGTGTCCCAGAGCATCTTTGGTGAGGATTCTGAGGATTAAGAATGGAGGATAAGATCTGCAGATTTTGCCAAGCCAAACATTGTCACGTCATGTGAGATGTGTGCTGCAAAGGGGGTGTGATAGTGTAATCCTCAGAAACTTGCTCTGAAATGGGCTGACAAGAAAAGATCTGGATTGAACCCCGTGGTAGAGCGCAGGATGTATTAGACTTTCAATGAAACACAAGAGTGACAGCCTTTTCTTTGCTTACTGGAAAGTCGTGGTTAGCTGATGGGGAGGAAGCAGTGAGGAGCAGTACAGATGCACTGCAGCATGAGTCTGTACTGCTCTGGGAACCAGCAATTCAACACAATCCATCTTACTTGAATTGCAAGAATATCAATCTGCAAAGGTTTGAGTTTTTACACTTAAAATGCATCTGTTTTTTCTGTTCAGTAATGTAGTGACTAACCATTCAAATTTATATAATTAGTAGATGCATTGTGACCCATCTTCTACAATATGTCCTTTTGTGCAGTGACTCAACTGCTTAAGTGCTTTCTTCATTATATGGTAAGTGCAGGTTTGTAATCAGAGGGGGCCTGGACTTCCCACACAGTTATTTGATGAATTATTTTTTTAACAGATGAAAGGAAATCATTTCCTGAAATCCTGTTACCAGAGCCTCAGGACAGTGTCTGTGTCTGGTGTCAGACAATGTTAAGGACAGTAACATGTCTTACCAGAGTGACAAACTGAGCCCTTCATTAATTGGCAGGGTACTCAAACTATGTGGGATGCAAAGAGGCAGTGGAAAACTCTAGCAGGATCCTGACACAGCACAGTGGACCAGCTATGGGTTGAGCACTCCAGGCTCTTGAGTCATGGAAAAGGTGGGTGAGAGGGAGCCCATTACAGATCCACGAGAGGTTGAGATTTTTGGTGGCTGGGGGAACACAGAGACTGGTGTGTATTAGACTATAAGTGAAATGGAAAGAGAGGGAAGCCCTAGATCCATGAGGAGGAATGAAGAAGTGGCAGTATTGAGCTGAGGGAGGAGTAAGGGAAAGAGGAATGTATGGGAATGAACTCAGCAGCAGGAGAGGTGAGAGGTGAAGGGCTGAGAGCTGAAGAGATGAAAGCTGTGAGGGAGCAAAGCAGGGGCAGGAACTGACGGGGGAAAAAAGAGAAAAATTGGAAGACAAGGTGAGAACAATAGAGGTTCAGTTTTATCTTTTCCATCCAGAGCCAGCACAGCTTTTGCATGATGGCAGATATTACCCCAGAGGGGAGGGGATTCAGACTGCAGGAATGGCACAGTCTTCAGAGAACAACCAAAGAGAAAAGTGGGAAGGGACAAATCACATTTCAACTTTGAATGTAATTTCTTGTAATGCAGCCCTTTGTTTTAGGCTTGGTTTTGCTGGACTAAACAGACATCTGCAACAAATTTATACCTGTGACCAACTACTCTTTAAATAAGCGTATTTCAATAAGCTCTGGGGAATACCAGCCTGAAAGACTTCCCTGGCATAACCAGTAATGCTTGAGCAGGGATGGGAAGTCCCTTTAGGTTGACTATGCAAAAAAGGCATGTTGAAGGTAGGGATTATTCTTGTTTCAGCCACCTGGCTGTGTGTCAAAGAAACAGACTGTATCCCATATCCTTGCATTGTAGTAGCCAGTCTCCAGGTAAAGAAGATACTGTTCACAGCCCTCACCACTGTTAGAAGATCACCATGGTGCATAGTTGTGCCAGCTCAGGGACCTCAGCCCTGCAGGACTGAACCTGGAGCTGCAATGGAGCAGGACTGTAGCACTGTGGATGGGGTCAACAAACATGACAGCCTCTCCAGGCTGAAATGCACTGACTCACAGTTTGGTCCCGTGGAGGGCTAATGGTTTGTTCCTCCTCTAGTGACATCTCATTTAATCTCCTTTTGCTTTCTCTGTCTTGCTATACAAGTGATAGTACTCTGATGGTACTGCCAGTAAACATACAAATAAGCCTTCATTGTACAGAGACCTTTTTAGTCTTTCTTTCCAACAAGACTCCTTTCTCCTTTTCATCTGGCTGTTGACAGTGGCTGTCCTGCTGCTGCCCAAGCCCTCTTGGAGTTACCAGAGCCCCCTCAACAAGCTCCCTGAATGCCTGTTTCCAAAAGTAGACTCCCAGTCTGATCAGATGTGCATTTTCAGCAAGCCATGTCTCGAGCAATGCAGACAAAATGCATAGAAGGATGCAAAATCATTGACATTCACAGCTGAATGTGACTGCTGGTTTGTCCCATTTCTGTTATTTATTTTACAGAGCTGAAAGAAGGCATCTTACTATGTCATTGATGGCTCCCATGGGAAAGAAGCTGTTAATTAGGCATTTTGATCTCCCTTCCTTTGCCCAGGAAATGTGACAGTAATTACTGTGCACTATCATCTCTGCCAGTTTAGATACAGATGAGCATACTGGGCTTCCAAAACTTTTCTTCTATGTGTGAAGCATAGTACAAGTGTCATTTTCTGGGACATGTTACTGGAATATTATAGACATGTTCAAACTATATTGCTGAAGACAGCATAGGCAGAGCCTGCAGAGACCCTCTGGGGCACTTGTGGAAAATGTTGGGGTTTTTACCATTCTCCATTAAGCTGTAGAGGTCTTTCTCAGTTGTCCTTCTGCAGAGGACCAGGAGTGAATGCCCAGAAATTCCATCGCATGTCCCCTACCCACAGTTACGTTCTCCCTGACTCTAAAATATTTGATAACTGCTGCAGAGACCAGTCACTGCCTGTTTTTCTGTAGCTGGCCCTATTAGTCACTAAATCCAGTAAGACACCGTGTTTTCTCATAACCTCTCTGAGGGGCTGGTTCTGCCCTCCCACCTCTTCTTGGGACTTCAGAAATCAGTGATTGAAATGTACTGGTAGGAACTAGAGGGTCTGACACAGTTTTGGACAGAGCAAACATGCAAAAATTATTGCCTGCAAGGGAGTGGGGTGAGATAACCCAAGTGTGCAAATGCTGTTGACTCTCATGGCTGGGAGTCAGGCAGGCAGAGAACATCAGTCTCTGATCCCTAAGCTCCCCTAGGAGTGTGTGGTTCAGATTTGCATTTGATATCTGTTTTTCAGACCAGGTGCAGTAACACCATTACAGTCAACTCCTGCATCGTACCCCATCAGTGTTGCATCTGGCCAAGAGAAGGCCTCAACTAGCCCTTTCCATTGGGCTCCCTGATGTTTTGATTCACTTTGGTATTTTCTTGTTATAAACGAGCGTTGTAAGAGGGAATTGCACAAGCAGCTGTGCTTCCTTAAGAAGTGAGAGCATGTTGGCCTGGCAACCAGTGCTTGCTTGGTGCCATCAGTGTTCCCAGAAAATGCAATTGATGACAATTGCAGAACACAATGAGGAGCAACAAGGCTGGGCTATGAAGGAAATATCTTTTCTAACATGTTGTTCCAACCACACTGCTACTTCAGACTGTCCTCCATGGGCAGCATTTATTGAAGTTGCCTTTTGATAACACCTACAACCATTCTTGGGGGGCTGCTGTAGCGAGCTATTGCTGCTGAAGGATAAGTATCCTTCAGTTAAAACACCGAATGCATCCTGGATGTTAAATTTTCTGCTTTTGTCTCCCTGCAGCCTACTTACCTCTATCCTCTCTCCTTGCTATCTGTGCTTGGCTGCCTCTTCTGATGGGGACTGTAAATGCAGACTTTGCTGTTCAGATCTTGATCCTCCAGCACTGGCATCAGAAGAGTGACTGGTGGGCCAGTTGTGTCCAGAGGCCACGTTCTAATTTGCGGCCTGTTGTGCTGAAGTCCTTTTCAGAGTATGAAGTGTGTGGTAGGAGACAGCTTGTGCATTTATGAATTACATAAAGTAGACAGGACTTGTAATGGCCAGAAGAAACGGCATCCAGATGTGAAGAGAGTTACCCTGGGTCTGCCCCGGGGCTGTGACAGAGCCATGAACAGGTGGCACAGCCCTGTGCAGGGCTGGGCTCAGCTGTACCCCTTGCACAAAGGTGGAGATGAAGCATTTCAATAGTTCATCCCTGTCATGTGTCCAGGGAGGTCATCCCCAGGATGGCAACATAAAGGACATGCCTGAGCACTGGGCAATACTTGGTACTGGGGAGAGGTCTCTGTGATTGCACCTGGAAGGTGGTATTGCTGGGGACTGTGCTAGCATGTTCTCTTCCATTCGTTTTGATCTGAGGCCAGGAATATTTAAAGGAAGGTTTATTACTAAATAACAGAGCCTTTTTGTTGCAGACACACGGCTACTCTTGCTTCAGAGCTGAAATAGCAACTTCTTCTCCAAAGTCAGCTTGAAAGGGAAGCAGGAGGTTCTTAGATGACAGCCTGGGACATGCTGCTGGGTGTTGCTGGCCACATTTGCATGCCCCTTGCTGTGTGCCTGAAAGTGTGGTCATTAACCTGGTCAGCCCTGTGCTTCACAGATCCCTTCCTCTGCGTTTCCTGTTGTGGAAGCTCAGGTGTGCACTTGGTGCACATTCCAGCCTTGGCTAAGGACAGGTTAGCCTGGCATAAGGCGTCCCGGGGTCCATCTAATGGAGGCAAGTCCTGCCACCGCATAGGCTGGACTTGTACTCTTCCTCACTGGGCACATGTTCAAACCTTTGGTGGAGAGTAGGTAGGTACCATCACACCACTCTCAAAAATGAGAGTCACACAAAGTCTGCTGCTCCTGCAAGGAGTGCTAGGCATTGCTGATTTCTTTTTTCCCTGTTTCCATGCCAACATGGCCCTGCACAGAGTAAGAGATCTCTTTTTAAGCTCCTCTGAGAGAAAGTATATAGCCTGGGAGCTTATTTAGCATTCAGGAGTACACAGGCTCTCTGTGACGGCTCTGAGCCACAGCCAGGCTGGATGACAAAGGAAAGGAGGATTTAATTCTTTCCTCCTTACCTCTACCATTTGCTTTTCAAGGTTAAAGGAGACAGGGAAGAGACTGGAAGCACTTTTCACTGGGGACCTCACTCTGCAGTCCTCACTGAGGCGCAACTTTGATGGAAATGGAAAGGAAATACTACTTTGGGGCATATCTTCTGTGCAAAATATAATTATGATAGAGATATATATGCAAAATTCTTGGGTTGACTCACCCTGATGAGCTACTCTGCATTAAGATTGGAAAGCAAAGGTAATCAGGATTTTAATTTGAGTGAGAAATTCAAAGGTAATACTAGAAGGAAGCAAGGGAGAGCTCTCTTTGTCTTTCCTGCTGTTTTAGTCTGTGAGGTTGCAATATAGAGAAAAAAGTCATCTCTTCTCTTGTTATAAAAATATTTTGGGTAAGGACAGCAAAACTTGGCATGTGCTGGTGTTTTGGTTTGGGTTTTTCATTTTGTGAAATTGGTACTAGTAGATTAATGGCTCACTTTAAATTCAGTCCTTGTAATGATAATTAATACAGGTTTTTTTGCCTTTGCCAGCTGAAGGGATGGAAATCAGCATAAAGCAGCTGGCAATAGCTGGCAGATGAGCACTGATGACCAAGTGCCTGTCCCTACCAATGTCTGACCTGGAAATTCAAAGGCAAGACTCCAAGTGAGAGGTCCTTGTGCAGGTGTTTACACTGTCATTTGTTCCTTGAGAAATGCTGAGCGAAGCATTTACTTTGTGCCATTTCACAGATTGACTGCAAAACAGAGTCAGTGGTGCTTGGAAAACTTCTTCTGAAGTGATGATTTAGAAACGCAGTTTGCGTTGTTTCTTGGGGTTTTGTTAGTACTGAGACATTCCTGGTGACATGCAAAAGTGCAGGAAACTCAAGGCACCCCAACTGTGTATATTAGATCATGAGAGTGATTTCCTGCTATGTGTGGAAAATACCTGTTCAAAACTTAGTTGCATGCAGTATATGGAAACTGTGCGATATCATTAGCTCCAGGTCAGGAAAACCTGTTAGCTGCTTCCCAGAGGATCATTTTCACTTAGGCCTAAGTAGATGGAATATTTCATGGAAATCGGTTTCACTTGGAAGCACTGTGTATTTTGGGAGGTAAAAATAAACCCCAGGTATTTCACTTTTCATTCCCATTTCTTTGAGACTAATCCATAGTGATACATGATCAGTTTGGTACAGCTCCTAGCAACCCATATACCCTGTGGCAGTTGGGATGAAACTGATTTGCGGTCAGGTCTGCTGTCCATGCTCCCAGTTGCTGCATAGATGTGACAGTCTTGCTGATGTACTCAAACTGTTTTCATCCACAGCTTTGCACCACATATCAGAAGAGGGAAAAGGATTCATCTCTGACTGTTGCTTTTTACCCCAAATCCAGAGTATGTACCACATCTAGGGTAGCACAGCCTGCACAGGTTGGTGGTGAGCTGTAAAGGAAACTAATCCTTAGTTGTTCCTGTCCATGAGTTGCTTTCTCTTTCCTTTCCCTGTCATTTTTTCTCCATTTAAGAATATAATGCCCTTCTCAACAATTGTTTTGTCAGCTCTTCCTTCTCTTCGTCTTTTCTCACTTGTGTTGTCTCTAGCTCTTTTCTTTTGTTCTTTGTATGTATTCCCAGCTTCATCTCAGCCATCCAATGTAGCTCCACTGTGATCTGCAAAAGCTTGCAGATGTTTAAGTGCCAAGAGAAGACAGCTCTGCCAGAAGAAGTGGCAGAGGTAGTTCATAAGATTACAGAGTCATAGAATAGCCTGGATTGGAAGGGACTAGTTCCAAATCCACTGCCATGGGCAGGGATAACTTTCACTAGATCAGGTTGCTCAGAGCCCCATCCAACCTGGCCTTGAACACTGCCAGGGATGGGGCAACCACAGTTTCTCTGGGCAACCAGTGCCAGTGCACTGGTGCGCACAAAAGATACATAGAGGGCTTTTGACGTCTCCCTTCTTCAAGAGGAGGTGCACATTTCTTTTTCCTGATCACTTCGCACATGCATCACACAGGTGTGAGCTGGCAGTGTTGCAGTGGATAGGAGAAGGCTATGTGAGCATTCAGGGATGAGTCCTGGTCCGAGGAAATGCTCCTTTCAGCCAGTGCAGTGCTAGAAGAGAGGGGAAGAGATGCAGAACTGCTGAGCTTGGTTGAGAACTGCTCTGATCATCTATCCATGGCACAGCCTCTGTGGGACCGAGTTAATTTCATATGCCCCATTCTGCTCTGCCTGACTGTGGAGACATTGCACACACTCATTTGGAAGTACAGAACACTGTTCCTTAGTCAGCAGGAGAATCCCACCTGCCAAGGTACAGAGGCTGGGAAGTAGGAGTAGGAAGTGATCGGCCATAGAGCTGTTGCTGTATTGCAGGGCCAGGCTGGTAGTGTGAGCCTGAAGGTGAATGGGACATGGCATTGCTGCATTTTATGTGCATTAAATATCCCCTGACAGGTCAAACCAGCATTCTGTTGGCGTTGACAGAGTGATCTTAAATCCTCCTGACCAGGTACAACTAAATTCCACACAATGTGGGCACAGGTTAATGTTAATTTTAAACTTAAATCCAGCAGAGTTTATGTAGCATGCTTTGGAATTTTTTTTAAAGGTCACAGAAAACAGTGTTTAAAACCTAAAAAAAAAAAGTGTTTAAAAAAATCTCAAAAGGAGCTAAAAAATGAATTTTAAGGAACATGTCGCTTTCCGCTGTAGGTGGCTGAAGCTCCATTGTCTTCTGTAGAGGTTCTTAAAAGACTCTTTGTTTAAAATTTTATTTGTACTTAAGTTAAAAGTAAGTACTGATTTAAGAGTGAGTTACTGATGATGTATATTTACTCACAGATAAAGGATTAAATATGTGGTTCTTTGTTTGGAAGCCAAAGTGATTTCTTCTGCATGAGTCCTAGGGAATTCATATTTTGGGGAAAGACAGAGCTGCTTTGTATGTGCAGGAGATGTTTTGAGCCGATACCAAGTCCTAGTAAAGGCAGTGGGACCTCACTGCATTGCCCTGGCTGAGGGTCTAGTGTTGTCTGCTTCAGTATTGCATGTTAGCTGTAAATTGTGTTGCCCGTGCATCAGACAAACCAGAACTGATAGCCTTTCCCACCTCTGACTTGGCTGGGAAACGCTGACAGTAAATATTTTGTTCCAGGCAGTAGACTTAAGATGCGACTCAGGGGATGCACAGAGCAGGTATTTGCAGTAACGAGGGCTCATTTTTAGTGTTGCTTTAGTGTGCTGACATTTGTATGACTCCTTTTTAACAGACTTACATCTTTCAAGGGGAGCTGGGAAGGGGACTGATCCCTTGGTGTTCTGTTCTACAGCTGCCAGACAGCATGGCACAGGCTGCTGCCTAATGAATGTGTTGGGGAGCCACAGGAGGAGGCTCATTGGAGCTTTCTGAATGGCTCTGGGCTTCCTAGCATGATTCACTTTGGATTTTGCCACTGTGTGCCTTGAGATTTGGACCATGTGACCAACTCTCTTAATGAAGAGCGTGATCAGGAAAATACAGTCAGGGCAATGGAGCTGAAGCACACACAGAACATGGGGAAGCAATCCAAGGACAGGCAGCCCAAACTTCCTCTCTGCTTCCCCAAATGCTGCAGAACAGCTGAAGGTGCACGGGAAAGGTGCCCTCCAGCCTCCTGTTTGTACCAGAGCAAAGCCAGTCTGACACCAATTGTGCACCTGATTTACTCTGCTATAATGCAGATAGCATAAGAATCATAAAATGGCTAAGTTTGGAAAAGACCTCCAAGATCAAGTCCAGCAGTTTTAAGGGGCTGGATAATGGTGGTTCAGATTTACAATCTAGAGGTTAAACAGAACATAGGAGGGACTGTTGAATACCTGAAGTATCCCAAAACACAGAGGCATGAGCTCTTCGCTGTGAGGCTCACCAGGATGTGAAACTGTTGGGTCACATACTCAGCTGTAGCTCACCTGTTCATGCTCTTCCCATGTAGTGACTGCAGTACATCCTTCCCTGAAGGTAATCTGAGTGTTTATACCTTGGGGATTCAATGCATTAAACAGTCAAAGCTCTTTCCCAAAACACAAGCCTTTTCTGACCCGTTCTGTTGGTTAGCTGGTGAATCCTGGTGATTAAATTAATCTGTCACTATCCTCATTGATGCTGTAGTAGCTTAAAGTCAACGAGTTTATTAGGGAAATTATACTTATCAGTTGTGTTGTGGTTGCATTTAATTTAAAAACTGATGTTCCTATTATTTGCCTTCATACCTCCTGCCAGTTACAGCTGATATTGCCAACATCCAGATCAAGGACCTACTTACAGCAAAATATTTACACTCATAAAAGCCGTTTGAAAGCCAATATTTGAATTCTGTAAGGCTGTGTTACTGCTTTTTTTGTCAGTTGTGAGCACTAATCTGTTGGCATTATTTGGGGCTTATATAACTTATTCATACTGCTTTGATTGCTGCTGTGCATTTCTGTTTTAATCCAAGTGCAAAATGGCAGTACGTAGAGTTGTCAACATCCTAGTGATGAAGTCCAAGATGTATCTTTGGTTTTCCCTCCAAAAATGTCACTGGGTGACACCTGGGTCTTTTTTCGCCCTAGTGTTTCAGCAGTCTTGATTGAAACAAGTCATTCACGAGCTTCCAGGAGAGCTGAGCCTGAATTCAGGGCCTGTCCCTAGGGGCCTAGCTAATGCCTCTAAACAAATCGAATAGCGATTTGGTTTGTAGTCTTGCTGCACTCGTAATTGCAGTACCCAGGGGGGGAAAAATCCATAGGTCCTGTTTGCTTTTCAAATTGTCAAAGATAGAAAATAGCCGCTTTGTATCTTTCCTTTCTGCAGGAATATGTGGGGTGTTTTGCCTCACTAAGCAGTGCAGGTTGCTCGGTGCCTTTGTTGTTGACTGGCTTCCACTGTGCCAACAATTAGTGATGGTTACCTTGGAAACTGCTCTGCACCCCACTGAGGATTTTGACAGGCACATTTTGACTGAAATTGCTTTGTTTTCCCAATTCTGCTAGCACACATATAGCTAATTCTTTTGCTGTGCTCTGCTTGTATTCCTTCCCTAAAATGTAACAAAATTAATGAAACATATTATTTTATCCTTTCCATCTGATTGTGACTTACTTTAATCCCTACTTTAGCCTCAGTGCTCCAGGAGCACTGATTACCCTTTGCTTTAACTGAGCTGACTGTTCATTTTCTTGGTAGGTGTCTGAGGGGTGGCACAGTGAATGCATGTGAAGTGTTGGCACAATTTTCAGTCTCCTCCTTTCTGTCCCTCCTTCCTATCATCCCTTTGCTTCAGTTTTCTTCTGGAGCATTTGTTGTGCCATGCAGTTCCAGCATGTTAAACTTTGTTTATGCCTTAAACAAGTTCTACTTTACAGAGACTAGATGGCATCTTCCATGGCTACGGCAAACTCAAGGTCTGCTGCCACCATAGTGGCATTGGATAGAGATGTTGTCAGAAAGAGGGAGGGGTGATGCTGCTCCAGTCTGGGAAGAGCATCCTAGTGAAATTCTGGGGATGTGGAATGCATTTTCCTTTTAGGAGGAGCTGTCCCTGTTGCTGTGAAATGGGTTCTTAAGTGGGAAGAAGCAGTAGATAGGTGTGCTGACTGATCTAACTGAATGGCAGCAATGAAACACAGGCAACTACAGGCAGGGAAGGAGAGGAAGAGCTGGGGAGAGAAACTCTGGCCTGACTGAAGCAACTGTGGCCTGAGAAATCAGACACTGTTACCTGAGGTGATGAGCAGGCTGTTGCCTAGGTCGAGCTGTACCAGCCCCAGTTCCTCTGCTAGCAGGATCCTTGCTGTAGCACTGGGTCACATACCTGCAAGGCAGGGAGATGCTATGAGCCCTGCCCATAGGCAGTGTCTCCTGTCAAAAACAGTCCTCAAAATAATCATACAGCATTGCATAGAGGGGTAGGGAAGAGAAAGAAGATAAAAGGCACCGCTGGATGAGGGCTGTCAGAGGCAAACAGCTGAGCCCAAGCAGTTTGACCTAGGAGGTGGTAATCCTAAGAAACTCAGCTTCTCCATGGAGCTTGAAGTCATGTTAGCTTGGAAGAGAAAGAGGAAAAAGTGCCAGAGACTGAAGGAAAACCATTAAAAGGGCAGAAAAGGAACAGACACCACATATCACTCTGGAGGTGTGTCACAGATCTGATTTTTGCCCTTGCCTTTATAGTTGCCTGTTTTTTTATGGAGATATTTGATGAAAGCTCAGACAACTTTTTTAAAAGACTCTTGCCACCATCTGTAAATCTGTCTCTGGGGCTGGTAGACCTGTCTGTTAGACAAGTTAATGGAGTGGAAAAGTTTCCTGGGAAATGAAAGTACTGTAGGTAATGGATTCAGGTGCCAGTGGAGACATCAGCAATCCTACGACAACTGGAGTAGCATCAATAAGATATGAAGGAGGGATTCAGAATTACATCTTGGCCTTGTATAGGATCTGATCCCAGATCCTGGGCTCTGCTCTAGCCATGCTTTGGCATGTAAACTTGTTTAACTACCCCTGCTTGAATCTCTTTTAGTGAAGATGGGTTTAGGTGTCTGGAGGGAATGTCTGAATGATGCCTAATTCTGTTTAAATGTCAGTGCCAGAGCAGCTGGGGATTGGGCAGCTGTTGTGCCCTTGGGTGTGCTTGTGAGGAGGGGAGAGCAGCCTTTGGAGGCAGCAGACTTTCTAAACCCAGCCAAGAAGACAGGCTGCAGCTCCCCATACCATCAGCAGCTGGTTCAGCATGCCCTGTGCATCCCAGTTCTCTGAAAGAGTTTATGTCCCCTGAGTTATCTGTGGGGCAGGGAGATTCCAGATCTCCTAAATTTTGTTATGTTGGTGGCTGGGGCTTATAGAAGAATTGGGCTGACTTCCAGAACCAGGAGCACAGAGTGCTTACTTGTTTGACTTTTAAGTTTGGTTTAAATTACTGTAGTTTCCCAGACAGGCACCTGGCCTCTCAGCAGGGGAGAGTCCTCTGTTCCTGCCAGAGAGCAGTCGTGGCACTGGCAGCGGCTGAGCAGAGCTGACCTGACAGCCCTGTCAGAGCCTGGTCTGAAGTGACAATCTTCAAGGGAGCAGCAGAACCATTGTCCCTCTTGTGTCAGCTCCTGGCCTCACCTCATCCTGCTCCTTGTCAAGGGGCTTTGGAGAGCTTGTACTGGGGGTCTTTTATAATGTCTCCTCTCCATTATGGACATCACATCCAAGGACTTCCCATACTTTTGGGTACATTCCTTGAAATCAGACTTTGAAGCTCTGTGTCCTGTATCATAAGCAGTTGACATCTTGCTAAAAAGAAGCAGCATTTTACTCTCTGCAAAATGCAATGGAAAGGCATGTTTCTACTCTTCGTTCTGCTGGAGTATAATGTGAAGCCAAGGTTTTTGTGCCTTTAAGAAATACATGTATTTGATATTATCTTTAATATGTTAGTGCTATCTTTGTTGCACAAAGTAGAATCAGAAAAGAGGGAAAAGAAATCCAGGCTGGCTAAGTCTCTCTATTTTGTTTTGTTTTATTTTTTGTGTGTGTGTGTTCTTTTGTTTGTTTTGGGTTTTTTGTTCTGTATCATTAGGCTTCCTTGCACTTTAACTGAACCATGAGAAAACTATGAAAAGTCGCAATAGCTGCCCTGTGAGGATTTGACTTACCCATTGGATCTGCTATTTATAGTGTCCATTAGTACCGAAATGTCTGTCCTTTTACAGCAGTCATGTATAGCAAAAGCACTGCTCTTCTGGTGAACTGCCCGTGCCTCCTGTGTCACCCAAAATATCCATCAGCAGAGTGTTCAGAAGCCTTTCTTGATTAAAAGACCCTGCTAAGCAAAACAAACCAAACAAAACTAAAGCACAAACCCAGAGGCCATTTGTATTTTTATTTACTTATTTTGCGTAGCCTGAAGTTGAAATTTACATTTTTCAGAGGGCAATCTTTCATCCCCAGACATGTCTCCCCGCGGAACATTGTCCCATGGAAATGAACTCAGGAAGAGAGCTGAGTGGGTGGGAACTGTCTTCCAGCCTTGGAGAGCTCAGCTGCACCAGAGAACCATGCTGGATGGGAACGAGTGTAAATTATATAAGATAGGAAGCCATTTTTAATAGGGATTTGTCTTACCTTGCTGGGAGGAGGGTTGTAGGAGCTTGGCTGATGGAAAGCAGTTGACCAAGTGGGTTTCTTTTGGGTATGCTCCAGGGTACTAAATACATTTGCATATTCTATATCGGAAGTTAATGGGAGCCTTTTCTTTAAATTTTGTGTATAAATAGGCTTAAAAAATTCATTGTCTTTACAGTCTTCCTTGTTGCATCTTGATTTGTTCATCTGAGCTAACAGTATAGACATGATGATGTTGCTTTTGTCACTGGTGTTGTGATTAGTAGGTTCGTGGAAATTTTGACAGAAGGGTCATGTGTCACATCCTCCAGGTGTAAAGTGGTGGTGAGAATTGACATGGGGTCTACTGGAGCTGTGGGACTCTGCAAAGCTCTGGGCTGTTTTCCACGCTCACCAAAGCTGTCAGGATGGCACTCTTTCCGTTCTGAAAGAGCAGAATCTGAACAAGGATATGCCAGGTATAAAAGATGCTTTCTGGAAGAGTAGTTTATATGCTACCCATGCAAGGTGTTGCAGCACACCATGGGTGGTGTGGAGAGGGCTACATGCATCTGCAGGAAGAGGATGGGCCAAGCCGCAGGTTCGATTCTCCAGGTTTTCCTTAGAATCGCTTGTTCTTTGTGGGCTGCGTGTGCCTCACAACACAGGGAGCTCTCAGGCCCTGTAAAGATTCCAGAAATGTGTCCAGTCCACTGCTCTGCAACAGAAGCACCATATAAGAGTCTGTGAGGGTTTGGGAAGTGTCTGTTCCATGTTTCTCACAAGTGGCAGGAACCAAGAGGTGCTGAGAAGCATGCCCAACGTCCAGCAGGTGTGGAAGCAGGAGAAATTCAAAAAAGCCCCAAAATGAGGTGCAGGCCTTGGAAAGGCAGCCAGGATGATTGCTGGGCTTTAAATCAGTATTCCTGTTCTTTAGTTTATAGGACTGGCCACATGTGCAACTTGATTTATGGGGTTATAGTGCTTGATTAGATCTACTTAACCCCAAAGGGGAGTTTGATATCATACTAGGTGCATGTTGTTGAATAAAAGAACAGAGAACTAGAGCTGCTATTTGCAGTCTCTTACTACTAGCACGCACCTATATCATATGTAGTCCCTTTCATAAATGTATCGAGCCCCATTTCAAAGCCAGTTGATTTGTTTCCTCTTATGTTGAAAGCTGCCAGCACTTCACACCCCTGACAGTAGGAAAGCAGCATCTAGTCGGAATTTATCCTTGACAAATTTGTATTCTTACATTTTGGGATTAACAGTTTTTCAAATCATCTTATTTTTTTCATTGTTTGATAGTTGTGACGTATTCATTCATCTCTCTTACTGTTGGCAGCAGCCAATGGAACTGTTGCAGTTACTGCCCTACAGATGACTACTCCGGAGGAAAGTGAATTTAAGATATAAATATCAACAATTAGGAATGTTCTTTGCCAGTGGGTGGAGATTTTTAATATCTCATTAAATAGTTTGTTCAAAGGAAAGATTAACCTAGCACTTTGTTTTTAGACAAATGTAGCTGTGAAAGTCAAGTAGCTCACATCTATGTTTTATTGGGGGGAGAAGTCAGCTTCTCTAAATGACAAAGAGGAATAACTTTACATTAAAAGTACAAAGGAAATCTGTAAGAGTACAGTCTGTGAAAAGAAATCATTATTAATCTCATGGAGAGCGTCCCTTGTCAGCATGGTTGCTGTGTAGTTACATGTAGGGCATTGATTCAAATATACTTGCTCTTCCCAGCCAGTCCTTGTCTGAAGGTCGCAGTAATGAGTAAGCAGAGAGCTTTTATTCCTGCCTCCAGGACAGTGGTTAATGGGGGCTCCAGCAGGAGCAGAGCGTATTGACATCTGCCATTACAAACCTCTGTCCCTGTGCGAGGGCTGGAGCAGCATTGAAGTTTTGCTTTGTTCTCAGGTGTGTGCCCAGCAGTGCAGCTTATGGGCTGCGACCATGCAGCTTGTGGCCTTCCCTAGGGCTCAGCTGCAACTGCAATGGCAACAGCTCTCAGCCAGCACTCGAGACAGAGCTGGAGTGTGAGGGAGTTTATTTTCACTGAGTTTGGCTGAGAGAGGGGAATATATTGACTAATGACTAAGCAAGAGTGAGCTAATATGCAGATAAGAATAAGAAACCCTTTTCCTCTAAATTCTTTTGTAGATGGTTCTGCTGGACCAACCCTTAAGATCTTGATTCATTAGATCAAAGGTACCTGAACTGCCTATTATAGTGCAGGAAGCCACATGTGGCTGTGTGCTTGATGACATTTCACTCCCCCTTTAAATGGGTCTGGTGCTGAGATGCAGCTTCTCAGTTTGGAGGTATTTACTCCTTCAGTAAAGGAGTAAATCTTTTTTTAAAGGAGTAATCCCACTGCCAATCTCTAGTCATCACCAGAACACCCCATTCCTCAACCCCTCTTGGCTGTGCAACACCTTGAGGGCAGTGGGGAGGATCAAAGCGTGGCTCCCATGGCACCCAGGTCTGTCAAGCCTGAACCAGCTCTATTCAAGTCCCCTTCCCTGCTCTGACCACAGCAAGAGTGACAGCTGGGAGCCAAGCCTGTGTCTGAGACTGGGACCCAAGAGCTCATCCCACCAAACAAACATTATCCACTGCAATTTCTCTGCATGATAGTCAGGCCTACTGTTTAGATTAAGCTTTGTGTCACAGTCTTAAAAGGGGTGAGGAAGACAAAGTATGCATTTTGATCATATAGAAATGTTACTTGGCCCTTCTTTTTCAAGTTCCTCATGGGCATAGATGGTTGTCTGGGAGGTGCCTTTAATGCATACTGAGTGTGTGCTGTTGAGGAAGTGGCATCCAAACTGCATATTAGAATGCAACTCACTTCATATATTAAATGTCAAGAAATCCCATTACTCAGCTGGCCATTCTACCTCTGTGTACAAAACAGTACCTAAAAAATTTCTTCTAGACATTTAATAAATGAACATCTTAAAATTTTGCAGTTGCTGCATGTTGTCCCTAACAGAAAGAACATTTAATAATGATGCTTTGTGTATTTTGCTGTATAGGCTGGGATCCTGATTTTTATAAGTACTCAGCATTTTCTGCTGAGATCTTTGGAATATCTGGTCCTTCTATTTTATGATTTCATTGTATTTCAGGAAAACAGATTATCTTTTAAAACTTAATTGTCGACCTCTATTTTTTATTGAATAAACTAATCTAGATGATTTTGAAACACCATTCTGATTAGCATGCCTATTTTTTTTTTTTCTGACTTTGCTGCTGCCGCAGAAGAAGTGTCTGCAAGGATAGTACAAGTAGTAACAGCTGAAGCTGTAGCAGTCCTGAAAGGTGAGCAGGAAAAAGAAGCCCAGCACAAAGATCAGCCTGGACCACTACCTTTAGGTAAAATGAGACAAAGAATGTTCCAAGAATCCTTGTGCTTGCAAATATTATGTGTATGTATATTACAATACACAGTTCCAGCCATGTATTCACATTGATTATGGCCATGGGTAAGCCGCAGCACCACTGGGTAAGTGCTGGAAACACATAATAATAATGGCAGTATCCTAATATTCCCAGTTCTTTGTGCTCCGTGACTGTCTCATTGCCTGTTTGCTCTAACAGCAGTTCTCCATTTGGTTTCTGACTCCAGAGTGGCACAGATGTGAGTGTTATTGGTGGTAGGGGTTCTGTCATTGTGTTTGGTGGGACTATTTGCATTCAGCCATGTACAACATGAAAGATTGATGTCTGGAGAGGCAAAGACAAAGGAGAGCATATAAAAAGGAAGTGAGGCTTTGCTGGTTGGGTGGTAGCTGCTCAGATAGATGGAGCGGGAAGACCTCAGCAGGAAGCAGAAAGGAATGGGGCACAGCAGATGAGAGTGCAGAAGGATTAGCAGCCAGGCAGGGTGAGGGAAGACTGTGAGAGAAGGAGTCACACATGATAGAAGCCAGTATTCTAAATTGGGAATGGTACCACTGCCAGTGGTCCATGCTGTGGCCCCATCCTCCTGCTGCCTCCTTTGTAAAATGTCTCTCTGAAATATTTGTGTGTATGTATATTTGTGTGTGTATATATATACACACATATGTATATATGTGTATATATATAAAAGAAGGTAGGTATACAGCCATTTGTAACTGAAGTGCTTCCTCCTTGCCAGGAAACTTCTGCAGTAGTTTAAAACATGTAAACAAAAGCCAGAGAAAGGCCAAAGTCCATCCAGAAGTAGGGAAGTCTTGCAGGCCTGCCTCAGATAAGTTCTGCTGAGTGCACCTATGTTGTGGTTAAATCAAAACAATGCATTGTGGTGTTTTCCCCACAGATACTCTGCTTGCTTCAGTGCAGTGACTGGACCCTACCTAGGACTGAATTGAAGTCAATGAGTAATTTAGAATATTTGCTGGAAATTTGGTTCCCAAGGTCTTTTGCTTCATTGAACTAACCTTGAACTGCAGCAGGAGCATGCGTCACTTGGTAATTCCATTCTTGCCAGGCACTCAGTTTTACATGGAAGACCCCAAGTCTGCAGATCACTTCGTACATATTTAAGTGCAAATCTCTTCACGGAGGCCTGGGAGAGGCAAAATGGGTATTCAGTTCTATCTAGTCAGATAAGTCGTTTGAAAAACATTGTGAGAAGTATGTCTTCAATTAACAATTGTTGATGTTACAGTTCCTGTGGGCAGTTGAATTGTGATCAATGTATAAATACTCTGTCCCTGGACAGCATGTCCTAAGGACAAGTCCCATACAGTCTTTTCCAAACCACACTGAAATCAATAGGAGGAAGCCTGGAAAGTCCTGCTGGGGCTTTGAAAGTGGCTTTCCTGTGCTTGAGAAGAAGCCCTAAACTGGACACTGAGATCTGCTTGTTGAGAGGTGCCATTGATAAGACAGATCTGTTAAAACAGATTTGTTACTTTTTTTTTTTTTACCATTGATTAAGCCCCAGGAATTAATGTGCTTTTAAAGAAAAAAAATTCTCAAACTTGCTATGAGATCAGGTGCAGAGGTTTATCTAAGTTCATTTAAGGAACAGTTTGTTTGGGATTTCATCATACTTGAATTGAAATAATTGAAAAACATCTGGTTTCAGCATCTGGTCTCGTGACTGGGAATAAATCTAAATGCTAATCTAAGTGCATCTAAGTTTTCACTGTGCCTTGCTCAACTGAATCATCGTTAATGTCATGACTGACAGAAGTTCCCTATGCTGATGTCTTTTGTATTTAGACAAGCAATATTTGCATGTTTACTGTGATTAACCTTGAATGCAGCAGCAGAAGAAAAAATGTGAAGAATGTTTTTTATTCGTGTACTTTTTTAATTTAATTTTGTAAATTGAAGATATTGGATGCCAATTTCTAATAGTTGGCATGAATTGTAATATCTCATGCTCAGATACTTTATTTGTGTTGTCTTGGGTGACTGAAGGTTTTCTAAGAGGCAATACTGTTTTAAAATACTGTCTTGTACTTGATTTTTATATCGTACTCTATGACCAGAATCTTGTAAATCATTCATACCATGAGAAAACACAAAAAAAAACCAAAAAATCCTTCTATTGTAACTTCCAAAGTCTTTGTATTCTGCAAGGGCTGTCTGAAAATCCAGTAGACATGAGTCCCCACTGGGTCATTCCTCAGCTGGGCAGAACAGGCTGACTGCAGCCTGCATCATGCATTGGTCTTCTTGCAATTAATTGCTGTATTTCATTTTCACTGTTCAATTTCTAGCAGTTGAAGAGTCAGCCAACCTGCCTCCTTCCCCACCTCCATCACCAGCTTCTGAGCAGACTGGAGCTCTGGAGGAAGGTAAGGGTTTCCTGGACATTGCAGTGCACAACCATCAGCAGAGGGATGAGACATGTATCTAAAGGATGGGGGAATCAGAAAATGGAAATACTTTCTGCACCTTCATGTGAAAAGATAAGACAATAACTCCCCATCTTCAAACCAGCCGCAATGCATGGATGAGGTAGACATATGTACAGAGGTAACTGACAGGATATGTTAAGTATGTCCATACTAAAGAAAAGAGATGGTGCTGCTCACCTTTCTATCTCTTGTATGCAGTATAACCCAAGGTGTCTGTTGTCCCAGTGTGGTCACCAAAACTCTGATTCAATATGGGTCATCTCTCTTTTCTTAGTATTTGTTTGACCACTTTTTTTTTAATTACCATTAGCTTTGGAATCTTAAATGTATGAAAGCAGCTGGATTCAGGGTTGGATCATTTCTTTGGCCCTCGATCTGTAATTCATGCTTCAGTGCCTGCATGTACTGGGGGTTCTGTGCACATTCTTGTCTCACAAATCAAATTTCTATTCTGTTCTGCACAACAAATGTTCGATGTCAGTAGCCCATGATCACTGCATTCCCATCCTGCTAAAGTCTCCTCCAGTGAAGAACTGAAGTGTTGGCTTACTGTTAAGCAGTTAATGTTTAATGCTAAATGCCAGTGGAGTTTTCTCAGTGTAGGTGTGTGCTCAGTGCTTTGTTCAAAGAAGACGACTGCTGCAACAAGGCCATCCATTCAGGGAGACAGCAGCGTGTCAAAACTGAGCTGTGTCATGGGCAAAAGAGAGAAGGATTTGGGTTCAGAATCTCCAGGGGACTGTTAGTTGAACTCTGCCATGTCAATAGCATCTTTCTGTGTCCATTTATTTCCTTCTTGGGATTTTCTTTTAGCATTTGCTCTTTCATTTTATTACATAAGTGCATGAAAATAATTTCTTATCATCTGCTGAACAAACTTGGGTATTTTAACACACAACCTCTATGAATTTTGCAAGTGGATGGTTGTTACTTCATGTGCTAGCATAGTCTGACTGTTAGTTTATGAGGACACTGCAATCAGGCATGTACCATCTTGCAGTCATTTTTGACACAATGCTATTATAGGCTGTGTTAACAACATTTGTCAGTCCCCTCTATTGGAAGTACCTACTGGATGTGATTAGTAACCAATATAAAGAACTTGATTCCTTGGTTAGTGTTTTTAAAAAAAAACCCAAAACATATGCCCATCGTGTGTTTAAAAAATAGTACAACAGGTACCAGTCTCATCTGCCAGAGTTAATGGCAATCAAAACTAGACTGAAAAGAAAGCTGGTAAGGCATTAGCAAAGGTTTTTAGAATTGTTACTATTTTCTAATATATAGTTCACTTGGCTAGTGCAGTGTATGCTTTTTAATTTCTCATATCACAGTAAAGGGCTTGTTCTACTTCAGGCTGACGTCAAGGTTCTTCCATTAGCCTCAGGCTGAAGATTAACTTTGCTTGCTGTTTCTATCAACTATATTATTTGAGCGCATATTGATACTTATATGGATTAATTGACAGGAGGTTGTAAATTGCCCCCTAAGCAAATGGAAAGCATTTTGCTAGCTGTACTAGCACAGGAAGCTGACAAAACACTATACAACTTGACATTATTATCAACTGCCAGACCCTACAGTTCCCAGCTGTGCATATGACTCAGCAAGTCACATAATATTGTTGGTTTCCTCCTTCTTTGCATGTAAAATTGAATTAATATATTAGCACTTATTTACTTACCCCACAGGGGTGGTTACATGGACTGAAAGGTCAGTGTTTGGGAAATATTTTTGATGATTTACACAGCGTCATGTTTTTTAAAAACATTCAAGACTTTTCCATGACAAGATTTTGATCCAACTCTTCATTTTTCAGAGCAGATGGCCAGTTCACAGGGGAAGTGTGGACAGAAATGATGTGCTGAGTCATTAATGCACTCTGCTGGAAGTTTCTTGTTCATGTCCAGCTCTCAAACTGGAACTCACAGTAGAGCTGGTTGAAGCAACAGAAAGAAATTGGAAATAATTTCACCAGAAATATATTATGTTGCTTTTCCCCAAAATATCAATGTTGTCAATTCAATGTAGTTAATGGCAGTAAAGGTCTTGTGTTCTGCTCTTAGAAGATGGGGTCTTTATTTTCTCTGGGTAATACGAGCTTTTGCTGATCTGAGTGAGCCAGACCTGTCGTTTTTATTCAGGCAAAGCTCCTGTTCAGAAGAGTTTGCCTCAGTAGGGTTTGACCCAGTTTTACTGTACTAGTTTAAACCTCCCATTCCCGATACCATCTGGCTGTCCATCCTCATGCATCTTTACATTGTCTGTCTTTCTGCTCAGTAATATGCATTTTATTAATTTGTTGAACTAAAAAGGTGGGCACTTGGTGTATCTATCTCAGACCTTTTTTCCCCTTCTCGCTTTTCCTAATGCACTTGTCAGTGTGTCGCATTGCTTTCAGTTCAAGAGACTTCCTTCAGTCATAGTAGGAAGGAAATCACTGTTGTAGACATGACAAAGGTGGATGTGGCCAGCCATGCAGCAAACACAAATTAAAAGAAAAAAAAAAGGTAGAAAAGACAGAGAGGTTTGTGGGTCAACTGTATTTCATGAGAGAAAGGAGTCAATGGATGTGGGTTCCTTTGATTTGGCTGCAGAAAACGTTCAAATGAACCTGTCCCTTTTTACTGCTGCAGAAGGTAAGAGAATGATTTGCCTTATTGAAATTATTTCATTTATTTCAACTATAATAACATAATTTTGTTCAGGAAACTAAATTCTCCTTAACACCATCTAATCCTTTTATCAGTTATATCTAGTCATGCAAGGCTGATGCAATGTTCTCTTGACAACTTGGCATTTCTTTTGTGCTCTGTGTCTTTTGACAATGGCCAACAATGTCTTCATGTAAAAATTTTCGTAAATGTTACAGGGTAGAAGGATGCCTTTGATGGACTGTCTTCCATTTTGAAATAGACATTTCATGTTCGGCTTTATATACCAAATATGAATGTTTTGCAAACTGAAAAGAATGAAGTGTCCTATGAAAATGAATCTATTGACAGGGAAAATTGCTTCTTGAAAGGCATTCTTAAAATATAGATGGAAGCTGAAGCAGAATTAGTCTTTGTGAGAAGTGATTTTATTCTTGGACTTCAGAATGCATTAGGGATTTTTCCCACTCTTTGAGATGAAAAAGATTAGAAGGGACTAAAATAAAAAATTTTTCTTTTTGTTGAAATAAAACCATATCCTCCTTTAAAGACGTCATTATGCTGTTAATGAAATTATCTGCAGTAATTTTGAAAATATCTTTATTGTAAGTGTTAAATAAACAATGTAAATCTGTAATAGCTGTAGATGTAACAGCCCCAAACAGTACTAGACTTTGGACTCCTAATGATTTTGGACCATCACAATAGTATGTATTAAGGTTTTTTACTGTTGTCAGTTCTGTAGTTTTAAGGAGCAGTGGCAGGGCCTGTATTTTCTTGCCTACAATCCATTCAGAGCCTATAAAGAAGGAATTTTCAGCTTTGTTTGTATCAGTATAGAGATGTCCTGGGGTTTCATCTTCATTTTCTGATGCGTTTTGCTTTTGAAGGGCCCCTGGATAAATACAACCCACAGCTGGAAGGGGAACCTCCTCTTTTGCACATCATGCTTCTTTCTGTTCTGCTGCCGACCATACCAACCTTCTCTTCTTTTCTCCACAATGTCCCAGCTCCATCAGAAGAGTCGTCAAGTGTGTCACCCCATTCCACTCTGGCCCTCAGTAATACAGGGCTGGTGTGAGGGCCAGAAACAACCTTAGAGCTCTTATAGATGGAACTGTTTTGGATCAAAGTTGCTTTGCAAGACTGGGTAATGGCAGTTAGAGCTGCATTCATGAGCTGTCTTGTTTCGGGGTCACACACAGAGATCTGGTTAACATCTGTTACTGTGCCTGTGTTAAAGCCTTGCTTTGTGATTCCATGTTCTGAATCAGAGAGTGAAAGTTTTGAAGACTCTTGAGGAAATTCTTTAAGTTATAATTGCCTGAAGAAAGACCAGGGACGCCAAGCATGGACTTGTACTTGAAGCTAGTAGGAAATCCAGTGGAAGAGCTGCAGGTGCTTGAGGCACCTGATGAATGTAGTGTTCATCAAACTGCCAGTTGTCATACACTCAGAATGGGCTTAAATGTCTTTTGTCTAGCAATAGATGCTTAGTTTTTTCATAACTTTGTTCGTGATGAGAGGACACTTCAGCCTACATGAGCTCTCAAGTCTCCCTTCTAGATTTGTACGGATCAGGTGGTAGGCCAGTCATTTTCACTGGGTAGTATTTTTATCCTTTGTCTTGCAAAAAACAACTCAAAAGTCCCTGTCCCTGTAGCTGTCAGTAGCTGGTGTAGTCCTGAGATGATTATGTGATTTTCTGCAATGCTACAGTGATGGGTGAATAAAGCTGTCATTCCAAAGTATTAGCAAACACCAAGGTGGGAGTTACTTTACTCATAGAAACATGACACAACAGCATAAAATACAGGACTAACAGAGACTGCTGTAAGCAGCTTTTTGTGACTTTTATCAGGGGAAAAAAAAAAAGAAGCTATTTGGGGAAGGGTTTTTTTTCGTTATTTAAATATTATTTATAGGAAAAAGAAGAAAGTGGGGAATTTTGAAATAGATACAATGAAGAATAAAGCCACCACTGGCCAAAGTGTAAATTGATTTCCTTGTAATTAAAAGGCTTTTTAAAGGTTACATTTTCATGTATCTGATGACTATGAAGGGATACAACTGTATCAGGACACTTCAAAGGTTTTTAATACAGTCAGTCAGGTATAATATAGTTAGGATATGTGATCTGTGTGCAATGTGTTCCTCTAAATAATGTGTGTCCTGTTTGAATTCACTTACTCCAAAGGTTGGTCTACAATGCTTGCAAACCTCCTACATGACGCATGTGTTAAAATGCACAGCTGGCTCATTCCTCCATGCTGCATTAACCCGTAGCCCGGCTGTTGTCATCCACTCTACAGCATGATGTAGTGGCTAGTGTTGTTAGAGCATGTGTCCGTTCTGTCTTTTGTTTTCTGCGTCTTTCTGTCTGTCCTGCAGCATTTGTCTGTGTATGTGTCTATTTGTAGATGAAGGGGCGGAGGATAAGGTGGGACCGCTACAGCACTGTAGCTGTGGGCCTGCTGCCGGCAGGGAGTGGCGTAAACACCTGGCCCCCTCCATTTCAGTGTCTGTGCCTGATGATGAGCCCTACAATTCCGATGAGGAGTACTATGAACACCATTTGTTCAGCTCAGAGTGGACTGGCTCTAGTACACGTCCCAGTGCCACAGTGAAGAGCACAGAGGTCTTATTGGGCCATGATGAAGGTGAACTGAGCATGGTCCCATTTGGTTTCTCTTCCCCTCTACCCAACCTGCCATCCATTCCATTCTATATGTACCTGGGATTGCTGCCTCTTGGGGAGGGAAACCTAGTTATATTTTTTCACCACATTGAAGTAACACCCCTCAAAGAGTCTCTTCATGTCAAGGTAAAGCTGCAGCATGAGCAATGAATGCAGCTTTGGGGTCAGTGTAACCGTGGTCCCTGCTTAAATCAGAGCTCTTGGTCTCCAGTCCTGGCTTATAGCAGAAGTAAAAGGAGCAGCTAATTTAAAGATGTGGAAGCTAATTTTTCCTTTGTGCCAGAGAAATACTGCCAATGTGCAAACTAGGCCAAAAGATGGTTACTGGAGGTAAGTCAGTTGTTAACACAATGGGAAAAAAACCCACATCTTTACCAAAGATAGCTGTGGGAGGTCTTTAATTTTCTGGCAGGCAAAGGAAGTAAGTTTTACCTCAGTGTACACAGGTACAGGCAGTACTGGGTCATGTTTGAATTTCAGTTGTTTTGTGAACACACCCCATTAGCGTTGTGCCAGCTGACTGCAAACAAGGAGAAAAAGGTTTATTGTCTCTCTGTACTTCGTTTTTCTATGGCCTGAGCACAACAGTAAGTAGTATTTTATTAGTGGGGGTTACATAAAAGTGAAGTGGCTTTTGACAGTGACTAACAGAAAAGCTGACTTCTTCAAGGCAAAATAGATAATGCTTGATTTCACAGCATTTGGCTGACTCAATCTTGAGACACAGGAGCTGAAGTTAAAATTAGTACTGAAAGATTTGTGTCTCAGGAAGATGGAGCTGTATACTTGAGACTGCTCACTGGGTCATTTCAAGAAAACCGGTTGCTCTAAATTAACAGGACAATATAGCCTAATACTGCAACAGCACCAGTAAGAGATCAGTGCTAATAACTGAAGATTATTAATGTCAGCATGGCTGCCTGAAGCTCAAGAAGAGAGAAAATCACTATAGCTGGAGTGCCTATACCTGAACTTAGAGCACTCCTGGCCTGGTTAGTTCATAGGCAGCTTCCTTTTCAGTGATAAGCATCTGCCTCTGGTGAAAGTGTAAGATCTCAGAACATCAATGTGGGGTAAAACAAAAAGGAGAATAAGCTGGATCATCAGTGGAAAGATAGTCATTATGAAACAGTCCCCCCAACTTGCTGCCTCTAGGCTGGCAGTCTGCCTGGCATTAGAGTCTGCTGCACAGAGAATATAGGATTCCTTTGTTAAGTCGGAGATAACTTTCCGGTTTGAGTAATTCTTAATTACATAGCATTGTGTGAAGTGTCTCAGAAAATGGAGGTGTATATCTGGAATTGCATAGATTAAAATGACAGGCTTTCCCTAATATTTTTTAGTTGAAAGGGATGCACATACAAAACTACCTAAAATTGGGAAAAGTAAAGGAAGTTATTTAAGTCAGGCCCTCTTAGAGCTGGAGACCTGCTGTCCTGCCAGACTGCTTTTACAATCTGCCCATGTGTAAATGTCCCTGTAACACTCAGCCATCAGTCCAGGTTTGATTCTGAATCTTCTGGCTTCTGTTCATTTAACATATTGTATCTAACTTTAGTTATTTTCTTGTTATTAATGATGTGTTGTTCTTTACACAATGATATTTTCTCAGACTCAAATCGTGTTTATGTTCCTTAAATCACTCTTTTAAAGGCCATAACTGAAAGAGATGATTCATTGTCTGGTCTTCACCAGACTAATCTCAGGAGAAAAATCAAGGCCTTGTAAAGAGGTTTTATTTTAATAGCAAGAGGCTGGACACAGCCACTTCCAGATTTGAAATCACTTTGTTGCAAGGGTAATTCAGCAAAGTACTTAATCATAAGATACACTTTAAACCCAGGGAGGTCATCAGAGTGCCTGCAGCATGGCTTCTGGTCAGCTGCTTATATATGTTGCTGAATCAAAGGTTTCACACTTAATCCTGACATCTTATCAGGGAGAATACTAATTGTGCATAGTAATTTTTGTCTGAGTAGCAGTGGCAGGAGTGCAAGTCCAGAATGGAGACTTTTCTAATTATTCCTCTGCCATGGCACGAGTAAAGACTTCTTGATATTAATATACTGATTCTAATAGCCTGTAGGCTGAGTGATATATTTTAGAGATTCAGATGAACAAATAGTTATATTGAATTCATTGGTTTCTTTGACTTAAATGATACTGAGGGGGCTAGTGGAGAAACAGCAAAGAAAATGAAGAGTCCTTGTGTTAAAATGGTGATTTTCATATATATATTTCAAATATCAAACAGCTTAAGGGCACACTTGTTTGTAAACCCGTTCAATTTATTGACTGAAATCTTGCAAAAAACCATTAGTTATCAGCCATGCACAAGGCCTGTTAAGACTATGAAAGTGCTTAGTATTTTGCCAAATCCAGGATTCATGCAGTAGATTGACTTGCTAGCATTTAACGGTATTACCAAGGTCAGTGGAAAGAAATTAATGCCTCAGACCTTCCTCCACCTCAGCTGAATGTCTTGTACTGGATTAAACAGCATATTTAGCAGGAAGATATCAGTGTACTTTGAGCTTATTGATGCATTGGTGTTTTCAGAGCCATCCATTGTTCAATACCATCTCCATTTTCAATATCATCTCCCTTTGCAGTGACTGTTGGACCCACAGTCATTTTTGGGAGAGGTAGCCTGTAAAACACTTTCAGCTCTCCTCTTACATCATAAACACGCTTCTCTGGGAAGACAGGCTTTCAATTTTTTATTTTTTCCTAAGGAAAATTTGGTTCCATGGTGACTAAATGGACTGGATACTAAAAGTCTTTTGACACACCTAAATCCAAAATGTTGAGCTGAAAGTGTTATGTAAAAGCAGTCCTGTTCAGCTGTGTGCTTGATGTTTAATATTGGTGTTGATGTCACCTTCTTTTTCCATCCTCAAGAAGGAGAACTGGTAAACAGTCAAGTGGCTATGGAAGCAAAACCTGCTGCTCTTCCTGGGATGCAAATGGGGAAAGAGCATGAGCCCATTGAGCCTTTGGACCATGCAAAGGGCCTCTGTGAGGGTTAGTTTGTTTCTGGTTGTCTTAGTTCGAGGGAGAACTAAGATATCTATGTTGGCCAAGAAATAATCCCTCTCCTTTAAATTTAGAAAAAAAACCCAGAACTTTAATTAGAAAAAAAATATATATATATAAAGGAAAGGATAACAGTTCTTAACCGCAATACACATATATATATATATATCCAGAAAATAACCAAACAACAACAGTTTGTAATAAACCCCTCCACCCCAAATGACAAGGCAAAACAGTCAAAAGGTCTTTTTGGCTACCCCCAAAAAGGGGAAATGCAGTTATATCTATGCAGGTAGCGCTGTGGCACCTCCGCCGCTGGCCGCTCGCTCTCTCTCTCAGGGGAGTGGCAGCAGTACTGTTGCCCGGTCAGTTCATGCGGGATCGGTGGTAAGAGCAGCAGAAACCCAGCAATCTGCAGTGTAGAAAACAGGCATTTCTCTTCTTCACAGCAGTCTCCGTGGTATTTTAGGGTGATTGGCGAAGCCAGAGAGAGCAAAAAGGCACAATCCTGGTCCCGCAGCGATGTCGGACCTGGTGTGTCCCGTCCTCCCTCCTCTGCGCCCAGCCACTGAAATGCTGACTTGCGCAGAAAACCAGAAACACCAACCCCTTCCCCCCCACGAGCCCAGTCTTCCCTCCCAGGCTGGGGAGAGATCAGAACAAAAGCCTGGCTAAGGGAGATAACATCAAGATATGCACGTCCTTTGTCTCCTTTGTTAAACATCTTTACTGACACTAAGGCGTTGGCTCCAAGCTTTTTGGAAGGAATTCCAAACTGAGGTTTAAAACTCTAACGCTGGTTCAGAGGCCAAAGTGTGTTGTGAAGACAAAGTGCCAAGTGTGGCATCCAGCAGGGAGAGTGTAACTATTGTGGTGCCAACACCCCTGAATGACACATCCCCTTCCTCAGCTGAGGAAGGTGTGTCCTCTAGGTTTGCATGTGTTTGCTCCTGGTGAATCCTTCTCCAGCTTTCTCCAGTGCTTTCCAAGGCTGCTTCATTTTCTGTTTTTCCCATTTGTTAGTATGACTGCTCTTGTTATTATGCTTGAAGAGTGTGTAGCAGATAATATGGTTGCATAGGTGCTGTATGCCAACATGGTTTCCCACTGCTGCAGCTGATTCCTGATTTTTTACTTTGCCATGATAAAATGTGCTTTGCAGCTAAGCTGATTCCTGTGCGTAAGCCCTTTTTCCCCATCTCAGATGTGTTTGCCAGTCACATTGCTAATCTGTGTATATTTCTTTCTTTTTGGTGCAGAGATTCATCTGCGTTTCGTTCAAACATCGGACTTATTGCCTTTTACTATGACATAAAGATACTTAAACTGTAGAAATGTTTTCATTTGCAGTATGCAGGTTTTTTGTTCGTTTGATTTGGGGTTTTTTTGTGTGCGCTTCAGTGCATTCTGGTTTAGCTTCCTTAAAGCTAATGCTTCTTATGTCATACCCTTGCCATTCATTGAGTCCACCCTTCCTCTCTTCAGTTGTTGCTAGAACTCTGATTTTTTTGTGTGTCTTACATTATTACAAATGTGTAACCCAGCTGGAGTGCCCTTCTTAGGAAAAACTTCCATCACTTCCACAGGACATTTGCCTTCAAAGTGAAGGCTAGAATTGGGTGCATTGGGTGAAGTTCTGATCTACACTCTGAACAAAATATTTGCTGCAATAGTCTTTCAGTACATAAGAACTGGGCTTCAGGATTTACCTTTTAATGGTATTTCTCCTCAGCCAGTGCAGCAAGATGGAAAGACATCATGTGTGGAATAGTGCCCACTCCCTGCCTGGCTAAGAAACGCTGCATTTGGGAGGCTGGTGTTCTGGCTGGCCCATCTGAAGAACACTGAATTCCTTTGGCAGTCAGAATATGTTTTGATGCCATTGGTATTGTTCATTTGCTCTACAGTAAGAGGCACAGTAGGATGCAAAGAGAAAAGCAGCATCTAGCTATTTAATTTCTGTGAAGTGAGGATGACATCAGCCCAGTGGCCATGTCTTTATAGGGTTTTCAAGTCAGTCACCAAATGTAAAAACATAAAGGAGCAAAATTACTGTAGCTCTAGACTTCTGCTTTGGCTACCTGTCAAGTTTAGAATGGCAGTTGCTTTTTGGACCCAATATTAACATATGCAAATATTTAAAGAATGCCCAATACTTGGATACTAATTGTTCTAAATATCAGATACATCAGAGCAAAAAGATGGCTCCAGGGATTTCAGATCAGATCTGAGGAAATTCAGCATTGGCCCAATGCTAGTTGTAACATGCTTTAGAAAAAACTGATAACATTTTTTTACAGATTGCTGTAGAAAGATCTCCCACATTCTGCAGTCTCTCCATATTTTCAATGATAGGAAGATTTCAGAATGATAGGAATTGCCGTTTTCCATAGGATATTAAAAAGAGATCAAGCTATTAATGTTTAATAGCATGTGTATTAAAAAAACTTAACTAGGTATTACTCTCTAAAAATATAGTGACAGAGTATAAGAGTAAGATTTTTAGTTTCAAATTAGCTTAATTAGGCTTAATCAAGTATTCTTTTACTTCAGTTACACCTGTAGGTGACTGGCCATTCTGAAGACCAGACCTTCAAGATCTGGCTCTATTAATAGGTCTGTTGCTGATTTACACATGGTGGTTTCATGACAGTAGTGAGATTTTCATCATTTGCCAAACAGTAAATGTTGAAAGTTGGTACTATTAAGAAAAACAACCTCTTCTGACACTTTCAAAACCTTTTGCGTGCATTATCTCTTTAGTTCAGACTGCATGTAGAAGAAAAATGCAAAAAAGATAAAGAAATGTATAACTACATATGTTTTAAATATCATCAATACACAAATATATGATTTGATTAAAGTTGCAGATGTTACTAGTGCAAAACTAACATAAACCTACAGATTCCAGCAAAGCTGCCAATGTGAAGTGAGGATTATTTGTGGGGTTGCTGTTGTATACAAATCATGAAGGAGAAGAAGTCACATGAAATCATCTCATTTTAGTGGTCACATTTATATGTGTAAAACTCACATTTTCATTATAAAAACTCGTATATTGAAATGAAACTAGGATTTAACACTCTAAAGCAGATTTTTAGGTGGATGGCCTTGCTGCATGTTTACATCTTTCTTCCTCTCCATTCCATCATTCTTACCAGGGTGTTATAAGCTACATGACTGCCTGCCTGTAAGTGCTTTAAATAATATTGTTATAAAACCCAAACAAACTACTTCAGATTTACTTGCAGCCACGAAGATGGAATTCCGTGTCCAGGAGGGTGCACACCCTTTTGCAGCAGGACCATTAGACACAAAGCAACATGAATCTGCGAAAGATAGTAAGACTGTTGAGCAACCTAAATATGATGCCTTAGTTCCACAGCCAGCAAAAACAGAGGCTGTAGATAAAAAGGATCCAGAGAGCAAAGACAAAGAAAAAATGCCTTCACCTCCATCAGAAAAGATCTTGGAAACTGATTCACAGAAGAAAGGGGAAGCCAGTTTTGCAGAACCTGCTGCCAAACCTCCTGCTCCTCAAGAACAAAAGGACTTGTCATCTCAGCTGCCTAAAGGGAGCAGGACAGAAGAAAGGACTGCAGGTGTGCCCTCATCAACCAATCAAGTTACGTCTATCAAATTTCAAGAAGACCTTAAAGATGTCCAAGGTGTTGCCACCAGCAATGGCAAAAGTCCTCTATTGCTACCAGAACTCAAGGCAGAAGCAGCCAAAAGTGAACTTCCTTTAGGCCCACCTCCTGCTGTCCCTCAGGAGTTTTTGTTCAAAGACGCCTTCAAAACAAAGCAGGAACCCAATGACCAACTGTTTGCCAAAGACCTCAGTAAAGATGAACAGATCCACAGAGACAGGACGTTGGCTTTGCAAGAAGTCTCAGTACTAACTGTGGATGACCTGAAAACGCCAAGCACCCCGAAAATCCCTGCATGGGGAGAGGAAAAGGACATGACCAAGGATGAGAGTGATGAGGAAGAAAGGTATGACTTCTATGATAAAGGGGAAGCTCGAATATTAGATGATGGTAAATTAACCACAAAACCTGAAGTTAAGACACTTTCCCTAGACAAAGCAGACTTTCAAAAGGATGGTGAAGCTAAAAGGTCATGTGATACTCTCAGAACAGAAAAAGAAGCGGACCAAAGTGGGCTCCCAGCAACAATAGACATGAAAAAGGAGGCACAGCCAAACGTACAGATACTCCCAGCCAAGTTAAGCCATGAACCCACTCTTGAGAAAACAATAGAATACCCTGAGACCACTCAGTTATCCAGAGTAAAAGAGAAAGCCCCTGAGGCACCAAGTTTAGCCACTGAAAAGACTTGTACTCTTGAAGAAAAATATGTTAAAAAAGATACCAAGGAGGATAAGACAAGTGTTTCAGATCCTCATCAAATGAAAGAGGAGGAGGATCGTTCAGGAATGTCAAAGTATTTTGAAACCTCTGCTTTGAAAGAGGAAGCCTTCAAAGCAGTTGGTCTGAAACAAGGCAGTGATTACTATGAGCTAAGTGACACTAAAGAGAGTATATATGAGCCTTATCAGAGAGGTCATCAGATACCTGAAGATGGAGAGGAGGAGGAGGAGGAAGAATTGCAAACAGAAGTAAATCAGCAGCAAGCTGTGCATGCTCATGAAATGGGGTACAGTACCCTGGCTCAGAGCTATACACCAGACACATCAGAAGAACCCAGCTCCCCAACAGAAAGAATGTTCACTATTGACCCCAAAGTCTATGGGGATAAGAGAGAACTTCATAGTAAAAATAAAGATGATCTAACTCTGAGCAGGAGCTTGGGACTCGGGGGGAGATCTGCAATTGAACAGAGAAGTATGTCAATTAACCTGCCCATGTCTTGCTTGGATTCAATAGCTCTAGGATTTAGCTTTGGTCGTGCACATGATCTTTCTCCCCTAGCTTCAGATATTCTAACTAACACTAGCGGAAGTATGGATGAAGGTGATGACTACTTGCCAGCAACCACACCGGCACTGGAGAAGGCCCCCTGCTTCCCCATTGATAATAGAGAGGAAGATGAGCATATGGAAGAAGAAAAAGCAATACCAGAAGAAAAAGTCCAGCCTGAGACTTCGGCCGAATCATCTTTCCAGGCCAAAGATTATTACAAAAATGGGTCTGTCCTGGCTCCTGACCTGCCTGAAATGTTAGACTTGGCAGGGACAAGATCTAGATTAGCCTCTGTGAGTGCAGATGCTGAGGTGGTGCAGAAGAAACAGGTTCCTTCTGACACTGTTGTGGAAGACAGCAGCACAACCCTGCCAGCCGTGACAGATGAAAACCATGTAATTCTAAAAGCTGAAAGTCAGCTGGAAGACTTGGGCTACTGTGTTTTCAATAAGTACACAGTCCCACTCCCTTCTCCAGTTCAGGACAGTGATAATTTAGCGAGTGAAACCTGTCCCTTCTATGAAGGCACAGATGAAAAACTGAGACGCAGCATGGCTCCCGACCTATCTTTAATAGAAGTGAAGCTGGCAGCTGCTGAAAAATCAAAAGAAGAATTCCTTGGTGAAAAGGACTTAGGTCAGCATGGTGAGTCTGTTCTGGCAAGGGACTTTGAGCAGGAGAAAAAGGAGAAGCTGGATACTGTGCTAGAAAGAAGTGAAGATCAAGTTGACTCTAAAGAGATCTGTCCCATTAAAGGAGCAGAGACAGAGAAGATGAGAGCTGAGGCAGTGTCAGAAAGGAAAGAAGAAAATGTGTCTGGTAAAGTTCATTTACCTGGTGATACCATGTATGATAGAGTATCTGCTTCAGAGATAACAATAGAAAAGGATTCTGTTTCTTTGTTGATGGAGAAAGAGAAGACTCTTAGTGTTGTTCCTGAAATAGCTGAGATAGAAGCTCCAGTTAAACCAGATTACAATGCTATAAAGCATGATATGGAAGTAGCTGCAAGGAGAGCTGACCAAGAAAATCTGAGTCAGTTAGATGCTAAGATTGGTGAGGCTGTTTCCCTCCCTTCAGGGAAGGACAAAGCCTCTGTTAAAAGAGCAGAGCCTGAACCTAAAGACACTCAGCAGAAAAATGAGGCCATGTTCTCCAGAGAAGCAAAGGATGCAGATGTACTTTCCAAGACCGAGCCTAGTTACATGAAGGACAGCACCAAACTGTCAGAAACAGAAATTAAGGAAAAAGTAACTAAGCCAGATCTGGTACATCAAGAGGCAGTTGATAAAGAGGAATCTTATGAATCTAGCGGAGAGCATGACCAAGCCCAAGAAGGTTTGAATGGAGAATCTGTGAAACCAGAGAGTATCAAAGCAGAACCTCTGAAACTTCCCATGTCTGGGGAAGAGATGCTTGCAAAGGAGACTTCTGTGGAGCAACTCCTTTCAAAAGCTGAGTGTCTCCAGGAAGAGCATCCTGAGATTCAGATGGAGAGCATACCACAGCCTGCGGAAGGAGCTGAAAAGATTCCTGATATGGCTATGAAACCTATGGAAACACAAAAGCTGCTGCCATGTGAAGTGGCAGCTGGGGCCACAAAAGAGGAAGAACATGAGGAAGAAGAGATTGAAGTAGGGCAAGAAGAAAAAGAAGAGGATAAGCAGCATCTTATATCAGAAATGCCCCCAGGCTCTGGGGAGCCTGCTGCTGAAGAAATGCTAGCCAAGGGTAGCCCAGAAGCACTACCTGAACTGAAAGGCATCATTGAATCAGTGGTGACAGTGGAGGATGACTTTATCACAGTGGTGCAGACAACAGTTGATGAGGGTGAATCTGCTTCTCACAGTGTGCGCTTTGCTGCTACTCAGCAGGAAGACATTGAAACAGGAGACTCCCAGGCTGAAGAGGAGCTGGAGGTTGAAGAAGTGGAAACTGAGCCCAAGGAAGGCTCCCCAGAGGCTCCTGCATCACCCCAGAGAGAAGGAATCCTGCTCACTGACTACAAGACAGAGACGTGTGATGATTACAAAGATGAAACAACAATTGATGACTCCGTCATGGACACAGACAGTCTCTGGGCAGACACTCAAGGTGTGCATTATCCTTTCTGTTTTGTCTGTTGAATATTTTTGCTTCCAAATTATAATGATTGAAAAAACAAAATTATTGAAAAACAGTTTAATAGTTATCTCAGCATGTTTTAAAAAAATGGTAAAATAGTCTGCCTTTTTTTTTGTTAATTGTCTTCTCTGTCTTCAACTATTTTTTCCCTGCTCCACCACAGTATTGTTAACATTTGTTACTAATCTTTTGTTTATTGTTACAATTTGCTCTGATCCTACAGATGATGATAGGAGCATCATGACTGAACAGTTAGAGACTGTTCCTAAAGAGGAGAAGGCTGAGAGAGAATTGCGAAGATCATCTCTTGATAAGCATAAAAAAGAGAAACCTTTTAAAACTGGGAGAGGCAGGATTTCTACTCCTGAAAGGAAAATAGCTAAAAAGGAACCTAGCACACTCTCCAGAGATGAAGTGAGAAGGAAAAAAGGTTCATATAACACTCCCTATTACAATATTTTGCAACATTTTTTTTTATTTTCTTACTAATTTACAGCACTATCCAATTACTCTGTTGTAGATGATGTGCACCATAGCAATATTAATGGTAGTATTTTTTAATGAGACTTTGTACAAATATATGAGAAACCATGTGCAAGGCTCACTGCTCCACTGGTCCTGTTTCACTGTAGACATCCCCACTGATCACTGTGTAATGCATCTGAGTTAATGCACTAGTGCTTCCCCTCTCCCAATGTAGCATTTGTTGCTCCCAGTAAAAGCAACTCACTGGGTTGGAGTTGTGGAGCAGTGGGCCTGCCACTTGATGTAACATATGAAACTGTTTACTGGGTTTTTTTCCTGATTCTATGTTTTTGTGTTCTTTTTGTCCATAGCAGTGTATAAGAAAGCTGAACTTGCTAAAAAAACTGAAGTTCAGGCCCACTCTCCCTCCAGGAAAATCATTTTAAAACCTGCTATCAAATATACTAGACCAACTCATCTCTCCTGTGTTAAACGGAAGCAGACAGGTGACTGCATTCAGTTATGCAATGTGGCTGGCAAACATAGACATTTTCTTTTGCAAATCTCATGGCTATAGCAGCTTCTCTATTTTTTTTTTCCTCCAAGAATATCAGTCTTCACAAATAGTATTTTTTTTTAGTGTTTTGTACCATTTTTTCTTTTCTTTTTCTTTCCTGGTATTTATTTGTTTATTTGATGGAGGCCATGATCATGTATGCTTGTCATTGCTTGGACCTCCATGTGCTGTGGTTGTAACTTGGCATCGTGCTTAGAGTGTGGTGTTCTAGGAATCTCTGCTTTTTTTTTTTTCCTTTTTTTTTTTAACTATGAAGTTGGTTTTTTTTTCTGGTGGTATAATGTTGACAGCTTATACCATGGTATGCATTTCCATTATTTTGCTTTTTTACTCTCATGCATAATAAGAAGTGTTTCAGACTTATGTTTTTGTTGATTAATGTTATCTGCATTGACAATTCCCAATCTGTCACTGATGTTTATGCTGTACAGTCAAAATCCACAGGGGGAATCCAGCCACATGCAGCATGGAGCTGAACGAGAAGAAATCTGGGCTCACACTACGAAATGCATTCCAAGCAAAAATCTTAATATTTGGTAGAGGAAGAGGAAAGGAAGAAACAAATGATTCCTGTTACAACTTGATAGGTGTATCATTATTTGGAGGAGCAAAAGAACTCTTTCAGCATTTTCATCACATTATTCATTGTTCCTGTGAGTTCAGGGTGGAAGGATGAATATCTTGACTCTTTTGTAATCTTTAAAAAAACCAGCCCAGCTGAAAGAGGCCAGGTTTTCTGCCATGTAACACAGCCACATGCTGTGGTAGGTTTTTGTGAGTGAAACCGGGGCTATTAAGAGCCATGCAGAACTGCACAGGCCTCTTCTCATGGCTTAGAATTTAACAGGAGGATTTATTAAACGTTGTATGGTTAAACAGAGCAATACCAAAAGTGTTCGTGGGAAGTCTTTCCCATCCAATTTTACACCACTGAGTCACTCCTGTTCTAAATGTAGACCAGACTCAGCTGGGAGGTCTGACTAGGGAAAATACAGTAAGAAGATAGTTATGCAAGGGTAGGTTTAATATCATGCCTCAGCTGTATGAAAGTTGTATTGTCTCCTGGTTGCGTTCCATTACAGAATCACAGAATATGCTGAGTTGGAAGGGATCCACAAGGGTCATCAAATCCAGCTCTTAGCCCTGCACAGGACCATCCCCAAGAGTCACACCATGTGCCTGAGGATTG